>JAKWJA010002490.1:15990092-16415332 GCA_027704765.1 Solanum habrochaites | reverse complement strand
ATAAATCCCCTAGCTCCATTTGCCACCTTTCTTCGGGGCAGTGAACTTAAATATTTTTTCATTCATCCATTTTCAGTGGCTCCCTACGAAGCCTGTATGGTAGGATGTGTTGTCTCTATTTGAAATTTTTGTGGGTGGGGGGCGCATCAATTCTTGTCCCAGTTGATTTATAAGGGCCTTGGAAAAGGTCCATATCATACGGAACCGGTGGGCAAACGGCCAGTCGTCGGCAAGTCTATTCCGGATCATAGGACGGGATTTGGAGTTTGAAGAAGGTGATAAGGTGTATTTAAAAATTTCACCAATGAAAGGAGCGATTATATTTGGTAATAAAAGGAAATTGTCTCCTCGTTCTGTGGTCCGTATGAAATCTTGCAAAGGGTTGGTAAGGTTGCCTATGAGTTGAAACTTCCTAGTGAATTGACTTCAGTTCATCCGGTTTTCCATGTTTCTATGTTGAAAAAGTGTATTGGTGATTCCAAGTCCATTCTTCCTAAGGATAACCTCTCTTTTGAGGAAGTTCCGGTTCAACTCCTTGATCGACAATATAAAAAGTTTAGAAAAAAAGTGGTTTCCGTAAAGGTGTTATGGAAAAATCATCTAGTTGAGGGTGCAACATGGGAGGCTGATGCCGACATGAAGTTCCATTACCCTCATCTTTTTGAGAATTAAGGTTAGTCATTCTTTTAATAATATAAATATGACTATAAATTGAAGTTTCTTGATTTTTTGGTGAAGTTTTGCACATTATGATTTTTTTTAAAGAACTTACGGTGAAGTTAGTGTAGTATTGCTATTACAAAAAACTTGAAATCTTACTTTTTGCTTGCTTTGTGTTATGTTGTGCACTTTGATATTATGAGTCTTCATGAAATGATAAGTAGCATGTTATTGAATTGAACGTTTTGGTAATCGACTCATGTATTGAATGTTGTGCTATAAGTGTTGTGAGAAGGAATGCCCTCCGATAAAGTGTTTTGAGTCATTATGTGTGGTCAAAATGAGTTTTTGATAATTTGCCTTGATTAATTCTTTTTATGTTGATTTGATATTTTTGATTGGTTTGGGATCTATCTTGTGGGTTTGATACTTTCCTTCAAAGAATTGTTGGTCATTCGGGGACTAATGTTTCCTAGGGTTGGGAGGGGATAATTTAACACATTGAAAAAAATTCCAGACTCATTGGTACAAGCCTAACCTAGGCATTCCAGAAGGTCGAAACATGTTTCTTTCTTCTAGTCTAGTATTAATGGATATGGTCCTTAAAAGTATTTTAAGAAACACAACGTCCAAAATGTACGGAAAGTTTGTTCAAAGGGATGATAATGTGCCCTAGCCTACTTGACTATGTTTTCGGAATCGGAATTGTGCGAACGTTGGTGGAAAGGTAAATAAAGGTTGTTTTAGTTGTTCCATGGCTAAAACATTCGGGTACGACTCTCCAAGGACCAACCAAGGGCCCTTGAGGAGGACCCCTGCAGTTTGATGCAGAACTGCCTGGCAGTGTGCATCCACGGGATATATGACGGCCCGTGGGTGGATCGATGGGGCGTCGATTCCACCGTCGTCCCACACTAAGGATGGTGGGGAAGGTCCTTTCACCTACACAGTTTTTAGAATCATCGACAGAGCGCGGAGGGGCAGGTTACGGTCTGTGTGTGGATCTACGGGGCATCGATGCCACTGTCATCCCACACATATAAAATTGGAGAAAAGCCTCACCTGCACCAGTCTCTGATCGAACTTACGGATGTGCAGCACATACCATCGGTGTACCAATGGTCCGTCGATCGAGGTATCGTCGATAGGGTCTGCAAATTCATGCACGTTTTAAATTAAGTTCATTTAATTAATTCAGTGGTTTAGAGGTTATTTGGGGGATCAAAGAGAGATTAATTAAGTTGATTAAGTCCTACTATTAATACACTCAACCCTCATTAATCAAAACACAACTCTCATATAAACCCTCATCCTTCTATCTTCTTTCTCTCTATAATTGGAAAACTCCATAGAAGCTTAGATTGGAAGGTTAATTGGGGGATGGAAAATGGTGGATTCTTCATCAAATTGTTGAGAAACATTAAGGTATGAGTTCTATTGAACTTAATGATCCTTTACTCAAAGGGTTCATTAAAAATAGATTTCAAAAAGTTGAGTTTTCTTATGGGTTTCATTCAATTACGAAAATGAAGTTATGGATTGAATTGTTAATGATTCGGAGAATACATTGAGTATATTAACATGTAATTCACTTTAGTGGGTAATTGTTGATGGTTTGGTCCTAAATTGAATGAGTATGATTCTCTAATTCCCCCCAAAACACCCTAAGTACTGACGTGACCTTATATTGTTGGTGGACATTCACTTGATTTGTTATTGAGTAGATTATTATCCGAGTTTTTGTTTGATTATATTAAAATGATTATATGCCTATCAGCCAGTTCCTTGATATGTGCTTAGGTTGTGAATTAGAATGTGAAATTAGCCCATGTTACTTTTGTCTCAAGTTGTGACTAAAAGATATCGTTGTTTTTATAAGATGCAATTGGACTGGTTATCTTATTGGTTATCATTGTGTGATGATGTTACTCCCCTAGTTGGGTTGAGTTATGGTTTAATTGTAAGACCTTGATGATAGATTACGAAAAACACTTGGTAAGTCTTAGAATCTCCATCTTTACTTCCAATTGTGATTAATTGTTCTTAAGCCATGATATTGCATTTGAGTATGCTTGTACTAGATTATAAGGGTGGTATGATGTTGAATTGAAATTTGCGTAACTATGGTGTGAGTTGATTAGGTGTCATGTGCTATAAAAGATGGCGAAAATATCATGAGCCTAAATTTTATAAAATTACCTAAGGTGTAAACCTCACTAATGAATTTTGATGAAATGACTTTATACTCATACAATTCCTTATTGGATATTGGAAATATTCTGATTATACAAGGGGTAGACCCTTGTCCTAAATTAAATTAAGTTATGATTGCTAATTAAAGGCTTAAAGACAATTTCATAGAGGGACTCTAGCTTAGGCACCGAGTGAACTAGATAGCGAAGTGTCTTATCCCACATAGGGACGGTAGGACACTACATTAATCTTGAGATTGAGACTATAATGAATGGCGCATAAAGAGGGCTCCAATTAAATCTTCTACTTATTGAGCTATGTTGCCTCCATAGGAATATTAGCTAGTAGATCCACGTATTTTCTATTTTTCATGTTTTGGTATTAGCTTGGCAAGTAGTCCGCCTTCTTTCAGTGTAGGTTTTTAGGACAACGGATTCCATACTAGCTCTTGAGGTCTATGTTTGTTAGGACAAGATGTTCCCAAAAGGTAATATGAATTAAAGGATTTGAACCCTAACTTTGATAACTTAAGGTGTCTAGCTTAGTAAAGGTATGGGTATGGTACTCTACCTACACATTACACTAGTTAGCCTTGATGGGAGTCTTAGGAGGAGGTACTTATATCTTTATGTTATGATAATATATGACGTATATATGATGACCATGGCACATTGTTGATACTATATGTTGATTAGTTCATTTATGAATAACTTGGATTATAATGATAATATATGATGAAATACAGCCCCCCCCGAAATGCGCACATCTGTAAGTTGGACATTGGTCATTTTTCTGGTTGAGGTACTTGATTGAATATGTTATTGGAGCTTTGCTTGGTCATTGCACTTGTTACTTAGTAAACTTAGTGAGTAGTTGTCTTTCCTTATTATGATAAGTTTTGACATCTTATTCATGCTGTGATTGATTCCTTGATGTGGGTTGTATTAAATCAGGTTTCAATTAATATTGGGATAAGTAATACTTGTTGAGATAGTAAGAATGTTTTTTTTTTGTTGATATGACTTACTTGACTTTGCATTAGGCCCCTAAAGGGGTAACTTGGCATGTTTTTATAAAAAGTCCCTTTTTGCATGTTTGCTTGTCTATGTGCATACGATCTCATACTTAGTACATGTGAAGTATTAACCCTATTTTCTTTCCTTTTTCCCAAACATTTTAGATTTCGGTCGTTGAAGATTTTTGAGAGGTGACATTACTAGACAAATATATTTTCTAGGAACATCATTTTAAGCATTAGTAAATAGATTAAGCTTTAGTCTAAGTCATAAAATTTCCTAAGTGTTACAAAATATCACTTCCGATGAAATTTTATTCTTAGATTCCTCTTTATAAGGCCTAGTGGTTCACGGTGGGGAGTTTGTTAGTTTTCGTTAACTTTTTGGACTTTAACTCGTATTCTTGTAACTTCCCGTATCTATGAGGGACATTTTCTTATGCATATATTATATTGCTTCTACCTTTTTTTCATGTTATCTCACATTAATTTCTTATTTTTGTTTAGTTTCTACACTTATGTCCATTACTTTACGTTTCGGATTCATGACTCATATATCAATGAATTAGAGTAGGTGTTAGTGTGACCCGAGAGACGGGTCGATGATAAAAATACAACAAAATGCAATTTGATAATTAAACTTTTTAGCTCAACGGAATTTTCAAGGAAGCTAAATTTTTCCACAAACTTCTTATCCTATGGAAATCTTAAGGAAGCTAAATGTCTTTTGAACAATACGAATAAATCATTAATAGAAAATATTTTGAGCTAAGGCAAACTTGTTCAAACGTTTTTTGCATTTCCTTTGTAGAAAACAATCACCATTTTCCTCCACATGATATTCTCACTTTCTTTCAAAAATATTACATAATCTAGGTAGAAATTGTCATTCCCAAGGTCAATATTTGAGCCTAGTGTAGGAATTTTCATGACATTGGTCCATTCCATTATTCTCTATCTGTTTCCCACACACACACAAAAAATTCATCTCAACAAACTTATAAATATTGAGACGATTATAAAAATCTAACATCTTCATATGACTCCCACAATATTGTAATGTGATGGATGTTATATCAAGTTTCTCATCAGCCACGATCAATGAAATAATGAAAACCTATTTAATTCCATACCACCATTTTCATCAACACATCTAGCTGACATCCCGAATAGTGTCAAGCTAATAAATCTTGATTTTGCTCAGACAAAAGATAATCATCCGGAATACTGCCAATATTTTTCAAAGATTTATTCTTATTAGAGTATATTGAAATAAAGTAATTCATTTGCATCAATCATAAATATATCAGTTATCTTATAAATATCACTAACCGAATCTTTAAAAAAAACTATGTAGCCTTGATTCATAGTATTAAACACATTTCATAGCTTAAGGATTATGACTTTTGAAAATTTTATAATTTTGAATTGCTGGAATACCTATAAATAATTTGAAGCAATACACTATGCATAACAAATCGTTACAAAGAGTCAGCAATGGATATGGAAATCTTGTGACAATAAAATGCTTGGTAGTTGGAGAAGACAACATGGGAATCCACACTCAATAAGAATGCATTTATTGAAATTATGTTGAATGATAACATTTTATATTCAAACAAGGAGATGGACTTATTTTGGACAAAATAATAATAGGATTTGTTGAAGAATTTTTGTTTGTGTGTGGGACTCATTGGACTTATTTACTTAGGTTTTTAGATTTTATTTTTCCATCTATACATATATAGTGTAACATGGCTTCCAATTTGTGCTTATCTATTTATAAAATAAGAAGAAAAAAATGAGAAATAATAAACAAATTGGCAGCCATATGACAATATATTTATGTATACATGGTAAAAGAAAATTTAAAAACCTGTGTAAACAAATTCTATGAGTTCCCACTGAAAGAAAAAAATATAGGCTTTGGAGATGATGTGATCACTTGCATCCTCTAAAAACTCCATGTTGAATCTCATCAATGCTTCAAGATTATGTATATATCGTAGTGTACAATCATCAATGAAACTGATTTCATCAAGTTGCAAATTGATGAATCGTTATCTGATATTAATCTTCAACAAATCCTATTAATTTCTTGGAAAATGACTCCATCCCTTTGTTTGGAATATAACATGTTGGCATTAAATATCAGTTTAATAAATGCATCATCATGAGTGTGAATTCTAAAGTTGTTTCTCTCCAACTACTAAACTTTTTAATGTCTCAAGATAATTCATACCCATTGGTGATTTCTTGTAACAACTTGTTATGTATGGTATATAACTTAAAATTATTTATATATCATTTAGCAATTCAAAAATATAAAATTGTTAAAAAGTACTTATATTTTGAAGCATGTTAAATGTTATAGACCAACACTATATGGTTTTGTGTATGATTTTGTTAATGATGATTGTAAGATGATCATTACATTTATGATTAATGCAAAGGATACCGAGGGGATTTAGAGTACATATTCTTTGTCCGGAAGCCGAGGGGCTTTAATGAATAAATTAGGAAAGTCTATCAAAAATTCTTAAATTTTTCTCGTTGTGGAGTCATACCGGCTCCAAACTCCTACCTATGTTTATTCACTATCTTTGTATCTAACTTTCATCTGCACATTCAAGTTTTCTCAATAAAAAAAAACTCTTCTTGATATATTATACAATACAAAGAGTATGGTCTTATTTTCCCAAAGTCAATTGATTCAAGATTGACCATATTTCAAATAACTCAGATATATTCATCAGGTGGTGAAACCAAGATATTAGTAAATATCACCCATTCGTGCTAAAATCTCACCTAATTTTTTTTTTCTAGGAGTGGAAAATGATATGCACCCAATTATTATTAGGTCTATACATGTATTCATAGAATCATATAAATGTACATAAAGTCTTTAACCTTAAATTAACTTAATTAGAAAGTTATTTGTATCGCTAGTTGTTGATGATTTTAAACTTCAATTGCATAGTATATAGTTAAATGGGTTAGAGAAGGAGGATTTAATAAAAAAAAATAGAATTAGGAACATGATTTGACATTCTAATATCACACTTAACACAGATGAAAGATACATGAGATATCAAAACAAGGTTGAAGCATGAGATTTTATTAGAAACGAAATTGAGAACATGATTATGACATTCTAGTATCCTACTCAATTCGTATTAATAACTACAGTGAAGCCAGAGAAGGCTTAATTCGACTATCATGGTGCTTTCATCAGCAATTGGAAGACTTGGAAATCAAGTTATAATCTCCTTTAATGGGTGGAATAATCATTGGAATTATTAAACAACCATTGAGAATACAAATAATTATTGAAGTGATCAGGGCTATGATTTTCCAATGGAATGTAACAGTTAAAAACTGTTGTAGGAAGGAAATGAAGTTTCACATGTATTAGATAAACGTGCTACACTTATTAAGGAACCCACTATTTTTCTTCCTTTTCTAAATAGAAGTTATATTCCAATCATATAAGATATATTCATTTAGAATTAACAAGATTCAACTACCTTCATTCAGAAGAAAAGTTGGAAAAAAACACACATTGGTACTTCGAAATCCTATGATTTGAACTTTCTTATTAGAAGTTCATTTATACTCTAATATGTAAAATTAAGCAAGGTACTATGTGAAAAACACTCAACTATATTCCATTATATAGGGTATAGGCGGTCATATGTACAACAATAAACAATATTTAAAGGTCGTGGTCGAACCACAAGGAGTGGAAGATGAAATTCCCCTCATATCACTTCATAACTTGAAAAAACCTGGCAACTTGCATTCTCAAAACACAATAATGGGGATTCGTAAAGCACCAACGTATATTAATATAAAGTACCAAAATAAAGAGTCATCACAAATATTGTTACGCCCCAAACCTACACCCTGGACGTGGCCGACACTCAATGACCTTGCTTCCCTTGAGCGGACCCTTGTCTTATGTTACTTAACTTAGCAGAAGACTTAAGTCACTAAAATAGTCTCATTCAATAACTTAAAGTAAATAAGTTGGTCGAAGTGGCACTAAAGTCTCATAGCAACATATCTGCAATACAAAGATGACAGACTAAAAACTAAATTGTCTAACTGTGTATCTATTAAACCTCTATAATACTAAAATGGATGTTGGGAAAGAACCCACAACACCCTATAAAAGAAAGACTGGAAAACAATAACTGTGTTCTCCAGAATTCAAGGAGGCTCACCACTAACTCTGAGTGCTCAATTGGATGAACGAGGGGCTGGGTGATGCTGATCCTGGTTATTTGTGTCTACATCATGATACGATGCAGGTCAACTAGCATCAATATATTGAATGTATGAGCATGCGACTTGTAATGCTAAAACAAAGATTGAAAATAATAATAAGGAACACTTACATTGGCTCTACTAAATTCATGAATAATTTGACTCAACAATACTGACTCATTTCAATATAAAGCATTTTAAAAGCAAGTTCAATATAAAGAAAAATCGTTTGAAAACATGTTTTATGTTTTGAATGTATACAAGGATACAAATAACTCTGAGATGTATGTAAAAACACAATAAACAGATGTATATATGTTAATACATTTAACATCTAAGGGAGTTTCTCTAAGTGGAAGCCATCACTTAAGAGCTACAGTGATAATACACCGATCTACTTCACGTTGCCAGCGCATCCTATACCCGGTCAAACGTATAAGACCTAAACTTTATAATGGATCCACTACTCTATTGTGAAAAGGGTTCATCTAAAAATTTTGACCATTTTCTACACATGGTGGCTACATAGTTTATGGGGATGTGAGTTGTCTGAACTCTCCCCCATATCAGTGGTCATTACTACTCCCAACAAATGTACTTTATCTTCTATTTTTAAAAACATATTGATTCTATGATTTGAGATTATTGTTCAAAATACATAGCTCAAAGACTATCTTGAAAATTTCAGAAAGCTATTTCTATTTAATTGAAAACTATCCCGAAGGCCCTTTTCAAAATCATAGTTTCACTTTTTTTTAAATGTGAAAACTTTTTTAGTTCCTTTGGAAATGCTTAGTTCCCATATACTACTTTTACGGAGAACTTCACTTTATTCTGAATTGAACTCGAGCTTAAATCTTAAAACGACAATTAAAACATTTTCGAAGACTTATGAAACTTGAAATGAATTTTTCTTATCTTTAGTCATTACTCAAACTAATCTTTGTCTTAAAAACAAGTTTACATTATTTGCAAAAGACTTCTTCTTGAAAGGACTTTAGGAATTCTCTAGTCTTCACTCTAACTTTTCCTTGAATATGAAGTTATGGATTCAAGATTGTAAATTCGTGCTTCTTCATTATTTATAAATGATTATAAATCATTTAGAGTAGTTAGAATCATTATTACATGTTAAACACCTTAGAAGGGCTTAATCGAACTAAACTACGAAAATTGGGCGAAAAATGTCGATTAGGGTATCACGCTAGACCCCTTGGTATGAGGATCCATCTACGCACTGCAGGAATGCCACCCAAAACCCTTTGCCGCAGATCAGGTGCGCCGCGCTTGACCGTGCCCAGGTGATACCTTGACGAATTTTTTATCTCGTTTTCATTGCTAAACTCCCTAAACCTCCAATTCTTTTTCCAAACCCTTAGGATCATTATTACCTTATATACCTACTGGATACCTCTAAAAACAACCAGGAATTTCAAATCAAAGCAACAATAGGCATTCAACAATTGAATCAAGAAGAATTCAACAATGTCCTTCAAGAACTTAACTATTCTCATTCAAAAAATTTGAAAATCATGCGATTGACACAAGATTTGTGTGTAAGTGAACTTAACCAACACTAAAAGATATCACACACTATGATAGGAATCACCCCCGATGCAATCCACTCGAAATTCTTGATGTTCTTGGCGAATTCTTGACCTTTCACCCTTTTCTTCTTTCTTCTCTCTTCTCAAGCCTAAGGGTAAAGTTTAATTTTTCCAATATGAACTAAAAACATAGTTTTTACCCTAATAACCCCTTAAAATGAAATAGGAAATTGATTTGATGAAAATACTAGTTTGTCCTTTCTTTAATCCGGATTTGGACTCTCTTTACCTCAATAGTCCAACTTCCGATAGACATATCTCCCTCATACGATATTGAAAATGTGCAAACTCAGTCGAGTTGGAAATATATCTTCAAGGGCTATCCCTCCAGATGAAGAACTGCCTCTAATTCATCATGTGCTAAAAGTTATAGAAGTTTAAGAATGACCAAAACTCACATTCTTAACTTGGTCAATTTTCCAGATTTTTTCTTTTCCTTTCAAACAAAATCTGTTAGTTTTCTTCTTGTCTTATTCTAGTTATACAAATTCGTCTAGATGCTACAATTATTGTTAATTAAGAATGGAAATGACTATCAATGTGTGCATTATGATAGGGTTTTGACACCAAATGTAAAGATTAATCAAAACCAAATCGATTTATACATGGATAACATTTACTCTAGGCTATATTTACATTCTTTCAAACAATCAACTTATCCCTTGTATTCTCTCGAACTCCAAGACCAATGTCAATAAAATACCAATTATTTCTTTAGTATATAGACTATTTGTAGTTCAAATCATAAAATTGGAAATTAAAAAGATCATTCTATCTCTATTTCTAATACATATACTGATTTCACCAAGTCCTTACCATTAAGTCTTAATAAACTCCATTTTTCTTTTTAAAGCCAAAATAATGTCAGAGATCACAATCTATGTTACCAACTAATGATTTTAGATTAAAATTTCAAGACACAATAGATACATGCAATACAATAAATGTTTGGAACAACTTATAGATAATCAATGGGTATAACACCCACATTTTATGGACACACCCCTCAACTACTCATAATAGAAGATATAGAGAGAATACTGAGGTATCAATACTCAGTTTCAAGAAATATTGATTAACAAATATGAGATTCAAGCTTTGATGGATGCAAATATATATTTTCTCTCTTAGCAAGTAAGGGATGTTATTAGATGTTCTTTCCCACTCTCTAATTCTCCAATAAAAATTTAAAGGTATCCTATCCTTTTTCTCATTAGCAAGAAGATAAAAGTATATCATTATACAACTCTTTATACTGTCCTCAGAACCTTTCAACCAAAACACTTTCCCGCCTAAATATGTGTTTTCCCTTGAGATTCCTCTCCTTGGCTTGCGCTGGAATCACTACTAAAAAAAGGAAAAAAAAGAGACCTAGAAAAGAGACTTCATGAGGTCTCTTTTCGGGAAAAAGAGACAGAAAAAGACACCTTAACAGTAGGTCAGTAAAATGCAGGTCACTTTTTCAAAGACACCTCATGAGGTAGCAAAACAGAGACCTTACGAGGTCACCAACAAATTGTCAGATTTTTTTAAAAAAAGAGACCTCATAATGTCACTTTTTTATTATTTAATTTAATTTAATATTTTTTTTATATAGAGACCTCATGGAGGTACATTTTATTATATAATTTTAATTTTATATTTTAATAAAGATCTCAATTAGGTATAATATCCCCGTGGTTTCACGGTATTAATTCATACTTTTTCCTTAATTTTAGTGGTGTTCAAAAGTCTTTTTGTGCTAATTTTTATATATTTTTCTCTTAGTTGCAGAATCTTTCTAAAGATGACTGCGAATGTTTGTTGAGCGATGAAATGCATAAGAGATACCACCTACGATGCTTGTGAACGGTCCGTCATTTTCGTGACAACCGTAGGTGGCAGCGGTAAGTGCAGTTGTTGAAGGAAGATGGGAAGTCTGACCAAGTGTGGGTACGATATCTGTGACATACGGGGGCGTGTCCATGACGGTCCGTCCTGCAGGTTCATCATGAAGTTCAGTGAAGTAGTCCCAGTACCCATATTCCAAAAGTTCAGGTGTTTTGGAATGGAGACCCTCGACGGACCGTTGAGCTTGTGACGATCCGTCAAACCTACCGTTAAAGGTAATGAAGAGAGCAGTAGAAGAAATTTCATTAAGTATGGGAAAACGGAATCAATGATGGTCAGTCATGACCACGATGATCCGTAGTGATGTCCGTCGATCCAGCCGCGTTTTGACAAATTTCCAGCAAATAGAGTCCTTGTTTAATTAGACTCGGGATTATTTGGTTAGGCCTTTAATTATTGTTAGATTCTTGATTATTTTGAGATTCTTTGAATTGATTATTGGTGATTTTGTTGATTAATCAAGCGAACTTTCAGATTTTACTCTTTCTCATTGAAGTAAGTACAAAGAATTCTTATACCATATATTTGGAATATTGTTATTATGACTATGGTTTAACTAAACTCATAACTAGGGTTGTGGAACCAGAAGCAAATAAAGAGTAACACCTAACTAAAAAATAAACAATTCTAGAATAGTGTCTTGGCTGTATTTAATTAATAATTCTTCGCATAGAATTCTTATAAACGGATGTCCAACTTTAACTTGCTAATGCTACTGCCGGGACCAAGAGGTAGATATAGGAAAAGAATTTCAACATAGATTTAGTGTATACTATCTAATAGGCTAGTATTGATTGTACGAAATAATAACTTAGTCCAATATCGATACTGATCTTATTGAATAAAGATAAGGGTTATAAGCACCCACGTAGCTGACCAAGGTGCGAGTGAAATTTTCTATATGCCAAGACCAATGATTTAGAAATACATAACTTATCAACTTTGCATGCAAGATAACTAGGAAAGAATTGTTATAGTTGTACTTATCAATTATGACATGTGGGGAACCTTAACCCTGTTTCTTTGATTAATTGATTACACTTCAACATTCGTAGCTGGTATTTGTCTCCTTTTATTTCGTATTTATTTTCATTTTATTTAGGGATAGAAACCCCCCTTTTAATCATGTAATATTGCTTTCCTAGGAAGTATTGACTGGATAATAGTAATGAATATATTGAGTTAAGTCTAAACTATTTCCCCATCCTCGTGGTAACGATCCCAACCGTCACTAGTTGGGTTATTTACTTTACACAACCGCTTACTTCTTATTTGAGAAGTAAGTGTGAGCGTAGAAAATTTGGTCGGCCGCTGCCCCGCAGGGGAAAGTTTGCTTTTAGATTATTCACTATTACTAAGTTTTGTTTTGATATTTTTCTTGATTTTACTTTTGTTTTAAATCATTTTTATTCGTGAAGCCACACTCCTTTTATGAATGCCAAATACACAAGGAGAAAGAGACCCCTATTTTCCCTACGATCACGAATAGAGCGTACACTACGCAACATGAATAGAACTTTGGAATTAATGGATGATGATCCAACCATAACATCCCAATCGAGATGTTCTGGTCAGTTTTTACCCGATGCTCGGGTGAACACCAACCGAGTGTACAAATCCTGCTCCACGGCCCCAGCCTACTACTGAAGCTATGATAACATAGTAGACCTCCGATGGGCCACTTGTCTTTCCCCCTCTACCACCAGGCCACACACCTTTTGGTAACTAGTAGCCTGATGCAAAGCTCACTTGCTAGGGTTTTGTTTTTCAAGGCTAACGCTTCGAGATCCACATCCAATAGCTAGGGTCAGGGCAGTGGGAAAATCGTGTAGGGAGGCCTTTACTTTGATTTGGATGTAATAGGGCTTAGCGTGTTTCCTTTCCACTGACGGAGAGGATGCTATATGTCCTAGCTCCCTAGAACTCAATTTTCACTTGGAACCACTAAGGGATGTTTCTTAGCACGCTCACTATCCGGTCTCCAAGAAACTAAACCACAAAGAACAGAGTGAACAACTTTGTGCACTACCAGAGAGTCACTTAGTAGTTTCTTGGGATAGATTCACCCTCGTTCCTGAGAAGCGTCCCAATCAAGTATAGATTATGAGTCCCTTAAGGATTTTTATATCGAGACAGGATGATAATCATAAAAGGCGGTATTGACACTATTAGCCAGGGGATCTATGGGGAGTTGTCCTTTGCGCTGAGATTTCTAACAAAATTAGATAAATCTCCCGAATAATAAAGCTTGGAGTAAGGGAAGTCAATAACCGGGAGAAATAACCTTCGCAGTGCAGTCCAGCTCACAAACCAGCCATAGATGAGATTCGTGAAAAATGGCTCCAGATGAGACTGTAGTCTTGGGTTGGTACTAAAACATACACTGGGGGTGCAGAAAAAGATAATGCATTTAACCTTGCCTAAACCACCACCTCCATAATGATTTTGCTATTATAGAGACTCCTATGCGTAAATTAGTAGACGGTGTTTTCCTCCGACCGAGCGCCAAGCTCAAATCAGGATAAATTATGTCCGAGATGGGAACTACAACCTCGATAACAACTTCACAACAAGGGGTACTAACTAAACGGTAAGCAAAATGATGGAATGGGCCCTATGTCCCCCCTAACAATCGTGAAGTGTAGCTCCTAGGGATGGTGGATATATATGCGCGAGTCGAGGATAGTTTCACACAATGAATGAATGAGGTTCGATGCTATTGATTCACTTTAAATAGTTAAGGGTGTGATTTATAGGTATTTGGCAAAAGTCGATACACATGGCAATCTAGATTAGTAGATCGAGTGTTCAATGGCCACATTAAATCTGCGCCAGTGAACACACGACAACCGTTCACTCTCCTACACACTGTCCAAGATCCAAAAAATGATGCGCAACTGTAATGGCATCACTAACTCGTGGTGGTAAGCAAAGCGGCCCCATCGACACCATGCTGTCTTATGATAAAAAGGTGAGAAGGATGATGATAATGTGGTAAAAGGGTAGTGGTGACGCGAAGAGAGCACTGGAACAGATGCAGAAGTCCTAATGAAGGTATTCTTATGCCTAGACCAGCACCACCCGTGCCTAAGAGATTAGGAAGAGCCGAGGATTGTAATATCGGCGTTTTTTTTAGCTTATGCGGCTGTCAGCTTTATATCATGTCCCTTTGGTAGAAGCATCCCATCTAGACAAGGTTGATCCTCAGTCCGTGCTCGAAGTTACTCAGGCAAGGCGCTTCTTAGGAGGTAACACCATACTTATAGTATTTCTTTCTAGTAATGGGTAGCATTTTCTACTTAATGTGGGTTTTCAATTTGGCAGGCACATCACATATAAAGTCTACAACATTACTCTGCACGCAGTCACTGACGATACACAGCGACACGAGACCCGTTTCAACTGTGACGGACCGTCACATGAACCCGTTGTGCCAGGTACGTCTTTCTGTTATATTAAAACTATCACACACGCGACGGAACCAACGACGGATTATCACAAATTGACGGACCTTCGTCGTGGAATCATCGCGTCATTAATGAGGCGTACCCGACCCGACCCGGCTGGGGTTTTTTTTATAGTTAGACTTATTAAGTTATGAACCTGTGGGGAACACATAAACCCTAGTTACTTTGATTAATTGATTAAACTCCAACATTCGAAGCTGTTAGTTGTCTCCTTTTATGTCGGCTCAGTTATTTTCATATATTTCAGGAATAGAAACCCCCCTTTTAATCATTTTATATTCTTTCAAGGAAGTAATTGACTGAAAATATTATAATAGATTGAAAGTTAAGTCTAAACTATTTTCCTCATGGAACGATCCCAACCTCACTAGTTGGGTTATTTACTTGACACGACCGTTTTATTTACTTCTTATTGAGAAGTAAGTTTGAGCGCATCAAGGGTCGCTAAATTTATTTATTTAATTTTATATTATTTAAAGGAAAGACCTCAATAAGGTCTGTTTTCTTTCATTTATTTTTTAGCGACCTTTGTGAAATCTCTAATAATGAAATAAACGTAACTAAATGCAAAAAGAGAAACCTCATGAGGTCTCTTTTCTGCATTATATAATATAAAATTTAATAGAGACCTTTGAGGTCCTCTATAATGAAATATCTGGAATTTATTAGTTCTTCTGGCGTGCTTCTCATCATCGTGTTATTTTATGCGTACACAAATCAAAGCTCACGAGCTTTCATTATAATTCCAAGCAATATATTACTAAATATTTGCTTTCCTTATCACTCAAAATTGCAACTCACGTAACAAAACATAATTAGATATTAAACAAAAACCATGATATCCATAAGTTATTAATACATTCCCAATGTTATCATGTGAATTCACAAAACAAATAATTCCCTCACCAAATTATAAAGTTAACAAAATTATCCATAAGTTAACTTTAGATTATCTATCAGCAAGATTAAACTTCACTAATGTTATTGTGTTTGCCACAGAATCATCACATTCTTCATCACTAACTAGACTCATGGTCATATTTCTTTGTTGACCATACATTGATATTGATTAGGTTGAGATTGAGGAGGTTCGAGGAGGGAAAGTGACAATCAACAGAACAAGGGGTGAATCCTCCTGAAAAAGTATGCCTACGAATTGAGCCTTAGGACCCCAAACTGGTAATTCCCACCCTCCTTTTCCCTAGCCCGTGATTCTTCGGCTTGGCTAGATAGCTCAACAATCCTTTTCTCCATATCCAAAGTTATTATCAATTTGTCCATGACTAGTCCACACAATGTATTATTTTTTAAACCCATTTGGATAGATATGAAGATCAACACCATCTGCTTTTTCAAAATTCAAACATTGACATTTATTACAAGGACAATTAATCATACCACTACGTTAAAAAGGAACTAATGTCTTTGCATACTCCACAAAACCAATGACACCTTCTACAAATTCAGGTCTTAGCACCATTCGACCAAAATTAGTCATATTATACATCCCAACTACGATCCATCTACATAGGAATCATAAATTAAATTTGACAAACACTACATTATGTAATAATTACTGAAAACAAATTGGAACAGACAAGTAGGGATTGGTTAACGAGGCCTGGGTCAAAGAATTTAACTTACTAACTCAACTTAAAAAATTTCTAAGTTGAATTAGTTTAGTTTAACTGAATTCTAACACTATAACTCACAAATTTTAAACTTATTAAACCAACTAACAACTTTCGATAATACCTAGTTTATTTTTAACTTAATTTCTTATACTATGTAACAGTTAACTACCAACCGACTTAAAACTTTCTCAATATCTAATTAGTTTAGTTTTAACTTATTCAACACTGTATACACAAATTTTAACTTATTAGCCAACTTAACAATTTCTAAGTCTAAGTAGTCTATTTTTAACTAATTCTAGGTAGATAGTAACAACTTTAACGTAATTAACCAACTTATAACAATGTTCAAAAAGCTTATTATTTTAGTTTTAAAACTTAATTCTAACACTATAAGTCACACATTTAACTTATTAAAACAACTAACCAATTTCTAACGTCTAAATTTTTTAGTTGTTTGACTTAATTCCGAACACTATAGTCACCAATGTACTTATAACCACTAACACTTTCTAAGTCCCTAACTAGTTTATTTTTAACCTTAATTTCTTATAATCTATAGTAACAAGTTTAAACTTGACCAAACAACTCAACAAGATTGCTAAAGTTTAATTAGTTTAGTTTAACCTTAGTACTACGGAACAAGATAGTCAGATAGTTTAACGTATTACCAACTTAACAAATTTCTAAGTCTATTAGTCTAGTTTTTAACTAAATTTTAATACTATAGTACAAGTTTACCCTTGATTAACCAACTTCACAAATTTCTAAATCCTAATTAGTTTAGTTTTTACTAATTCAAACACTATAGTCACAAATTTAACTTATTAACTAACTAACAAATTTTTAAGTCTAATGTTTAGTTGTGACTTAATTCCAACCTATAGTCACCAATGTAACTTATTAACCAACTTATGTGAAAAACTTTCTAATTCCAACGAGTTTATTTTTAACTTAACTATTATAATATTGGTGAACAAGTTTTAACTTACCAAATAACTTACAAATTTCTAAGTTAATTAGTTTTTAGTTTTAACCTTAATACTAACACGATAGTTACAAAAAATTAACATTTAAATATTTTCTAAATTTAAGCTAAGGTCAACACTAGAATGGACACAATTGATTTTCAAAAGAAATCATTTTTTTTTTTGTCAATCATGGATCACTAGTGTTGGTCGTAAGATTAACAAATAATTTTTCTAAAATTTAAAATCTGAGTGTCAACACTAGAGGACACAAATTGGAATTTTCAAAGAAATCTTTTTTGTATCAATAAGATCAACTAGTGTGGTACTTATGCTTAAACAAATAATATTTCTAATTTAAAGTAAGTGTCAAAATTTGGACACATATTGATTTTCAAGAAAAATCAATTTTGTCATTAATAGGATCATCTAGTGTTGGTACTTAAGCTTAACAATAATTATTTCTAAATGGAAAGCTAAGTGTCCAACACATATTTAAAGCTAAGTATCAATAGTAGATGGGTAACACATATTATAGAAAACAATTGTACTTCACTTTATTAAATTTAAAGAATTACCATAATTATCTCTACTTTATTAAATTAAAGAAGTAGTATAATCTTTTGTATCATTTTTTTAGATTTTGAGCTTCCTTAGTGGCCTACACGAAAAAAAAAGGTAAAAAAATTAAAACACTAGAAATAGAGTTTGACTCATGGGGAAAATCAGTATTTGATCCCAGTTACTAACTTATTTTAGAAAGAACATCATGTACCCTATTAAGAAGTTAACGAAAGCCAAATAGTTTTTAAACAAATATTATTGATTGGGGAAACATTTTCAATATCTATTTATACAAATTCTTTTAAAAATTTCAAAGATAATCACATTGGGAATGAGTTAAATTACCTCAACCGGTAACTTCAATCTCCTTGCTACTTTTAATATTTTAATTAAGCCCTTTAGAATAGCGAACACCAACTAGTTTGGTTCAAAAATTCACCTAGAGTCAAAGGGTTGGAAACGCCGAACCACTGTTGCTGCTGATCAACGACCGCAGCGGAATGGAGGCGGCGCGACCTCCACCTATTGAGGCCCGACTTGCAAATGTGCGTGCAGAGATGGAGGCGTCTGACTTTCTCGTCAGATGAATATGAAGGCAGAGATGGAGGAACGTCTGGAGATTGAGAAGATTCGGCGGGAGAGAGATGGACAAGTCTGTTGGAGAGGACGATGAACAGAGAGAGAGGTACGATGAAGAAAGAGAGAGATAACGATGAGAAAGAGAGAGTGAAGAAAGAGATCGTATAAATTTTTGCTAGGGTTTTCCTTTTGTTAAGAACCTCATGAGGTCTCTCTTTTTTAAGTCTTTAGTAAATAAATATTTTTTTAATTTAACTAGTACAGACCTCGTGAGGTCTCTAATTTTAATGAGAATTAAGATTAAAATTCTGAAAATTTTGAAATAAGTCAGGTATAAGGAAAAAATAATTTCATTTAAATTGACCTCACGAATCTCTCCTACATTAAAAAAATTAAAAAATATTAATTCAAATTCACCTCATGAGGTCTCTTATTATGACCTATTTTTGAAGGTCTTCTTTCTAGTCTCTTTTGTCTTTTGTAAGTAGTGAATGGGATGTTGATTTATGATTGCATATCTCCAGTCACGTAGATGCTTCAACCTTTAATTTCATCTATAGCACCATTGTTGATATTTATAAAACGCCAATTAGGAAATGTATAGCACTACTAATTCACCGCTTCTTAAGTAGTTCTCCTCAAGTCAAGATAATGTTTAGATGGGTAGACGCCAACTAGCACTTGTGGGACGTCAGTTTCTTCGTTAGTGTGCTTTCGTTATCTTAAGCTCCAAATAAATCAAACTTAAATTTTTCAAGGAATTTATACATACAACACAACTAGGTCCTAAAAGCCCTTAAATTAGCATTCAAGCTCAGAAATAATTCAAGAATTTGAGTCTAGTGAGTTTGTAAAATATCAACACATCAAAACCTAAACTTGAAGTATTGATTATCCTCGAGTAAAGCAATTAATAAGCCTAGGATTTAAACTCAACCATACCAAAAATACTATTTACATAACTACACACTAGACTTAAAATAACATAAATGAAAGACTCTATCTTTAAACACAACTCACAATTTGTTCCACAGTCACTCACTAGGCAAGTTTTTCTTTTCTACTAAAGCCCTTTCTATCAAAATACTTTTTAAGCACAAATTTGGTAACATCTTTCCCTAAATCATCGTTTCAAATCATCTCAAGTCAATGACATCAACCATCAAATTTTGCCTAAAGATTCACACGAATTTATCATATTAATGAAACTTATTTGAAATCTAGACCTCACCATTCAAATGGAGGATGCAATACAACTCAAAAGAGAGAGAATCCCACACAAAAACTATGCAAATCAAGTTAAGGTATTATAGATCATGCAAACACTCACACTCACACTCACAAATGAATTAAAACATATACACATATACCCATAGTCTTACAACTTATGTAGATGAACAAGGTTCAAAATCACCAATAACGTGTGTGTTGACTTATGTTTCAGCAAAAGGTGTGGTATTAATTGTTCAATTTACTATGATTACTCCTAATCTTTCTCTTATAAATAGAACAAAGCGGTCACTCTTTTATTTATTCGCTTTCACCATATTTGTATCATTTCATGGTTCTCACTCAATTCAAACACCTAGTTATATATTTCACCAAAGGATATGTGCAAACTATGAAGTAAAACTTAAATTTTGTTTTCTTTCTTAGCATTCTTTCATCTATGAAATCAGCTTAGTATTTTTGTATTACCCCTCATAAATTGGTAAAGTTTTAAAGGATTGGAAAAGTTTCTTTTTTGACACTAATGTAGGTTCCACGAAGCCCACCTACGGACCGTACAAGGACGGTCCGTATAAGGCAGTCATAAAAGGGGGATAGTACTTCTCCAAATTAGGGGACTACTATTCATATTTTTCACTTTTTGATTATTATATTATTATTTCTATTACCTAATATTTGTAATTAATATATTATATATCATATAAAATAATTAATTAAATTTGTAATACTCGTTATTCTTTTTTAATAATATATATATAATTTAAGAAAGTATGTTATTCAATATGTAGTATTGTAACACCCGGTACAAATTAGTAAGGCCTAGCTAAAGTCTAACAGAACTAGTAGTTTAAAGTAGATCCTTGGTTGAGATATTGAGGTCGATATGTGGTTTTAGGTTGTATATTGACTTCCCTAGCTTAGTTGTAGGTGTCGAGGAGTTAAACATCAAGGTATGACACACACACACCCCCCCCCCCAAACATCACCCAAGGGTCCTTGAGAAGGAACCTAAAGTCTAGCCCCCAAGGCTACCTAAGATCACAAAAGTTTACAAAATTCCATGATCTACGGATGGCCATTTAAGGGTAGTAGATGGAGTAACACTCCGTAGGTCATGGGGTGTAGTTCAACTCCTGGTTGAGGAACTTCATGAGAAAACCACAGACCTGCAGCACGCCCAGTAGATCAGTTCGACAACAGTAGGTCCATACAACGTGGACTCAAACTGCAATCTGGACAAAGTCGGACAATAGGTGGATTAGTGTAGGTAATTAATTTTTGGTTTGTTTAAGTAGGCATTGCTTGATATGTCTTTACTTCAACTATATTAAGTATTTTATATCATTAAACTCATAATCAACTCATTATTACCCAAGACCCCAAATCAAAACCCAATTACTTTTTCCTCCAAGAATCTTCTCTGTAGAACCTCCATTGAATAACCAAAAAGAGATCAATCTAGATATTGAATATAGAGTCTATCCCATAAGATTTTTATAGGAATGTACACCTAAGGTGTGGAAGTTTTCATCCATGGGTATATATCACCCATGGAGCCCACTCAAAAGCTTTTAACTCATTTCTAAAATCTCCGATAGAGCTACGGTCTCAACTCAACCCCATGGATTCCTTTCCAAATCATTAATGATACCATTGATTTTAGATAATTTTAACTTGAATTCCAAAGAATCCATGAGTTTACCCATTCCTAGTTTCGATTCTTCTTCAAATTATAATTGATGTTAGAAGTGGATTCAATTGATTGAATATTATGATGTAATTACATGATCTATGTATGATTCTACATATATTATTGATTAATATAATATTCTATGGTGATATTGATATATTCCAGGTTTAATGCCATGAAAGAGCTAAATTAAGGGTTAGATGGAACTCCTAAAATTGATGAAATTCTTATCTTAGCATAGATAACCTAGACATTAATATCTTATGATTGAATCTTGTAGATGAGAACCTAACTTCATTAGGTCTCTATGAGGGGTTATGATTGAGTAGTATTGAGATTGGGTTTATATGTTCCTATATGACTATAATTGATAAAGAATGTGGCATCTGATAGTTTTCCTTGGATATTAGGTATACTTGATGATCATGTGAGACATTTCTTGAAATTAAGGCTTGTAACATGAAGATGAATCCTAAGGCTTAAAGGGTAAAAGGTAAAATGGATAAGTTAAGAATGTTAAGACTTTAAGAAAGATCTATTCTGTATGTTGAGTTGTATATGGCCCTATTGTGAGAAGATCTAACCCGAATGACAAAGATTATGATTACATGTGTTTATGCATGATATGAATGGATAATTTAGTCATGATTGCATCTACGTTCCATGTATTGAATACTGATGTGTTGACTCAATATAACTCTTTAATTCAAAATATGAGGTGTTTGCATGATTGTGATATTATGTACATATTTATGAACCCCTTGTGGAAAGTGTCTATGATGATAAGGTTGTTGTTGTGGTGTCATTGTAAGGACAATTATACACACACTCACCCATGCTTGAATATGACTATGATGTATCTAAGTTGTCAATTGAAAGATTAATTTTCATATGCACCTTTAGATACTATTATGAAGCAAATGTACATGACCATGATGATCCACTTGAAATGTGGAGGGGCCTACTTATAATGTATGAACTATTGATCCACCTGAAAGTTGGAGGCGTTTTAGTTATTATGCATATTGTGGTATGTATGCCAGATCTTTATTCCCTATTCTCGTACACATGACTATGTATGATATGACATGACTATGTAGGATATGATATGACTATGTACGATATGATATGACTACGTATGATATGTTATGACTTCGTAAGACATGTTATGACTATGTATGATATTATGACTACATAAGACATGTTATGACTATGCATGATATGTTAAGACTATGATAGTATTGTGGTGTTGAATTAAAGGTTATTCTCATGAACACACTCTAGATATGATGTGAAAAGTTTTCTCACACGTTGGTGAGTCTAAAGTTTGATGGACATTCTCACCTAATGAATCTATGAGATAATATGATGTATATTTGTTTGAACTCATAAGTGCATTGTTCCATGAACATGAACTTAAGCAAAGAGTTAATGTTACTTTTAAAAAGGAATTATGCTAAGCACTAAGTGAACATGAATATGAGATGGAGGCTTTTATGTTTAAAAAATACGGCTTCCCATATAGGATCCTTCTACGTTTAGAGAGTCGGGGTTCCCAATATATATGTTGTCTTATGATATGAAACCTTATATATTTAACAAGTCCGAGTTTATGGTATCAATCTTCTTGTTTCATAACTATGTGCCCACATAGGTCTTCAGCTAGTGAATCCACCTTTACGCTAAATATATTTGTTTCAATTTAGGTAAGTTAATCACCTTTTTGTGTGGAGGTAGAACATCGAATTCCATGTAACTCACATGGTCTATGTCGGTTAAGTATATATCCTTATATGTTAAGAGTATGGATTAAGATAAGAATATGAATTTACAATAAAAACGTGTATTATGTGCTACAATTACATAAGGGGTTTTGTTTAGTGTGATTAGGGTATGGGATTTCACTTATGCATTGAACAAGTAAGTTTTTGGAGTGATTATGGTATGTTTCTCTTATGACATGATATTATGATGTAAGATATGTTTTATAAGAATTATGTATGCATGAAATATAAGAATGTTATGGATAAATTTACTAAATACAAAATATGAATATGATATGAACTACACTATTGACTTCTTGATAGTTTTCTTGGTGTGAGTGGGGGTATAAGACTTCTCTTGCACATTGCAGAAGTGGACTTATGAAGGGGTTATGGGTTGGTTACTTTATCAAGTGAAGAAATCTGGCTCTATATGTGTATGATATGAATATGTTGCATGAACTATGACTAAAGTATCTATGGTGTAGTTCCTTTCTATTATGATCACTTATGAGTTAATGCATGCTCCAATTGAGTTTGTTTTATTATTGACTTTCCTTGGTATGATATAGTGATTATGAATGTCTTTTTACTATATGTAGGAAATATTGATATTGATCAGACTAATGTATGATAAATATGAGCATGTTGATCCAAATTTTGTACTTAGTGTAGGTAGGGTTATTGGGATTTATTTATAGATGGTACAAGCGCAACCTAGGTTTACTTATGTGGTTATTCTATAATGATGTAATGTTCTTGATATTTGACAATACATGAGTATTCTATATTAGAATGAGTGATATGGTATTATAACTATGATTAGAGACTAGGCTTATGGTAATGTTTTTATCATTTGTGCTTTAATGAACTATATGTGAGTTGATTATGACTTGTGATTCTTGAACTCATTCAAGATGATGTTAAAAAGTGCATATAGCATAGTTTAAACTAAACGAACCCTTTTAAGAATGTTTTGAGGATTTTCATGCAAGACTTTCATACTTAGTACATTATTTGAGCTAACTCACATTTCTACATTTTCTACAAAATATAGGTTTTGGAGATGTGGTGTTCAATACTTGGAAGATAGATTTGTAAGGAGCATAGAGATGAAGACTTGGGGAGTCCTCATAGTTTCAACGACGAACCCAACTTGTTCCCTTTTGTCTTTATTAATATGTTTTAGACTTATGTTGTCACGCCTCGATCTACCCCCGAGACGCGGACACGGAACCTAGGACCACAAGTGATCCCAAGCTAACCCTAATAGCATGATCATGAGCATACTAAAGATAATAAACTGTTGCGGAAGCTAAATCATACTTAAAATGAAAAGATGGGGAATACCCGTATTCTATAACTAAGATATTTGAAAACAATGAGTTTAATACCAAAGATATTAACTCAATACTAAGCTAATCTAACTATGTAATGTCTAAAAAAGTCTTCTAACTAACTGAAATGCAGGTACAAGCCGTAGCTAAATCTAGCACAAAAATAACTAAATGACTAAAGACTGAAATAAACCATGACTATTGTTCCTCACGGAGAATTATTACTCACCACGGAATCTTCGGACTGGAGATCAGGAAATTGACTATTTGTGATTTGGGATGCTGATCAGCTTGAACCTACATCACGAAAGATTTATCGCACTATGTTTCGTACTTGAAAGTACTGAGCATGTAGGATGAGTCAGCTTAAAAAACATAACTGAACACGCACAAAACAAGTCTAAATCTGAACGTGATGTGCTGATTTCTGAGGTAACTGATGCCATGACCATTTAAAAATGTTGAAACTGAATACTGAGAACTGATAAATTGTCTAATGTAAGAGTCTGACTGATTGTGAGATCTACTAATAACCAATAATAAAACGCACTGAGATTAAATGGGGAGTCCGATTATATTCCTCATCGTAGAGGACCAATATACCCTGCCAAAGGTATAAACTCATGCTGGCTTGATCAATACTTATTGCCTCACATATGGGGACTTCAGGCTTACTCTCTCTAGTGTTTTGGGACTTTGGTACGCTAAACCCTGTCCAACTCTGTATTATGCTACTCCCAATGAATTCTAATCAATTAAATTCGATATATCTGAATTTCTGTAAATACTAATATCAGCTCAAACGAACATGCAAACTGAGAATGCAACAATTAATCTGGTAATACTGGCATTTATAACGGAGGCATGTATATCTGAGTGTATGAATATATTACCAGCATGTTAATTCCCGCTAAAGAAATTACAAAGCCTACAAGGGTCAGAAATTTATGCGATATCTGAGTAATAAATAAGATATAATTTGGAACATATATTTTAAATAAATTCATGAAGTTATATAAAGTTCTAAACCCTAGTATAATCATGATAAGAGAATCAAGAACTTGACTGAAACTAAGGACCCCATGGGTTTAAAGGAATCCACTAGTGAAATCCCACATACCTGGTGAACTAAATCCAAGGAAAAATACATATGTTTTCGGGATTGTAACTGCTGGGATTGTGGCGTTCTTGAACTAGGGGTTCCTGGTTTTTTTTTCTCCTCTTTTTGCTTCCATTTTCTAAGTTTGAGTTAATTATTTACTTGGATATGTTTTAATCATTTTTCTAAGGCTTAAAATGACTAAAAGTATGATGATCTAGGGTCAAAAACTAGTAACTTAGGATTTAAAACAGAGTGGGAAAGGTCAAAAGACCCCTGGAAGGTTGCTGTCGGGCATCACGACGCCCAGGACTGCCGGTCCGGCGGGGCACCCGAGGCCCCGCGTTGGGCTCCTCGGGAGGGGACTATTCGACTCGACTCGAGGTAAATTGGCATAACTTTTTAGCTTGGAGATATGACTTTTCAGAAGGTTCGGTGGTATGGGAAGATATTCAATATCTATATGTGGTTTGGTCATGACAGACCTACTTCATTTTGAGATAAAGTTATGATCATATTGTTAATTACCCAACTGCATTTTCCCTTACTGGCTGCAATTTCCACCTATACGGACCGTAGGTTTCCACATATTTACCGGATGTTGGCCATCCATAGCTCTTGTCAGAGAGTAATTGAAGGGAGTCTTGATGACGGTCACGGACTACTGACCAGCCGTGTGACCCTACCGGACCGTACGTCTCCATCCTCGATCCACGACTTAACAATTTTCTAGGCTTAATTTTTGGGAGTTTGTGATCCTATCGACGTTGTGCCAGGACGGGGCCGTGGTTCCTGCTACGTTCCGTTATGCTACCACCGTTGGTATCACCTGCATATTTTCTGAAACTAATTTTTTGTTCCTGTTTTGGCTACGGGGTGTTACATTATCTCCCCTTTGGAACATTCGTCTTGAATGAAGATTACTCGCTGAAATCGAGGGAGAGAGATGCAAACACCCACTACTAACCACTGAGAACTGCGTTTCTTACTAAATGGAGTTCCCGAGTACATTCATTTACGTAAAAATGAAAGTACAAAATGAGGGAACTGATTCTAAACTGAATTTGACGCCATGAATAACCTGTAAAACCTGAAGAGGAACTATTACCTCAAGCGAGTGGAATCTAAGGAAGTAACGATATTTGTCTTTTATGGCGACTTCTGCTTCCCATTCTCCCTCTACGAATTGACTCCTCCACAAAACCTTGACGGAAGGGACTTCTTTGTTTCTCAACCTTCTAACCTGACTGTCAAGAATCCTCACTTGTACATCCCTTACTTACAAGATAGACTATCTTTCCCGGCATAACTCTCTAATGGCACTATATAGAGGCTGGGTCATACCCACACACTTCTTCCAGAGTGAATGTTAAGAGCGATGCACTAACTGCTAATTTTGCCTGCAATCTTAACTCATATTCCACCTTTACAATCCTTTCAAGATCTTGTAAGGGTCTCTTATCTAGTACTCTGATCTTCCCTTTCCTTTCCAAATCTCATCACCCCCCCTTTCATAGTGGATACTTTCAGAAAAACTTAATCATCCTTGGAAATCTAGTTCCCTTCTCCTTACATCTCATAAGATTTTTGACGACTTTGAGCTGTCTTAGTTTATCTCTAATGAGTTAGGGACTGATGTGAACTATCAAAGTTTCTTCATGATAGCTCAAACTTACTTCTCAAATAAGAAGAAGCGGTAAATCAAGTAAAGAACCCCCAATATAGGTTAGGATCGTTCCCACGAGGAGGAAAATAGTTCAGACTTAATTAATTATTATACTACTATTTACGTCAATCATTTCTGGAACACAAAGGAAAATAAAGGGGGGTTATTACATTCTAAATAAAGAAAATAACTAGCTAAATTAACGGAGAAACTACAGCTTCAAATGTTGGAGTTCATAAATTAATAAAAGTAACTAGGGTTACGTGTTACCCACAAGTTTCTAACTTCGAAATCTAACTATTAACAATTCTGTCCTATTATCTTGCATGCAAACGTGATAAGTATGTATTTATAAATCTTTTGTCCGGAATCTAGAAAAGGTCACTCGCACTCCTTGGTCCGGCTACGTGGTGCTTATACGAACCTTAAACCTTTCCTCATATTAAGCATCGTTTCGATAATTAACTAAGTAATTACCTTGTTACAAATCATACTAGCCTATTAGATAGTATACACAAAATTCTATTGTTGAAACTATTTTCCTATTATCTTTACCTCCTTGGGTCCGCAAGTCGCATTAAGGGAGTTATAAGTTGGTCATCTGTTTTACAAAGACTCTAAAGTGAAAGAATTATAATACATGCAAAGACATATTCTTAGAATTGTGATTTTAGTTAGATGTACCTCATATTCACACATGGTTCACCAAACCATAGTATGGAGTTTAGTACCATAGTCATATCACAATATTCAATATGTAGTATAAGAATTCATGCCTTATTTAATGAGAAGAATAAAAATCAGAAATTTACTTGATTAATCGAAAATCACAACAATCAACTTCAAGATTAAAAGGAACAATCCAAAGTCTAATATACATAATAATCTACTAACAAAGAATCTATCATAAAAGTGTTTAACAACCGAGAGTCTAACCATATGAGAGTCTAACTATATGAGAGTCTAACAATTATAAGAGAGTCTAACCCCAAAAATGATGTTTTTACAACTATTTATAAAAAATAAAAAACTAATCAAAGAAGGACACTATTTGCTGGAAATCTTTCAAAACGCGGCTGGGTCGACGGACCTCGCGACGGGTCGTCGTGGTCACGATGGGCCGTCATGAAATCCATCGTCCCATACTTTGCAAATTCTTCTGCTGGTCTCTTTATTATACTCGACGGTAGGTATGACGAATCGTCACAGGCACAACGGTACATCGAGGGTCCCTGTTCTATAACACTTAAACTATTAGAATTTGGGTACTAGGACTACTTCTCTGATCTTCATGACGAACCAGCAGGACGGACCGCCTTGGCTACGACGGTCCGTCACACACTCCGTAACCCCACACTTGGTCAGACTTCCCCAGTTTCCTTCAGCGGCTTCACACGATTGCTCCTACGATCGTCAAGGCACGACGACCGTCACAAGCTTCCGTAGTGGTACTTTTTCTGAATTCTTGCTCAAAATCCTCCGCATTTCATCTTTTAGACAGGATTTCCTGTAATAAAGACCAAAATGAAATAAAAATTAAACAAAAAGTCTTTTGGACACACACTAAACTTAAGAAAAAGCATTAAAAATACCTGAAACAATGGTATGTCAACACCTCACTAATCGGTTGCGTTGTCCTCAAGCGACGCACTATGACTCACTACAAAATCTTTGTACAATAGTATCCATTGTTTTATCTTTCGCAATCATTTGGATATCATCCCGATCATCTCATTTCATGTTTATGAATTGTATCATGTTAGGCTTGAATTAGGTGGAATCAAGATCATGACAAAGACTCACATGCACTAACATCTATCCTCTTCAATTTCTCACCAAGGTCCTAATATTCGGTATTGCAACTAGTGTCCTCCTTCAAACAATATACTCATTTTTCAAACAATGATTCAAGTTCGAGTAAAAGGATATTTTCAACCTCACTCTAAGAAAAGATCCACAATCATTCATGCAGATGCCATATAAGCTTGCCCGTATTTTCACTGCCTTTAAGTCGTTATACATTTTGGCTCAAGATAGGGACTTCTTAGCTTGTTCATAGTCAAGGTCAGGTAGGTATATTTAGGTAACTGTACTGCTTTTTTGCCCTCCTTGACATTTTGGATAAACATTACCTCTTTTCATTATTTTATTTCTCCCAATTACCCCCCCCCCCCCAATATTGGTACCGTTATTTTCCCTTCGTTCTTCATTTGTGTAAGTGACTATTCTTTTTTCTTGCTTGTATTTAGTGTAATTTTTTTATATTTACTTTCTTTCAACTGATTCTTGAGTCACCTTACTTGTGTTTTTCTCTCTTTTGTTTTCTTTCAACCACCCACTTTCCTAGAGCATCATAATAATAGTTTCACCCTCAACTCATGGCTTTGTCATGAGTAAAGTACACAATACCCAAGTGGGTTAGGTCCATAAAAGGGTTGTTTACTGCATTAGCCACCCTTAACTATGTTTTTGGCATAAGATGAGGTGCACATGTCCAAGAGGCGACCAATGGCCAACACATATTCCTCATTAAAAGATTCAGTGGGGGTGAAAAGAAAGGTTAGTTTAAGCTCAAATATCATTTGGGATCAAAGTAGGATTAATTCATTGGTTTTCTTTTAGGTAGGACAAAAAATGATTCTATATAGAACAAGGGCCTATGATCCTTTCCTAATTGGGGTTCGATTACAGCTTACTTTTAGCGGGACTAACAAGGCAATTAGCTCAGTGCAAATAGTGGACTATTCCAAAATCATCCTCCCACTCACTTGACATCTCATACTTCTAGATTATCATTATAATAGTTTGAATTTTATTAGGATTAGGGTCATGCCATATGTATCTCTATGTCATGCTTAGAGCCACAAGTTATCAATTACTATGCTTAGTCATGATCATTTTCATTTCATCAGGATATCATTTTAACCATCAGCTTCAGGCAGTTAAACTATTGTACACAAGATAGAATGGCCGGTCACAGTAAAATAATCGTATCTGGGGGAAAAACACAGGCAAGAAAACCCCAAAGGAGGATAGTGAATTGGGCTACTCAGACTTCAACCTAGCACTCACTTTCCATTTGCCCCACCACCAACAAAAAGACAAGCAATTGTCCCCAATGCATAAAAAATTAAAATACAAGAGTGGTAGGTGAAGCAAACCTGGGGCGCAAAGCATCGACAATCAGCAAGCTGGTGGGTCCAGTTCCCCAGATCCCACTACCCTTGTAATCTGCACACCCTCAGTAGTGTCCTCAGCAGCAACAGCACTATCAGTAGTACCTCTTGCTATCTCAACATTTCTGGAGCTAGATGCCCCAAAGCTGACTCTATCATCCAACGTGCCTCCACATCAGCAAGCGAGGCTCTCCTCGCAGCCTCAATCTCACGATGCTCCTTCTTTCGTGCTCTAGCCTTATCCTCCCCTTGACCCCTATGCCTCTTGTCATGCTCTCGAGGGGGAGGTGGCCAAAACTCAGAAGTGGCGAATAAGGTCGCCATCACTGTTTCCTCAGCACGCTCTAAAGAAGAGGCCTCAGACTCAGGCACCCTAGCCTCTAAGATCATATCGATATCTACACGAAGACTCTCGACCGCAGCCTGAAGGGTCGACACATCCACCTGAGGGGCTGGCCGAGCTAGCACCCGCAACTCAAAAGCGTCCAAGCATTGATAACCTCAGCGATCTTAAGTTCTGTGTGTTGGACCATTCTCCAGTCCAAGCGCTCTTCTGCCTCAGCAATAGACCTCTGCATCCAAGGCTGGATGTGTTGCCAGAAGGTATCATTCTGGCCTTAGTTACTGGACCATAGCAAGCGGGGAAAGGAGCGGGGAAAAGTGGTTGGCGATAGGGCTCGGGGCAGTGTTTACTACCCGGGATAGACTTGACTGGGTGAGTGTCAAATGGAAGAGCATGCGTAGCCGTGGCAGGAGCCTATGCAAACCATATCAGCCAGCTTGTAACAATGGAGGCAACTCTGGACGGGGCTATCTGCGTGGAGCCAACTATTGGAATCATCCCTGATGCCGGACCGCATATCAACAGTGCCTAGTGGGGGTCTTGGCTTATCAATGTGCCAGATGGCACACCTGCGGACCTGCATAAAGAAAATATCAGCAGGGAAAAGGTCAAGTAGTTGTGACCTAAAAAGACCTCGCGTGCTATGACCGCTGTAGAGACCAAGCAAAGTCCACCTAAAACCGGCTATCATTGTCGCCATCAGTACTGAATGATCCCATGTGATATATTATCAGCGCGTTTGGGGGAAAGGCGAGAGCAAGAGGAGTGTGTGGCAGACAATCAACCAAAGGAACATTGAGTGGAAGGTCAGCTTAGCCTTCTTAATGGCTCCTTGGCTCGGTTACCCGTCCAGACCCTATCCATCAACAGACCAAGTGCAGGGTCCCATCCACCCTTGGTGTCTCTCGCAGCGATGGCTACACGCAAAAAAAATTGCACACTTTGACAATTTGCCACCGATAGTCAAATTCGGTGGTGAGAGGGGTCCGGTTGGCATAAACATCCTCGTCGTATAGATACTTGCGAATGGTAGGCAGGGACATATCAACCTAAATTCCATGTACTCGGACATGCTCCAGTGGGGCCTGTTTGGCGGGGGCATCCCGCCTATCAATATGTGATCTAAGAGTAGCCACGCATGAGGCATAGAACTCTTGGACCAACTCTTCACTAAAACGGCCCAACGAACGCGCTGTCCACTTCAATCGATGTTTGGTGAAGATGTGTATCTATGGCATAGTCGGGAGACTTCTCATAAGGACATGCATCTCCAATGTAAGGGTCCGTGTCATGACTCCTTTGTCATTCAAAAATTTTGCGTCTGAATATACTTGATACTGCCCGTCGACACACCCCTGATTGGGCTGGTCGGCAACCGGGGTGAGAGCACGAGTCGATGAGCCAGGTGTGGATACAGAACTTTCATCCTCATCAGACGAGGTAGACTATGCAGCTGTGGCGCGTGCAGGACCTCAGCATATCAGGAGGCTTCCTCCGACCACCAAACTCCTAAGGAGCCAGACGCTCCTTATTCATGAGTAGCTTACCCAGAAGGTGTGCCGGTCAGTGTGCGCTTCTTATCAGACTGGGAGGCAGTGACTACGCCGTACGCTACCTTTTTGGGTGTGATTCTGGAAGCACGTGCAGCTCGGGATGGGTTGGAAGTTCCTGGGGGGCACGTACTCGGGGTCCCGCTCATCATCAAAGCCAATGACCAGGCGTCCAAACGAGGAGATAGACTTTGATCGCCCACGTGCGTAGACTCGATCTTGTTTTGGTTCCATAATAGATAGTACCTTTAAAGAATCACTATTAGTACTAGATAGAGTAAACAAGACAAGCAAAACGACACAAAATAAATAAAAGAGTCAAAATGTAATGACATTTCTATAGTAACAGTGAAACACGATGGACCAGGTGACGGCTCGTCGTGAATACGACGGACCGTCATGGTGTCCATCATGTATGTTTATGTGCATACCCCTGAATGAAAGTCTCTGACAGTTATCACGGATAAGCAGGACGCACTATTGTGATGATGACGGTCCGTCATTGATGTCCGTCGTGGGACACTTGGAAAAAGTATGGATACCCTTAGGAGAGGGGTCTCTGACCGTCATGATGGTTATGCAGGACGGACCGTCGAGGGTGTGACGGTCCGTCGTAGATGTCCGTAAGAGGACATTTAGAAAAAATGAGAGATCCTTAGGAATAGGGTCTCTAACAATCAGAATGGTTGTGCAGGACGGACCATCGTGGGAACGACGGTTCATCGCATGAGTCCATTAGGGGACACTTAGAAAAAGTGAGAGATCCTTAGGAATAGGGTCTCTAACAACCAGACGATTGTGCAGGACGGACCGTCGTGGGAATGATGGTTCATCCCATGTGTCCATTGGAGGACACTTAGAAAAAGTGAGAGACCCTTAGAAATAGGGTCTCTGACAACCAGAACGGTTGTGCAGGATGGACCGTCGTTCCGCATTGGTCCGTTGGTGGAAACTTGGAGAAAATTGGAAAGTGGGGTGCTAGGAATGTTGGGATGGACCCTATGACGGTCCGTCATGGGTACGAAGGTCCGTCATCGGGGTTTCGTTCTGTCATTCAGTGACAGAACTTGGGATGCCACAATCATCCCCTATGACCCAAATGAAATTTTTAGTATTTTAATCCTACATGTGTCTAACCCAAATACCTAGTAAACTAGCAATGCTAAAGCACCTATTTCTAGAGTTTTAGCAATGCAATTTTGAGGATTCTCAACCTAGGTCAGATAGAATATGTATTAAAGAACGAAACCATCAATAAGAAATAGGCTAATACTAATTGACTAAACAAAAATGCAATGTGAATGGGTAGAAAACAGAGACACATACCTGAGAATTTGAGAAGAACAAGCGAGGAAGGTACTTGGTGACAAATAAAGAACCACAGCAGCAGACTCCGACTAGTAGAGAATGGATTCATAGGAATTGGGGAATTTGGAAAAATGATGGGTTGAAAGAGAGGTAGGAAATTGGAAGTTGAAAAGGGAGGGAATGGGAGGAAGGGGGAAGGAAATGGGTGAAATGAAGGGGTGGGGTTTTTAAATGTTAAGATTTTTTTAAAAACACCCAGCCGGGTCGGGTCGGTTACCCGACAATGGTCTGTCGCAGTTGTGACGCTCCATAATTGGTTCTGTCGCGTGTGCCCAAGTTTTGAAAATAACTGAAAGACGTACCTGGCACGACGGATTCATGCGACGGTCCATCGCGTTCGTAACGGGCCATCGATGGGTTCGTCAGTGACTGCTGCAGTGTGGTGTATCTCTACAATTTCCTGGTGATGTGTCTGCAAATTTAAAACCTATTAGTAGAAAATGCTACCATTACTAGGGAAAAAAACTATAAGTATTGGGTTGCCTCCCAACAAGCGCCTGATTTAACGTCGCGACACAACTCAGGACGCTTGATTACTCAGCCTTCATCAAGATGGTATGCCTTGATCCTTTCATTTGTCGATTCAGTATGCCAAATATAGGGTTTTATTCGTTCTCCATTCACCTTAAACCGCACTCCTTCCTTGGTTTCTATTTCAACTGCTCCATGAGGGAATAATTGGGTAACCAAGTAAGGGCCAGTCCATTTAGACTTGAGCTTGCATGGAAGCCAGCGCAACCTAGAACTGTCTAAAAGCACCAAATCCCCAACCATAAACTCTCGTTTTTCACTTTTTAGGTCATAATCGTTCTTCATCTTTTCTTTGTAGGATATAGCAGATACTGATCTGAGCTCACTACTCTGCCTCATGGAACTACAAATGTTGAAGGTCGCTTTTTCATTGTTCAATCGAAATTTCATCTACCCTTTTCCATATCAACTAAGGCTCTACCCTTACAAAGGAATGGCCTCCAAAGAATTATAGGAACTTCAAAATCGACTTCACAATCAAGGATAACAAAATCTGCTGGAAATATGAATGACTCCACCTTTACTAGCACATCGTGGAGTATCCCTATAGGCCTTTTCACTGTTCGATCGGTCATCAGTAGCCGCATCGTAGTGGGCTTTGGGTCACCCAAATCCAACTTCTTGTAAATCGAGAGGGGCATGAGATTTATGATTGCCCTCATATCACATAATGCTTTCGCAAAATGTAATGACCTGACTGTACAAGGAATAGTAAAGCACCCAGATCTTCTTTCTTTTGTACGAGAGATCTTGTAGCAATAGCACTACAATGCTGAATTCTATCATCATCCTCGAAAGTGACTGATTTTTTCTATGAAACCAGATCTTTCATAAACTTGACATAACCGGGCATTTGCTCTAGAGCTTCTACTAAAGGGACATTGATAAAAAGTTGCTTCAATATTGTTATAGAACGTCGATATCAATATTGTTATAGAACGTCGATATTTACCATCCTCGGTCTTTTTAGCTAATCTTTGAGGAAAGGGAGGTGGTGGTCTAGGCATGGGAATTACCTTTATAGGTGCTTTAGCATTTTTTCCAGTGCTATCTTCTGCTTCACCACTACCCTCTACCACCTTATCATTATCCTTTCTCACCTTTTCCTCATTAGACGGCATAGGCAGGTCAATGGTTTGCTTACCACTCCGAGTAGTGATTTCCATGCAGTGTGCATCATTTTTTGTATTTTGGATAGTGTTTCTACGATGAGTTACCGGTTGCTGTGTGTTCACAGTCGCAGATAATTTGGCCATTTGTAACTTGATATACTTAATCGATATTGCATGTGTATTGACTTTCTGCCCAATAGCTGCTAAATCACTCGTTAAATCTTTAATGTGCTCATCATTAGTATCGAACCTCCTCATCATTTTGTGCAACATATCCTCAACTCGCGCCATACTATCTCCACCATACCTAGGAGTAACTTCACTATTTTGAGGATGGAGATAGGGACCATTCCTATCATTTATGTTACCATAGTTACCCCTGTTCAAGTTGTTGTCGCGATTGTAGTTTCCATCTCAGACATAATGACCCTCACGGTTATAGTTACCATAGATCCGACCAAGGTTCCCTTGACCTTGGCTCCAATTCTCCTAGTTTGAGCCTTGGGCACTCGGTCGGAAACCCCCCGTCTGCTCATTTACTGCATAGGAACCCTCGGCACAATAGCATTCATCATGTGGTGGTGGTAGTTTAAACAAGTTGTTAACTGCATTTATCTTTTACTCACCCCCAGTGATATGTTTTAATACCAACGCAAGCTCAGTTTTCATCTGAGCTATCTCTTCACGAATCTCATCTTTGGCCAGATTGTGAGTCGATTGCACTACAAAGGTATTTCTCCCAGTATCTTACTTCCTAGTACTCCAAGCTTTATTGTTCAGGGAGATTTTCTCTAACTTTTCAGTAATCTCAGCATAAGGACACTCCCCTTAAGAACCACCCGCTATAGTATCCAACACCGCTTTATTATTATCATCCTCTCCCCGATAGAAGCATTCCTTCAGTGACTCATCATCTATGCTGTGATTGGGGACTCTTCTCAAAAGCGAGGTCAATCTATCCCAAGAACTACTAACTGACTCTTCTGGTAGTGCCACAAAGTTGTTCACTCTGTCTTTTTGGTTTAGTTTCTTTGAGACTGGGTAGTAGCATGCTAAGAAAACATCCCTTAGTTGGTTCCAAGTGAAAATTGAGTTATAAGGGAGCTCAGTGAACCAAATATCAGCCTCTCCCGCCAGTGAGAGAGGAAACACTCTTAGCCCTATTACATCCAAGTCCAAGTCAGGCCTCCCCACACAAATTTTACACACTGCCCTTACCTTAGCTATATGGGCATGTGGATCCTCATAAGGTAGCCCTGAAAACAAACCTCTGGCAGTGAGCATATGCATCAGGCTACTAGTTACCACAAAGGTGTGGCCTGGTGGTAGAGGGGGCAACACAAGTGGTTAATCAGAGTTTGCTATATTATCATAGCCTATGTAGTATTCTTGGGGCCGTGGAGTGAGATTTTGTCCCCTTTGTTGGTTTTCACCCGGAGCATCGGGTAACAACTGACCATGAACATCAACCGAAGCTGGGATGTTCAGGTTTGGATCATCATCATTAATACCCAAGTTTCGGTTCATGTTGCATAGTGTACACTCTAATTCGTTATTGTAGGGAAACAAGGGTATTCTTCCTCTTCGTGTATTTGTCATACAAGGAAGATAGTTCTTCAAGAATTAAAAACAATAAACAAATTAAAATTAAGAAAATATTGACTAAATATTAGTAATAAGTTTAAGTTAATCTAAAAGCTACTTTCCCCGGCAACGAAGCAAAAATTTGATACGCTCAAACTTTATTCTCAAATAAGAAGTAAAGCGGTCATATCAAGTAAACAACCCAACTAATGAGGTTAGGATCGTTCCCACGAGGAAAATAGTTCAGATTTAACTTCAATCTATTATTACTAGTATTTAGTCAATCATTTCCTTGGAAAACAAAGACAATAAAAGGGGTTTTTTTTACTTCTAAATGAATGAAAATAACTAGCTAAACTAAAGGAGACAACTAACAACTTCAAATGTTGGAGTTTAATCAATTAATAAAAGTAACTAGGGTTTACGTATTCCCCACAAGTTTCTAACTTGATAATTCTAACTATAACAATTCTTTCCTAGTATCTTGCATGCAAAGTGATAAGTTATGTATTTATAAATCCGTGCTCCGGCATCGAGAAAATTCCACTCCGCACCTTGGTCCGGCTACGTGTGTTTCTATACTAACCCTTACCTTTACCTCATATTAAGCATCGTATTTGATATTTGACTAAGTTATTACCTTGTACCAATCAAGACTAGCCTATTAGATAGTATACACTAAATCTATGTTGATAACTCTTTCCCTATTATCTACCTCCTTGGTCCGGCAAGTAGCATTAAAGCGAGTTCTAACGTTCTCCATCCGTTAAAAAGACTTCTAAGCGAAAGAATTATCAATACATACAAGACACTATTCTAGAATTGTCATTTTAGTTAGGTTTTACCTCATTATTCGCATATGGTTCCCACAACCCTAGTTATGGAGTTTAGTTACCCATAGTCATAATCACAATATTTAAATATGTAATATAAGAATTCATGAACTTACTTCAATAATAAAGAATAAAATCCAGAAGTTCACTTGATTAATTAAGAAAATCACCAACAATCAATTGCTGAAATTAATTGAAGACTACAGATTCTCCAAAAGTGTAATAACAATCACCAAGTCTAATCCATAAAAGAAGCTAAAATAACCAAGAGTCTAACCCCAAAAATGAGGTTTTTCAAACTATTTATAAAAATAAAAAACCTAATCAAAGTAGGACTCTATTTGTTGGAAATCTGTCAAAACGCGGATGGGTCGACGGACCTCGCGACTGGTCATCGTGGTCACTACGGGACGTCATGGACTCCGTCGTCCCATACTTTGCAAATTCTTCTGATGCTCTTTTCGTTATCCTTGACGACAGGTATGACGAATCGTCACAGGCACAACGGTCCGTCGAGGGTCTCCGTTCCATAACACTTAAACTCTTGGAATTTGGGTACTGGGACTACTTCTCCGATCTTCATGACGAGCTAGCAAGACGGACCATCATGGATCCGATGTTCTGTCATACACTCTGTAACCCCACACTTGGTTAGACTTCCCCATCTTCCATCAGCAGCTTCACTACGATGCCACCTACGGACTGTCACTGACACGACGGATAGTCACAAGCTTCGTATGTGGTACTTTTCTACATTTCTTGCTCAAAAACCTCTGCATTCATCTTTTAGACAGATTTCCTGCAAATAAAGAGAAACTTAAAAGAAAATTAATATAAAAAAGGTTTTGGACACACACTAAACTTAAGGGAAAAGCATTAAAAATACCGTGAAACCACGGTATATCACTTCACCTACTTCAAACCAACCAACAGGAGATCTACATCTATGCCCATATAAAGCCTCATAAGTGGCCATCTGAATGCAGGAAAGGTAGCTATTATTGTAGGCAAACTCAATAAGAGGAAGGTGATCATCTGAACTACCTTTGAAATCTATCACACAAGCTCTCAAAATATCCTCTAAGGTCTGAATGGTACGCTCTGCCTGCCCATCCTCCTGTGGATATAATGTTGTACTAAGGTTAACTTGAGTACCAAAACCTTTTTGAAATGACTTCAAGAAATGAGACGTAAACTGAGGACCTCTATCTGAGATGATAGACAAAGGAACCCCATGCAACCTCACAATTTTCAGTAAGGTAAAGCTTGGCATAGTCCTCTTCCAAATGTGTAGTCTTGACTTCCAAAAAGCGAGAAGACTTAGTCATCCTATCAACTATCACCCAAATTGAGTCATATTGTTTGCGAGTACGAGGTAACCCTGTGATGCGATCCATATTGATCACATCCCACTTCCAAGTAGGAATATCGGCCTCTTGAGTCATACCTCGTGGTTTCTGATGTTCTACCTTATCTTGCTGGCAATTGGGGCACTTACTCACAAAGTCTGCTATATCCCTCTTCATGCCATTCAACCAATAGACTTCCCACAGATTGCAGTACATCTTAGTGGCACCTGGATGAATAGAATACCTGGAGTTATGAGCTTCTACAAGAATATGTTGCCTCAACTCTCCCACATCAGGAACACACAATTTACCTAGGTAGCAAAGTACACCATCTCCCCCTTGGGAGAAAACCCCACTCTCTCATTGTTGATTGCACCCTTTAGTTCAAGCAAGATCGGATCACTATTTTGCTTTTCCTTAACCTCCACTACCAAAGCCGATTTTTCCCCATTCTGAGCCATTGTTTCACTGTTTCTATCTTTTGTGAATATACGCGGATCCTTTTGCTAGATACAATATGACCAAGGAAAGCAACGGATTGCAACCAAAACTCACATTTACTAAACTTAGCGAATAACTAGCGATCTTTGAGAGTCTGCAGCACCACACTCAAATGACTTGCATATTCTTCCTCACTCCTAGAGTAAATGAGGATATCATCAATGAAGACGATAAAGAACAAGTCTATGTACTATTTGAACACTCTGTTCATCAAATCCATGAATGCTGCCGGAGCATTGGTTAATCCAAACGACATAACTACAAATTCAAAATGACCATACCGAGTTCTGAAAGTTGTTTTCGGAATGTCACTATCTCTTACTCTGAGTTGATGATAACCCGATCTGAGGTCTATCATTGAGAAATGACTAGCACCCTGAAGTTGGTCAAACAAGTCATTAATCATGGGGATGGGATACTTATTCTTGATTGTTACCTTGTTCAACTGTCTATAGTCAATGCACAATCTGAGAGAACCATCTTTCTTCCTTACAAACAATACTGGTGCATCCCATGGTGAAATACTAGGTATGATGAAACTCTTATCTAAAAGGTCTTTCAACTGCTCTTTCAATTCCTTAAGCTCTGCTGGAGCCATTCTGTAAGGAGGAATATAAATAGTCTAAGTATCTGGAAGGAGATCAATTCCAAAGTCGATTTCCTTTTCGGGCGGAACCCCGGAAAGCTCTTTTGGAAATACTTCTGGAAATTCACAAACTACTGGAACTTACTCAAGATATGGGGTTTCAAGGCTAGAATCCTTAACCCGAACTAGATGATAGAGATAACCCTTAGATATCATCTTTCTAACCTTAAGGTAAGAAATAAATCGACCCATAGGCGATGGGCTACTACCCTTCCATTCTAAGATTGGTTCGTCTGGAAACTGAAAATGAACAATCCTAGTTCTACAATCGACTGAGGCATAACATGAATGTAACAAATCCATGCCTATAATGACATCGAAGTCTTCCATTTCTAACTCTACTAGATCTGCTGAGGTGACTTTCTGAGATACTTTGACAGGGCAATTTCTGTATACCCGTCTAGTTATAACTGGGTCACCAACTAGAGTAGAGACTGAGAATGGTTCTGAGAGTGTTTCTGAACTTACACTGAATTGGACTTCTATACTGAGTAACAATAGACAAAGTCATGTCAGATGTCTTTCCACTGAGTGAACCATATGTGAGTCACATCCTTGAGTCTGTGGGTCCTTACCAAATTGGGACCCTAAAAACTTAGACATATTCATCGTAACAAAATCACAAACTCTGGCTTCCATTGATCAATCATTTCTATTAGTAGGAACTAGAACCTGCTGATTGTTTTGGTTGGTCATACTCTTAGCCAAAAGCTGAATTGGTTTTCTGAAATTCTACATTTGAACTTCCTTATCTGGTACTAGAGGAACTATGTTAGCATTACGTGCATTAACATTCCATGCCTAAGCTCTACGAGAAGGCCTTATCTTAAGCGCTCAATGTTGAGTTAGAATGAAATTAGATCATACCTTACGCACGATAAGAGTAACAGGAAAGTGAATTTTTTCCTAAAACACTTTATAGCCTCCCTAACATTAGATGTGGTGCACTTTACACCCATTAAAAGGACTCTAGTTAGTGCGAATTTTTCAGACATGCTAGGACTCTGGAACCTAGTGCATTGATACCAAGTTTTGTGACGCCTCGAGCTACCCCCACAATGAGTTTAATACAAAAGAAATATTAACTCAATACTAAGATAAATCTAACTATGTATGAAAATAGCCTCAAAACTAGACTAAAAATACTGGGACAAGCCCCTGCTAAATCTAGCAAAAACTGAAACTAAATGACTAAAGACTTAAATGAAACTCATGACTATTGTCCACGAAGAATGAGGACTCACCACTGAATCTATTGAACAGGAGATCGGGAAATTGATCTATGCGTGATTTGGATGCTGAGAACCTGAACCTACATCACGAGAAGATGTAGGGCACGTATGCGTCAGTACATGAAAGGTATTGAGCATGTAGGATAGAGTAAAGCTTAAATAAAACATAACTGAACAATCACAAAAACAAGTATAATAATATGAACGTGATGTGCTGATTTCTGAGCTAACTGGAAGCAATGACCAATTTATAACATGCTGAAACTAAATACTTAATATACTGATAAATGGTCAATGCAGAGAGTCTGACTAAACTGTGGGAGCTACTAATAACCGATAATAAAACAACATGAGCTAAATGTGGAGTCCGATGTACATGCCCCATCGAGAGGACCCAATATACCATGCAAAAGGTATAAATGCATGTTGGCGTGATCACTAAATTGATTGCCCACAGAGGGGACTTACAACCTACTCGGCTAGTAGTTCTGGGATTATTGGGTACGCTAAACCCTAGTCCAAATCGGTATTATGCTACTCCCAATGAATTCTTTGCTTCTAATTTTTTATGTTTTGATTTAATGATTTGACTTGAATATGTTTTAATCTTGTTTCTAGGCTTAAACTTACTAAAATATGATGATTTAGGGTCAGAATGACGTAACTTAGGGTTTAAACGGAGTGGGTAAGGTCAAAAAGAACCTTGGGAAGGTTGAAGTCGGACCTCACGACGTCCAAGAATGTCGGTCTGTCGTGAGCCCGATGCCCCGTCGTTAGGGCCTGTTTGACACGCCTTTACTAAAATGGGCATAATTATTTACTCGGAGGTCTGATTTTAGAAAGGTTGGTGTCTATGGAAAGATAATTCAATTATCTATCTGTGGGCCGGTCATAGGAGAACTAATTCATTTTTAACTAAGAGTTATGGTCATTTTAAGTTGACCTAACTACATTTCCCCTAAACTGGTTGCAAATTTTCCACCTACGAACCATCATGATCATCCATAGCTCTTGTCATAGAGTGATTTAACGTATTCTTGATTTAAGATCATGGACTACTGACTGTCGTTTGACCTACAGACCGTAAGTCTGTCCGTCGTCCAAGACTTAACAATTTTTCTAGGCTGAAATTTTTGGGAGTTTCTGATTCCATCGACGGTTGTGCAGGGCGGGCCGTGGTTCATGCTAAGGTTTGTCGATGCCAGCGTTGGTAGCACCGGCAAATTTTTCTGAAAAACTATTTTTTGGTCTTTTTTAGCTACGGGGTGTTACATATGTAAGGGTCGTGTCCCTAAAATTGTATTCAAGAGTTGTAATTCAAAATATTGTAGATTTTTTGAGACATACTTCATAGACTCCCTATGTTATGATATGTCAAGGGCTTGAACTATACCCATTTGCGGTCAAGTACGTTTTGTCACGACTAGGGTGTGCTCTCTGGTTGTGACGATTACATTCATCACGAATTAATAATATTTCAAAAACCAATCATCACTTAAATAATTTAATTTAAATTATCATTATTTTTTTACCATGAAGAATGCAGAAAACCTAAATGGCAACGTTCGTTTTCCAATCTTGCTCACTGTAGTTCTCTTCCGCTTATTATGTTATTCAAAGAAAAGAATGTTATACGAGCTATTTTTTAGATGATGGTGTATATCATAAATTGTCTACAATTGTCCAAAATATTCCGCATCCACATTTTTCAAAGAAGAAATACTTTTCGATCAAACAAGTATCATGTTGAAGAGAGGTTAAACATGCATTCAGAGTTTTTCAATCACGTTATGTCATTACGCATGACCATATTTAGAGAATGTAAGTGTTTCATGATATAAAGACTACACATATAATACCACGCAAGACGATATATATTTGGAGAATAAAATTATTAGTAGGTCTGGAGATGCCATTAAGTCGCCGCTGCTCCAGTTGAACCATCGACCTCCTTCATTGATTCAGTTTAGTCGTCGACTTACAGTAGCTTCTCCATACTTGAATATCTCGGTCACTGCTCCATAAGTTCGTCATAATTCTGGTGAATGTTTTGTTTGATTAGTCTTATTTTTGTTTTTGTACATTTAGTTAGTTTTATTCAAATGTACAACAAAATTTACATTCAAATTTATACACAAGTATCGAACTAATTAGTTTTTGTACATTTAGTCGTAAAAATAAATTTTGTTGTTGCATCCTGGTAGAAATGTGACAGTTGAATAGGAATCCATGTCTTTCTCTTGTTATCTGCTTGCTTTATTGGCCTTCTCTAGTTACATGTTCCATCGGTCTGCCTCATCTTTCACTTTTCATTTTTCCCTTTGATGGATTGCTCTGTGTGTCCTTCTTTCATTTGTTGCGAACAGTTGTGGAAGGCCTACGGATTGCTCTATCAGACATTTTCGTTGGGGTGCCTTATTATTGGCAGTGGCGGAGCCAAGATTAGGAGTTTAGGGTTTCAAAATAAATTTGTTTTTAGGGTTTAACATGTTGATAAACTTATTTTTATTTGATATTTTAATACAAATCTACAACCTACAAAGTAGCTAGTAGGTTGGTCTTAACCCATGAACTCCACCAAGCTTTGCCTCTGGTTGTGGAAGGCCTTCATTGATAAACATTAATCCAATGAATTTTTATTCAATTAATTCATACTCACACTTATAACTTGAAACATTAATTTGAGGAAATTCATTGCTAACCTAGCACCTAAATCACAAAGAACAAAATTTTAGTTGATATGTGTTAGATTTTAAGGTAATGGGTCGGTGACACTTTTTGGGTTGATGGTGTTCGTGTTTGAACTTCCATTTTGTTGTTAACTATGAAAGAGATGTGCATCTTGCTCATTTCTTCAACAACTATACTTTATTTTTGTGTATCATTCTTTAATCTAAATGCAAAATTTAACCTTTGTGATGCACATCTTGCTATGTATATGAACTATCTTCTTTTTGTCTATCATACTTGAATCTTAATCAAACATATTCACCTTTTATTGTTACTTTGGCTTTTAAGATTCAATTTCAGACTTAAAAAACTTTACCATTATAATTGCTTAAATTTCATGTGTAGTGAAAAAACTGTAAGTGCAAGGATACATTTCATGAAGCCCACTGCCGCCAACTGCTCCATATCTAGCCTTAATCAAAAGAAGTCGAAGTATTATTTCCTAGAAAATTGTAATATTATTGTATTCTACACTATCTTTTATATTCAATATACTTGCATTTCTCTTAGAGTTTGTTTGATTTTTGAAGGGTGTGCTTTAGTGAAATGTGTTTTTTACGATAAGTATTAATACTAGTTTATCCTATCGATGACAAAAAAAATTCTTGGTAGAACGATTTGTGTCAATCTTGTGTTAACACTTGATACTTTGATGATAATGTGTTTGCATAGTCTAAGAAACGACAATAGTTGATCCTGTTGATGACAAAATTGATTTACTTGCTAGATCAATTTGTGTCCACCTAGTGTCGAAAGTTAGCTTTAAATTGGTGATATGGGTTTGTTTAGCATAAGTTACAACACTAGTTGATCCCATTGATGAAAAAATTGATTATTTTTTGCAAAATCGAATTATGTCCACCTACTATTGACACATCACATTAATTTGTGATAATGTGTTTGTTTAGCATAAGTGACAATACTTGTTAATTATCTTGATGACAAAATTGACTTTCTTGATGATCGAATTTTATCCATTTATTATTCACATTTACACTTAATTTGGTGATTATCTGTCTTTTTAGTATAATTACCAACACTAGTTGATCATATTGATAATAATTGTTTCATTTTTTTGAAAGATTGGTTTTTGTCCATCTAGTTTTGACACTCAACATTGATCTGGTTTAGTTATAGAAATAAGTATGTATCAAAGTATAGTTATTTTCATGTCCTAGACTTCAGTTTAGTTTTTGGAATTAGTTGAAAGCAGTTTAGCATTGATGTGGTTAAAATAAGCTCAAATAAAGTTTAATTAAGCTCTAGTCAATTTATTATTTCAAATAATGTGACTTAGTTTGTGGATTCAGTTGTTGAAATTAATTTAAAACTAGCTAGATTTAATGTGGTTTAGTTCTTAAAAGAAATTCAAATTAATTTTAACTAAACCTATACTTGACTAATTATTGAAATTAATGGGGTTTGCTGTTGGATTTAGTGTCTCGATTATTGAAAAAGCTAAATGACATTAATTATTTAGATTTCAAAATATGTTCAAATTAATATAATTAAATCCTAATTTGATTTATTATTTGAAATAATGTGGTTTCGTCGATAGATTTAGTTGTTGGAGTTAATATAAAACTAGTTTATCATTAATGTGATTTAGTTGTTGAAATCACTCGTAGCTAGATTTATCATTTCAAATAATGTGGTTTAAATGCTGGATTTAGTTCAAAAGTAGTTAATGTTAATGTAGTTTTGTTATTGAAATAAGTTCAAATATAGTATAATTAACCCCTACTTTGAATTATTATTCAAAATAATGTGGTTTAGTTTGTAGATTTAGTTCTGCAATTATCTTAAAGCTAGTTTAGAGTTGACGTGGTAGAATATGTAAAATTATAATTAATTACATTACTTTTTTAAACTTTAAAATTTTCATTATCGTTTGTGTATATGGAACATGGATGTAGTTTATTGCATAATAAAAACAAATTTGGTCGAGTGGGTATGATTCCAGAATTTGTAGAAGGTGTTGCTCGTTTTACTAAACATGCAAAGACACTTGATTCTTTTATTACTTCATGGTTAATTGGGTGTCCTTGTATTAAATGTGAACGCATGATAGATAAAATAACAAAGAATGTTGTTATGAATCTTATGATGCATGAGTTTCCATCAGTGTACATAGTTGGACTAGTCATGGTGAGGTTGAAAGTGAAAATATGTTTAATGAAAAAGGCAAGTCAGAAGAAGAAGTCTTAATTTTCTCGTTGAATATTTGCATGATTCGATGGAATGGATAGATAGGAAGTGTCTATAATTTAGAATACTATATCTTCTCACAATGTCAAGGTGCTTCAGTAGTCAAAAGAGTTAGGAAGAGTGACTAGCAGATTGTAACAACGAAGGAGGTATAAAATAAGAGATATGTGATGCTTCATGCTCAACTACATTGCCTTTTTTATTAAAAAAGTGTTATTTCTTGATGTCATAATAATGCAAGTCAAGGTCTAAAGGATGATCCTGATAAGGAGAGTGACAATAATAATAAGCGTAATGAGTCTTGTAAGGAAAGTAAGGGTGATAAGATATTGTTGTATCTATTTAATATTTCAAACGTTTTATGTATAGTTTCTACATATATATAACATTATTTGATCGTGTTTTTTTAAAATTCAAATTAGATGAAGTTTATTTTGAAGTAGTTTGATGTAAATAATAAAAAATATCGTATTGGCAGCTCATTGAGATGCTTTTGTTGAAATATGTAGGTGAGCAAAAAAATGCATCAATGTCCTACCAGTAGTTAATATTTTGAGGTTAGTTTTAAGTGTTTTTTTAGTAGTGGGCATTACACTTGTTGGTTAGAGCTAATAGACCTTAGTTTTACTCCGACGTTGATTCAGATTTTTAGCTCCATAAAGACTGAAGTAGAAGACTTGTGTCTAAATGAATGAGCCTTAGTTAGGTGAAGAATCAACTCCTATGAACATTTATCCTTAGCTCCGGCTTTCTACGGCCCGTTAATTCACGATTGAGATAAGTTTGTTTACTCTTTGTCCAATTTTGGGCCTTTGACTCATTTTTGCAGCAAGTCTATTCTTGTGACTTCCTATATCACGAATGCATCTTTTCATATGTATTATATTGCCTCTACATTTTTCTCCTGTTATCTCAATCAAATTTCTTATTCTTGTTTAGTGTCTACACCTATACACATTACGTGACGTTTTGGATTTGCTTACCTACTAGGGAATTATAGTAGGTTTCACCATTACTTGAGAGATCGTGTGATGACAAAAGTATAACAAAACATAGTTTGATAGTTAATGTTTTTAGCTCCAAATAATTTACAAGGAAGCCAAACTTTCCACAAACTTCTTGTCCCACGAAATTCTCAAGGAAGTTAAATGTCTTTTAAACAATATGGATAAATCATTAATACAAAAATTTGAGTAAAGATAAACTCATTCACTTTTTTTCTGCACATCTTTTATGAAAAAAAAACATTCATTTTCCTCCACATGATATTCTCATTTTATTTCAAAAATTATTATATAATTTAGGTAGCAATAGTGATTCCTAAGGTCAATAATTGAGCACATTGTAGGAATTTTCATGACATTTGTCAATGTCATTATTCTCTATCTTTCTCCAACTAATACACCAACAAATCCATCTCAAAACAAGCACATACATATATAGACAATTAAAAATATCAAATATCTTCATATGAATCCCATAGTATTGTGATAGGACGGGTGTAACATCAAATTTCTCATCATCCACGAATAATTAACTAATGAATGACTTATTGAATTTACTACCACCATTTTCCTCAACCAATCTAGTTTCTATCAAGAATTGTGCCGATCTAATAAAATTAGGTTTTGGCCAAATAAGTAATAACCATCATGAATAGTCTATTATTTTTCAATGAGTCATTCTTCATAGAGTATATTCAAACAATGTAATGGCTAATATTTGCATTAATCATAAATATATTAATTATCTTCAAATCATCACTAACAGAATCATAAACAAAATCACATTTCTTTGAACCATATTATTTAACACGTGTCAACACTTAACAGTTATAATTTTTAATGATTTTATATTTTTTAATAGTTCAAATCCATATAAATATTTTGAAGCTATATACCATACATAATTATCCTTTACAAGAACTCACCAATAACTATGACATTTGTGGACCTTAAAAAGTTTGGGATTTGAGGAGGGGAAGTAACATAAGAAGGACAAGCATTGATTGAAATGAGGTTTAATTCTAACATGTATATTATAGATATAGATATATATATATATATATATATATAGAGATATATAATATATATTAGAGATATATATATATAGAGTATTATATATATCTATAGTATATATATATTATATATACTATAGATATATATATATATATATATATATATATTATAATAGGATTGGCTGAATATAATATTGCGAGGATTCATCGATTTGCAACTTGATGAAATTGGGTATGGATGTTTAAGCACCATGATTTGTGCAAAATAGTGAGGCATTGAAGAAATTCAACCCGAGAATGTAGAGGATAGAAGTTATCGCATCATTTCAAAAGCAGATATTTTTTTCTAGCGTGTGGGGACTCATTGAACTTATTTTTCCATCTAAACATATATAGTGTGTCATATGACTGCCCATTTGTGCTTATCTATCTAAATTATTTTTAAAAGTAAAAAATTGAGACAAATAAACAAAAATCGCAATGAGTTCCCTTTCAAGAAAAAAAATACATACTTTGAAGATGTATTGACCACTTGCATACTATCAAAACATCATGTTTAATCTTTTGAATGCTTCAAGATTGTGTATATATCATGGTGCTCAATCATCAATGACAATAATTTCATCAAGTTGCAAATTGATGAATCATTGTCCGATACTAAACTTCAACAAATCCTATTTCGAGAATGACTCAATCCCTTCGTTTGGAGTATAACACATTAGAATTAAACATCATTTTAATAAAGACATCATCAGTGAGTGTGAATTCTCAAGTTGTTTCTCTAGAACAATCAAACTTTTTAGTGTCTCAAGATATTTCATATTCATCGATGAGTTTTTGTAAGAACTTGATATGTATTGTGTATAACTTCAAATTATTTATATGAAATTCAGCTATTCAAAAATATTAAATAGTTAAAAAAAACTAATTCTTATGTTTTGAACGTGTTAAGTTTTATGAAACAACACCAAATTATTTTGTGTATGATTTTATTAGTGATGATTATAAGATGATCACTAAATTTTTTATTTATTCAAAGGATAGTCATAAAATTGTTGGACTATACTATGTGAAGAAAGATTCTTTGAAAAAGATTGACGCTATTTGTGTTGGTATCGCTTGTTTGACCAAAATCTAGTTTCATCAGACAGTACGGTTAGCATGATGGAAAGTAGATCGTCTGAAGGAAATGAATGATTTAGTTGGCGGATTTAGTTTAGAATTATTAAGAGTTAATGCAGTTTAAATAAATTTTATTAAACCCCTAGTTTGATTTATCATTTGATATAATGTGCTTTAGTTGGTCAATTTATTTGTTTGATTTACTTAAATATAGTTTAAATAAGTTGGTTTAGTTGTTGAAAAAAATTAAATGAAGTTGAATTAACCCCTAATCTTATTAAACATTTGAAATAATGTAGTTTAGTTAGTGGATTTAGTTGTTAGAATTAGTTTTAAACTAGGTGAGTTAATGTAGTTTAGTAGTTTATATGTCACGCTCCGAGCTACCCCCGAGATGCGGACACGAAATCTAGGACCACAAGTGATCCCAAGCTAACCCTGCTTGCATGATAATGAGCATACTAAAGATAATACACTGTTGTGGAATATAAATCATACTTCAAAACTGAAATGAAAAGGGGGAAACCATATTCTATAAACTGAGATATTTTAAAACAATGGAGTTAATACAAAAGAAATATTAAACTCAATACTAAGCTAAATTAACTATGTCTTAAATAGCCTCTAAAACTAGACTAGAAATACTGGGACAAGCCCCAGCTAACTAGCAAAACTGAACTAAATGACAAAGATGAAATGAAACTCATGACTCGTCCTCGGAGAATGAGGACTCGCCATGAATCTGCTGTAAATGGAGATCGGGAAATTGATCAATGCGTGATTGGGGATGTTGAGAACTAAAACCTACCTCACGAGAGATGTTAGTGCACGTATGCGCAGTACTTGAAAGGTACTGAGCATGTAGGGATAGAAGTTAAAGCTGAAATGAAAATACTGAACAAGCACAAAAACAAGTATAATAATTTAACGTGATGTGCTCATTCTTTGGGAGCTAACTGGATGGCAATGACCCAATTTATAACCATTCTCAAACTGAATACTGAATATTACTGATAAATGGTCAATGCAGAGAGTCTGAATGAACTGTGGGAAGCTATGTAATACCGATAATAAAACAAAATGAGCTAAATGTGGGAGTCCGATGTTATAAGGGGCCCATTGAGAGGACCCAATAGACCCAGTAGTCCAAGGTATAAAAGCATGCTGCGTTGATCACTAAAATGATTGCCCACAGAGGGGCTTACCAACTAATGTCAGTAGTTTTGGGACATGGGGTCGTTCTTAAACCCTTTAGTTCAACTCGCTATTATGACTACTCCAATGAATTTGTAAATTAACTGCTTATGTCTTAATTTCTTGGTTAAATACTTGATAGTCGAACTGACATGCAAACTGAGAATGCAAAAATAATCTTGTAAATATGCATTTATAAGAGGCATGTATACATGAAGTGTGAAATTATATGACCTAGCAGTGTAATTCAAGAATCTAAAGAATACCAAAGCTTGGCTTCTGATAGTCATGCGATAACTAAGTTAATAACATGATAATCTGATTTGAAACCATATAGTTAATAAATTCAGAAGTTAATAAAAGTTCTAGAAACCCTCAGGTTTAATCATGATAGAGAATCAAGAACTGACTGAAACTAGGACCCAATGGGTGAAAGGAACCCATAGTGAAATTACTCCACATGCCGGTGATTGGCAAGCCACGAAAAAAAATAATTAAAGTTTTCTGGGCGGAAAAGATGGACACTTGTTGTGTTCTTAAACTAGGGTTCTTACCTGTTTTTTCCTTCTTCCTTCGAGTTTCTCAACTCTTGATTTAATGATTTGACCTTGGATATGTGTTAAGTATGATTCTAGGCTTAAACTACACTAAAAATCCGATGATTTTAGGGGCAAAACGACGTAACGTAGGGTTTAAACGGTGGAAAAGGTCACAAGACCCCTGGGAAGGGGTGTTGTCGGGGTTGCCTCAACAACGGCCAGGAATGCGGCCGTTGTGCGCCCAATGCCCAGTCGTTGGGTCTATTGTGAGGGCTGTTCGACAGGCCTTTACTAAAATGGGCATAACTTGTTACTCGGAGGTCTTATTTTAGCAAGGTCCGTGGATATGGAAAGATAATTAAATTATCTATCTCTAGGTAGGTCATGGGATAACTAATTCATTTTATGATAAGAGTTATGATTATTTTAAAATGATCCAACTGCATTTCCCCTTAACTAGCTGCAAATTTTCCACCTACGAACCATGATTGTCATCCATAGCTCTTGTCAGAGAGTGGTTGAAGTGAGTCTTGATCGACGGTCATGGACTACGGACCGTTGTTTGACCTACGGACCGTAAGTCCGTCTGTCGTCCAAGACTTTACCAATTTTTCTAGGCTGAAGTTTTTTTGGGAGATTTTCTAACCCCATTTACTGATGTGCAGGACGCACCGTGGGTCAGTTGATGTCCTCGTTGGTTATGCCTGAAAATTTTTCTGAAAAGCTGGTTTTTGGTCTTTTTTGTATACAGGGTGTTACATGATCTCCCCCTTGGGAAAATTCGTCCTCGAATGAAGACTAAACTAGTTGGAATAGAGGGAGAGAGCTGCAAACCCTACTACCAAACACTTAGAACAGAGTTCTGAGAACATGAAAATACGCTTAAAATGCAAGTACAAACTGAGGGAACATGATTCTAAAACTGAATTTATGTATGAATGAGTGAAAAATTGAAGAGGAAAAACATCTACCTCAAGCTGAAGTGAAGTGGAATCTGAGCGGAAAAAAAATGGTAAGGTACTTGGTTGCATGGTGCTTGCTTCCCAAGTAGATCCCTCTACGGGACTGACTCCTCCACCAAATCCCTTGACTGAAGCGACTTCTGTTTCTCAACCCTCTAACCCGTACGGTCTTCAAGAATATCAACTGGTTCATCATCATACGAAAGATTCTTTAACCGCCACACTTTTATAATGGCACATAGAGGCTGGGTCACCCAAGCACTTCTTCAGAGTGAGATGTGGAAAACCGGATGCACTGCTGCTAATTTGCTTGCAAACTCAACTCAGACGCCACTTGCCCAATCCTTTTCAAGATCTTGTAAGGGCCCTTCATATCTAGGAATGATTCTTCCGTTTCTTTCCAAATCCTCATCACGCCTTTCATAGGTGAGCTTAAAGAAAAACCCAATCATCAACTTGAACTCTAGTTCCCTCACCTTACATTGCATAAGATTTCTGAAGGACCTTTGGGTTGTCTTAAGTCATATCTCTATGAGTTGCAACTTTCTCCATGGTTAATAAGGACTGGAAGAGGGGACCGATCAACGGTTGCTTCACCTACTTCGGACCAACCAAAGGAGATCTACATCTCGACCAGATAAAGCCTCAATAAGGGGGTCATCTGGAATGCTGGAACTGGTAGCTATTATTGTCGGCAAACTTCAATAAGAGAAAGGGGATCATCCAAACTACCTTTGAAATCGATCATAGAAGCTCTCAACAATCCTCTAAGGTATGAATGGTACGCTTGCCTGCCCACCGTTGTTGTGATTTGGGAGGAAATGTTGTAAGGTTAACTTGAGTACCAAAACCTTTTTGAAATGACTTCCAGGAAAATGAAGTATAACTCCCCGCCTAGGACTCTACTATGAGAGGATGACGCAGGACCCACATGCAACCTCACATTTTAATAAGGTAAAGCTTGGCAATGTCTTGTCGAAGAGTAGTCTTGACCCCAAAAAGCTAGAGGATTAGTCATCCATCAACTATCACCCAAACTTAGTCATTACTCCGGTTTCTGGAGTTCGACCTGACTTGGTGGCCAATAAGGGGCACTTACTCACAAAGTCTGCGTATATCCCTCTTCATGAAATTCACCAATAGACTTCCCTCATTTGCGAGGTCCAATCTTAGGGGGACAAAGATGGATGAATGAATACCTGACAGTTAGAGCTTATGCAAGAATTTTAATGGTTTGCCTCAAATCGCCCAATAGAAGACCACAATATTACATTCGCGCAAAATTTGATACGCTCAAATTTACTTCTCAATGAGAAGTAAAGCGGGCGCCGTTCAAGTAAAATAACCCAACTAGTGAGGTTGGGATTAGTTCCCAGGAGGAAAATAGTTAGACTAACGTAAATTGTTATTACTATTGTTGGTTGTATAACTTCCTTAGAAAGTAAAAAATAAAATGTCAAAAGGGGGGTTTGTATTTCCTAATAAGTAAAAAGAACTAAACTAAATTGAAAGAGACATTAAACTAGCTGTTAATGTTGGGTTTTAATCAATGAAATCAAAGTAATAGGGTTTACGGGTTACCCAACAGGTTCAAAACGTGATTAACTTCTTAACTAGTAACAATTCTTTCCTAGTATCGTGCATGCAAGTGATAAGTTATGTAGTTCTAAATCCTTGGTACGGCATCTAGAAAATCTCAAATCTGCCACCTTGGTCGGACTACGTGGTTGCTTTCCTAACCTTAGCGTTGACTCATAGTAAGAATAGTATTCGATATTTGACTAAGACTACCTCGTACCAAAATCAATACTAGCCTATTAGTAGATACACTAAATCTATGTTAATCATTCTTTTCCTTATTATCTTTTTATCCGGGTCCGGCAAGTAGCATTAAGCGGAGTTCTAACGTTCATCATCCGTAAAAAGACTTCTAAGGCGAAAGAATATAATAAATACAAGACCACTATTCGATATTGTTATTTAGCTAGGGTTTATCTCATTATTTGCCTATGGTTCCCACAACCCTAGTTATGGCGTTTAGCTTACTCATCGCCATATAACACAAATTCAAATATATTAAAGAAGAAATTCATGTCTTACTTCAATGAGAAAGAATATAAAGGCCAAAGACTGCTTGATTAATCACCAAAACTACTTGTAAGAATCTCCAAAGAATCAAAACCTAATCCAATAAAGTATTTAATAATAGGAGGCTAATATGCCATGACTTGTGTCTAACGATCGGTATTAACCTAAAAAATGAGGTTTTCGAACAGTTATAAAAAATACAAAAACCTAATTTAAAAAGAATTCTAATTACTGGAAATCTGCCAAAAACGCTAATGGCTGGGTCAGACGGACCATCGCAACGGGCCGTCGTGGTCATGACGGGAACGTTGTGGACTACGTCGTCCCATAATTGGTCATTTTCTTCTTGCTGCTTTCTTCATTCCCCTCAAAGGCAAGTGTGACGGACCGTCAAGCACAACGGTCCGTCGGGGTCGCGTTTCAAAGACTTCAACTCTTGGAATTTGGGGAGGGATCACTTCTCTGATCTTGCAGACGAACTGGAAGGACGACCGTCATGGCCATGACGGACCGTCAAAGCTTCGAATTCCCCACATTGTCAGATTCCCCATTTGCCTCAGCAGCTTCTCTACGCTGCCACCTACGGACCGTCACAGGCATGACGGACCGTCATAAGCTCCGTAGGTAGTCTCTCTTCTGCATTTCTCTCTCCAAATCTCTGCATTTGCTTCTGGACAGATTGCTGCAAAACAAAGAGAAAACTTGTATAAAAATTAGCACAAAAAGGGCTTTTGGGACACACACTAACTTAAGGAAAAAGATTATATACCGTGAAGCCACGGTCTATCAGTAGCGAGAGTACACATCTACCAATTGGGAGAAAACCTCCACTCTTGATTGTTGACTGCACCCTTTAGTCAAGCATATCGGTCGCTCTCTTGTTTCCTTAAACCTCCACTACCAAAGACGATTTGCCCCGTTCTGAACCTGTACACCGCTTATCTGATATGCTCATTAAGGTGAACTCCAAGCGAGCAAGCAACGGAATATCCTTTAATAGCTCTTCTTTTTTCCCCTCACCATGGGCTAACCCTCCCCATAGATAATCCTACTCAAGGCATCGGCCACCTACATTCGCCTTTAAATATGATAATGCACACTCATCTCATCATCCGAAGGAACTCAAGACATCTCTCTGGAGAAGATTCAAATCTTTCTGGGTGACACATACTGAAGGCTCTTATGGTCGGTTGAAAAATCTACATGAAACACCATACAAGTAGTGTTCCAATCTGAGTTCAAACACGCACTGATGCAAGCTTGAGGTCTGAGTTGGATATTTATTCTAAGGCACCTTAATCTTTAGGGCCATAATTATATAAACCTATTTCTTGTCTCAAAAACACACAATCCAAGGCAACTCTGGTTGCATGCAATAGATCACTAACAACATACCGAGTTCTCGAAAGCTTTTTCGGAAGTCATATCTTGAACTCTGTGTGATGATAAGACCTGATCTAAGGTCTATCTTTGAGGAAAGACTAGGAAACCCTGAAAGTTGGTTCAAACAAGTCATCAATCCTGGGGATGGTATCTATTCTTCCTTGTGACCTTGTTTAAACTGCTATAGTCAATGCACCTTCTGAGTGAGGAATCATCGTTCTTCCTTACGAAACACATGGGCACCGAGGTGAAATAATAGGTCGATGGAACCCTTTCTCTAGAAGGTATTTCAACTTCTCTTTCATTCCTTAATCTCTGCTGGGGCCATTCTGTTAGGAGGAATAGAAATAGGGCTGAGTATCGGAAAGAGATGAATTCCAAAGTTGATTCTCTTCGGGAGGAACCCCAGAAGATTTTTGGAAATACTTTGGAAAATTCACAAAAACCTATTGGGGGGCTATTGACTCAAGCGAATGTGGGGTTTCAAGGGCTTAAATCCTTAACCCAAACTAGATGATAGAGATAACCCTTAGATATATCATTTTTTTGGCCTTAAGGTAAGAAATAAATAGACCCAAAGGCGCTAGGCTACTACCCTTCCATTCTAAGATTGGTTCGTCTTGAATTTGAAAACGAACAATCCTAGTTCTACAATCGACTGACGCATAACATGAGTGTAACCAATCCATGCCTAGAATGAAATCGAAGTCTACCATTTCTAACTCTACTAGATCAACTGAGGTAACTCTATGAGAGACTATGACAGGGAAATTTCTGTATACCCGTCTAGCTATAGCTGGATCACCGACTACAGTAGAGACTGAGAAAAGTCCTGAGAGAGTTTAAGGACTAACACTGAATTGAACTGCTATACTGAGTTACAAAAGGCAAAGTCATCTCTATTGTCTTTCCCCTGAGTGAACCATATGTGAGTCACATCCTTGAGTTTGTAGGATGTCAATCTCACCTATCACTACCACTACTAACATCACACAAAATATTTTCTTGACTTCATCAATGAAATTTTGTGGGTCGTTACCAACTTGCGACCCTAAAAACTTAGACGGATTCATCCTAACAAAATCACAAACTCTGGTTGCCAGTGACGACAATTCTTATTCGTAGTGAACCAGAAACCTACTGATTGTTCTGGGTTTGGGTCATACTCTTGACCATAAGATGAATTGCTTTCGGAATTTGCATTTAAATTCCTTATCTGGTACTAGAGGAATGTGTTAGCAGTACCTGCATTAGCATTCCATGCCTAATATCTATGAGAAGGCATGATTCTTAAGCGCTAAACGCGAGTTTTATATGGAATTAGATCATACCTTGCCGCACGATAAGAGTAACAAGAAGGGGAAAGTGAAGTTTTCCTAAACACTCATAGCTCCCTCTCAATTAGAGTGGTTGCATTTCACACCCATGAAAAGGACCTACTTAGTGCGGCTTGTTTCACACATCCTAGGACTATTGGACCTGTGCTCTGATACAAAGTTTTGTCCAAAGCCCCGAGTCCCCCGAGAAGTAGAACGGAAACCTAGGACCACAAGTGATCCCAAGCTAACCCTGCTGGCATGATAATGAGCTACAAGAGATAATAAATGTTGCGAAAGAATAAAATCATACTTAATGAAAAGATTGGGAATACCATAATCTATAACTGAGACATTTGAAAACAATGAGTTTAATCCAAAGAAATTTAAGTCAATACTAAGATAGAATTTAAATGTCTGAAAATAGCCTCAAACAACTAGACTATAAATACTTGACAGCCCCAACTAAATCTAGCAAAAAAACTGAAAACTAAATAAACTCAAAGATTGAAAGGAAACTCAGACTGTTGTACTCGGGAATGAGGACTCCACCACTGAAAGTGAAACTAGAGATGGGAAATCGATCTATGCGTGATTTGATGCTGAGAACCTGGAACCACATCACGAGAAGGTTTTTTGAGCGCATGTATGCTTAGTACTTGAAAGTACAGGAGCATGAGGATAGAGTAACGCTGAATAAAAACCATAACTGCACAAGCACCAAAAAACAAGTAGTAATAATTGACGTCCCTGTGGCAATTCTGAGCTTAATTGGATGCAATGACCAATTTATCACATGCTGTGAAACTGATACTGAATTACTGATAAAATGGTCAATGATACAGAGGTCTGAATGACTGTGGGAGCTACTAAGTAACCAATAATAAAACACATGAGCTAACGGTGGACGTCTGAGTATAAACACCCCACGAGCGGACCTAATATACCTGACAAAGGTATCAAAGCATGCTGGCGTGTCATAAATTGTTTCCCACATAGGGGACTTACAAACATACATGGCTGTAGTTCTGGGGGATATTGGGTACGCTAAACCTTGTCAAAACTTGGTATTATGCTACTCCAAGAATTTTGTAAAATTAACTGATTATCGAACTAAACATGCAAATGAGATGCAACAATTAATCTGGTAATTATGCATTTAGAAATGAGGCATGTATACCTGAAGTGCTAAAATATATTGACCTAGCATGTGTTAATTCAAGAACTGAAAATACAAAGCTAGGTTCTAAAATTTATGCTACAATCTGAGTAATAAAACATTATTAATCTGATTTAGTGATTTAGAACAATATTAATAAATTCATGAAGTTATATCGAAGTTCTAGGAAACCATAGGTGTAATCATGATAGAGATCAAGAAACTGACTGAAACCTAAGGGACCCAATGTGTGAAGGAAACCCACTAGTGAATGTCACATACCTGGTGATGATCCACGCGAAAAAAGAATCAAGGTTTTGTGGATGGATTGCTGGACACTTGTTTCATTTTTAAACTAGGGTTCTTGAGTTTTTTCTCCTTTCTATCTTCTAGTTTTGTAACTTTTGATTTAATGATTTGACTTGGATATGTTTTAATTATGTTTCTAGGCTTGAACTGACTAAAATCCGATGATTTAGGGTCAAAACGACGTATCTTAGGGTTTGAAAGGAGTGAGAAACGTCAAAAAGACCCCTGGGAAGGTTGTTTTCGGGCCTCACGACGGCCAGGACTGACAGTCCGTCGTGCGCCTGACGCCCCGTCGTTGGTTCGGTCGTGAAGGCCTATTCGACAAGCCTTTACTAAAATTAGCATAACTTTTTACTCGGTGGTTTGATTTTAGCAAGATAGGTGGCTATGGAAAGAAAATTCAATTATCTATTTGTGGGTAGGTCATGGGAGACCTAATTCATTTTATGATAAGAGTTATGATCATTTTAAGTTGACCCAACTACATTTCCCATTAACTTGCTGCAAATTTTTCACCTACGGACCGTAGGTCCACCTACGAACCATTCTGGTTATCCATATCTCTTGTCAGAGAGTGGTTGAAGGGAGTCTTGATCGACGGCCACGGACTACGGAGCGTCGTTTGACCTACGGACCGTAAGTCCATCTGTCGTCCAAGACATAACAAATTTTTCTAGGCTGAAGTTTTTTTGGGAGAGTTTCTGATCCCATCGACGGTTATGCAGGACAGAACATAGTTCAGGCTACGGTCCGTCGATGCCACCGCTGGTAGTACTTGCAGATTTTTCTGAAAAACTAATTTGTGATTTTTTTGGCTACGGGGTTTACATAAAATAAGTTCGAATAAAGTTTAATGAACTCCTAATTTGATTTATAATTGGAAATAATGTGGTTAGGTGGTAAATTTAGTTGTTGCAATTATTTTAAAACTAGTACGATTTAATGTTGTTTAGTTGTTAAAATAAGTTAAAATAATGCTTATTAACTTGTAGTTTATTTATTATTTGAAATAATGTGGCTTAGTTTGTGGATTTAGTTGATGGAATTAATTATAACTAGTTAGAATTAATGTTAATTAGTTGTTAATAAGTTCAAATAAAGTGTAATTAAACTCTAGTTTGATTCATTATTTGGAATAATGTGATTGACGAGATGAATTTAGTTGTTGGAATTATTTCAAAACTAGTTGCAGTTAATGTTGTTTAGTTGTTAACATAAATTCAAATAAATATAATTAATCCCTAGTTTAATTTACTATTTGAAATAAGATTCTTTATCGGTGGATTTAGTTGTTGCATTTGATAAAAAACTAGTCTAGTTTTAATGTTTTTTTCGTTGTTTAAATAACCCCTAGCTTTATTTATTATATTAAATAGTGTGATTTAGTTGGTGAATTTAGTTCAACAATAATTTGTGTTAACGTAGTTATTTTGTTGAAATAAGTGTAAATGAAGTATAATTAACAAGTACTTTTAATTATTATTTGAATAATGTGATTTAGTTTGTAGAGTTAGTTATATAATTTGTTTAAAACTAGTTAACAGTTAATATGGTCTAGCTGTTAGAACAAGTAAACTTATAATAAATAATAAATAACTCTTGTTTAAAGTATAATGTTTCATTAATGTTTGTGTTGATGGAAAATCATTGAAGTTTATAATAAAAAAAAATTTTGGTCAAGTGGGTATGGTTTCAGAATTTGCAGAAAGTTTCACTCATTTCTTAAGCCATAGAAGACACTTGATTTTTTTTTAACTTTACTGTTAATTAGATATCCTTGTATTAACTATAAGAGTATGATATAAAAGAAAAAAAATGTTTCTATGCATCTTATGATGAATGAGCTAAAAATCAGAGTATACAATTTGGTCTAGTCATGGTGAGGTTGAGAGTGGCAATATATTTTATTGATAATCCAAAAGATTCGATGGCAAGGATATGTACACATGTACAATATGTAGGGTAAGATATTTTCGCTCAATTTTGAGTTGCTTCAATAGTCGAAAATGGTAGGAAGAGAGACAAAGAGATTGCAACAACAAAGGAGGTAGAAAACAAGAGGTATGCGGCGCTTTAGGCCCAACTATATTGTCTTTTGTTAAAAAATGTAGATGGGAAAATGCAATTTAACATTAATATCCTACCGTTGTCAGTATTTAAGGTTAGTTTTCACTATTTTTAGTAGTGGGCCTTAGACTCTTGCTCGTTTTGAAGCCAATAGGCCATAGATTTACTTCAACGTTGATTCATTCGGCTTAGCTTCTTGTAGACATATGTAGCAGACTTTAGTTTGATAGAATGAACTTTAGATAGGTGGAGAATCAGTTCCGATTAACTTGTATCCTTAGCTCCATCGTTCTACGGCCCAGTAGTTCATGGTCAAGAGTTTGTTTATTTTTTGTCTACTTTTTTTACCTTAACTGGTTTTTGTAGTAGATCTATTGTTGTGACTTCATGTATCTAGTACGGATATTTTTTTATGCATATATCATATTGCTTCTGCCTTTTTCTCCTTTTACCTGAATTAAATTTCATATTTTTGTTTAGTTTCTCCACTTATACCCATTACTTGATGTTCCGGGTACTTACCTACTAGGGAATAAGAGTAGGCATCACCGTGACATGAGAAATCGGGTGATGACAAAAGTACAACAAATAGTTTGATAATTAAATCTTTTAGCTCAACGAAACCTTTATTGAAGCTAACTTTGAAGAAATTTCTTGTCCCACATATTACTCAAGGAAGCTAAGTCTTTTAAACAATATGGATAAATGTTTAACAAAAAAAATTGAGTCAAGGAAAACTCTTTCACTTCTTTTTTCTGCACGTCATTTGCAGAAAACAACCATCCACATTCCTCTGCATGATATTCTCCTTTTCTTTCAAAATATTATATAATTTAGGTTGGCAATTGTCATCTCCAAGGTCCATAATTGGGCCTCGTATAGTAATTTTCATGACATTAGTCCATTTCTATTAATCTCTATATTTATCGCACACACACCAACAAATCCATCTGAACAAACACGTAAATATAGAGACGATTATAAAAATCAAATATCTTCATATGACTCCCACAATATTGCAATGGGATGGGCGGTACATCAAATTCTCATCAACCACGATCAATGATATAATGGAAAACTTATTGAATTCACTAACACTCTTTTCCTCAACCAAACTACTTGTCATCTCGAATACTGTCAAGTTAATGAAACTGAATTTTTGTCAAACAAGTGATAACCATCCAAAATAGTGCCAATCTTTTTCAAAGAGTTATTCTTCTTAAATTATATTCAAACAATATTTTGTCTATCATTTGCATTAGTCATTATATAAATATATCAATTATGTTATAATCATCACTAACAGAATCATAAAAAAAAATTATGTAACCTTGAATACTAACATTTAACACATTTCAACTATTAAAAATTATGATATTTAAAATAATTTTATATTTTTAATAACTGGAATATATATAACTTTTTTGAAGTTATACACTATACATAACAAGTCGTTAGAAGAACTCAATCAGAATGCATTTATTGAAATGAAGTTGAATGCTAACATGTTATATTTAAACAAGGAGATGGACTTATTTTTGACCAAAACTAATAGAATTTGTTGAATATTAATATCAGACAATGATTCCTCTATTTATAACTTGATGAAAGTGGGGTCATCTTGCTCATTCTTCAAAAACTATACATTCTTTTTGTCTGTCATTCTTGAATCTTAATGCAAAATATAACATTTTTGTTGCACATCTCGCTATCTATATGGACATTCTTCTTTTTGTCTATCATACTTGAATCATTATGAAACAGATTCACCTTTTATTGTTACTATTGTCTTTTAAGATTCAATTTTAGACTTGAAACTTTAACATTATACTTGCTTAAATTTCATGTGTACGGAACAAATTGTAAGTGCAAGGATACATTTCAATTAAAGGTTCGAATATTCAACATCCTAAAGCCCACTGGTGCCAACCTGTCCATCTCTAGCCTTAATCAAAAGATGTCAAGGTAATATTTCCTAGAAAATTATTATTGTATCCTAGGATATCTTTTATATCAATATATTTGCATTTCGCTTAGTGTTTTGTTTGATTTTTTTAGGGTCTGTTTTTGTGAGATGTGTGTGTTCATAAAAAAAAATGTTAACACTTGTTGATCCTACTGATGACAAAATTTATTTTTTTGAAAGATCGAATTGTGTAAATCTTGTGTTGACACTTGACACATAGCCTTAATTTGGTGATAATGTGTTTGCATAGCATAGCATAAGTGACAATACTAGTTGATCCTATTGATGACAAATTTGATTTTCTTGCTAGATGAATTTGTGTCCATCTATTGTTGAAAATTAGCTTTAATGTGGTGATATGAGTTATTTAGCATAAGTGACAATACTAGTTGATCCTATTGATGAAAAAATTGATTTTCTTGCAAGATCGTATTATGCCCACTTAGTTTTGACACATCACTTTAATCTAGTGATAATGAGTTTGTTCAGCATATATGACGATACTTGTTGTTTCTCTTGATGATAAAATTTAATTTCTTGTAAGATCGATTTATGTCCATCTAGTGTTGACAACAAACACTAATTGATCCTATTGATAAAAAATTTAATTTTTTTCATCTATTGTTGACACTTAGCTTTATTTGGTTTAGTTGTTGGATTAAGTTTGTATCAATGTATAGTTATTCTGATATCTTAGACTTTGGTTTAGTTGTTGGAATTATTTTGAAATTAGTTAAGCATTAATGTAGTTTAGATATTGAAAAAAGTTTAATTGTAGATTAATTAACCCATAGTTTGATTTATTATTTTAAATAATATGACTTAGTTCGTTAAGGTACTGTAAAACTATTAAGAGTTAATGTAGTTTTTTGGTAAAATAAGTTCAAATAAATTTTAATTAATGTCTAGTTTGATTTATTATTTGAAAAAATGTGTTTTATTTGGTGGATTTAGCTGATGAAATTAGATTAAAACTAGTTTAGCATAAGCTGGTTTAGGTTTTGAAACAAATTCAAATAAAGTTTAGCGAACAACTAGTTTTATCAATTAATTGAAATAATATGGTTTAGTTGATGGATTTATTTTTTGGAAGTAGTTTAAAACTAGTTAGATTTAATGTAGTATACTAGCTGAAATAATAAGGTTGGTTGTTGGATTTAGTTGTTGGAATTAGTTTAAAATCAGTAAGATTAAATGTTGTTTAGTTGTTGAAATTAGGTTTAAACCAGTAAGATTTAATGCCTAGTTTGATTTATTATTTGAAAAAATGTGCTTTATTTGTTGGATTTTCTATTGAAATTAGTTTTAAACAAGTTTAGCATAAACTTGTTTAGTTGTTGAAATAAATTCAAATAAAGTTTAGCGAACAACTTGTTTTATCAATCAATTGAAATAATATGATTTAGTTAATGGATTTACTTTTTAGAAATAGTTTAAAACTAGTAAGATTTATTGTAGTTTACTAGTTGAAATAAGTTCAAATAAAGTTTAATCAGCTCTTATTAGATTTATTATTTGAAATGATGTAGTTGGCTGGTGGATTTAGTTGTTGGAATTAGTTTAAAACCAGTAAGATTTAATGTTGTTTAGTTGTTACAATAAGTTCAATTAAAATTTAACTAACCTCTAGTTTATTCATAATTTAAAATAATTTGTCTTAGTTGGTGGATTTAGTTGTTTGAATTAGTTTGAAACTAATGAGAGTAAATGTTGTTTAGTTATTGAAATAAGTTAAAATAAATTTTAATGAACCTTTACTTTGATTCATTATTTGAAATAATATGGTTTAATTAGTGGAATTAGTTGTTGGAATCATTTCAAAACTAGTTAGCATTAATGTTTTTTTAGTTTCTGTAAAATATGTGAAAAAATATAATTAAACCCCTAATAAATTGATATTATTGGGAAAGCCCATAATTTCTTCTAGTCGGTGAATATACTTTTGAAATTTGATATTCAACTATTTAAGCAGTTAATGTAGTTTAGAGTTGCTGAAATAACCCTTGGTTTGATTTATTGTAACCCAGCTAGGTCAAAAAATATTTGAAAACTATGACTAGTTTTGACTCCTTTTTGTAAAATTTCAAGGTATTTTTAACTATTAATAAACTATAGTACCCAATTGATGAAACCTTTATTAATAAATAATTAGTAAGTAGTTAGTGGATTTTCATCATCATCACGGTTAAGAATTTCTATTTAGAATAAAGGAAACAGAAAGTGGGGAGGCGAAACCTTACACCGGCGCCAAGCGAGAGGGAGAAATCATAGCCATTGTTCAGGTAAAGATATGAGACATTCCGTTCGTTTCAATTCTATATATAGTAATATATTGTCCGGAGTGCTTGGAATTATATTATTATGTTTTGTGCTATATTGATATTGGGTTAAAGAAATAATGGTACGTTGGTGATGATTACTAAATTAATTACATTGTTTAGTAATTGGGGTTAGTCATTCAAATATATATATCATATATAGATCTATATATATATATCTACTCTATATATATATATATATAATATATCTATATTATATACTATATCTCTCTATCTCTATCCTCTCCTCTCTATATTCTCTACTCGCTCTATATATATCTCTCTATCTCTCTCTCTCTATCCTACCACCTATCTCTATCTATCCTCTATCCTCTCCTCTCTATCTATATATCTCATATCTATCTTATAACTCGTCGCCGTCGCCTATTGCATGGCTTCAGGTGAATGTTTTCTGTGATTTTGTCAAAAGATTTATATATATATTGTTTAGTTTCAGAATGGTAGGAATAAATTGAGCCAATCATTGTCAATGATTGGAATGTGATAAATTTCGAGAAAATTGGCACTTGTGTTACATGGGTTTTTCTGCAAAAAAATATATAATGTAGATAATGATCTAATATTTTTTTAATTGGAAATTTAATGGTGGAAGTTTTTTTTATTTATTTTTTTATGGTTCGAATTATGTAGTGTGTATCAAGTGGATGCCATCATTGGCAATCATCTTCCCCAATGATTGGCATGGGGGATGCTTGAATGGGCAGTGCACCGCAAAGAAAGAAAAAAAAACGTGAAAAGGGTGGTAGGGGCGTTTCAACTTTCTGCCAATTGGGTGGCAGTTGGTTCTGTTTGATTTCGTATTTAAAAGCTCAGTTTTTAATATATATTGGGGATTGGTAATTACTGATTATGTGTTATTTATAATGATCTAACCTTGAATTTTTATTAAGTCCATTTGAAGGGCGAGGTTAGAGTTAAGTTCTTTCTTGGCTTGAAATTTTAGGCAAGTATGAAAAATTTTTGGCATACCAATATGTATCAAGATTTGGAGTTTGGTGCAAATATGAGTGGTTTTATGTCTATGATAGACAATATCATTTGAACGTCTCCCAAAAAATTGCTTACTTCCGATATTGCAAAAATTGGTATTATTGGGGAGACGTTCTGACAACCTTGCGACAAGAAAGGAAAACTCTTAAAAGATTCGGTGGCCAAGTTCGCATTAAGGTATATTACAGAATTTTTAGACTGGTTTGAAGGACGTTTTCCTAATTAAAGATTAAGAAATGAAAATAGACAAAGGGGTAAGGGGGAAAGATGGTGGTCTCGTATCATGGGGTTATGGGCATTTGTACGAGTAACCGGGTGTTATAAAAAGGAAAACGTAGCTTATAGAATGTGGACTTGAAATTTGAGAATGCCAAAGCTAATGGGCTTACTGAAAATATATTATTTGACTTAAATTTCCTCCTTGTGTGATTGTTTTTATTTATTTCATCACCCGTATAGTTGTGATTATTGAGGTGTTTATGTATTATGTTCATATTGATGTGATTGATATGCATCATCATCCCCTATATTTGAAATAATATTGTGCATGTTCTAAGACAATGAGATTGAGTAAAGTTGGGCACGGAGATGTCCGTGGGCTGGGGATGGTGAGATGTTAAGATTGTAAGTTTGGGGCAACGTGGAGACCGTCCGGCGAAAATTGTTGAATAGTTATATAGTGGCGTGAGATCGTCCGCACAGACACCGTGAGATCGTCCTTGTCGGTAATAATGGGACCTCTCGCGTGCCCCCATTGGTCATGAACTCTCTTGTATTTCCGAGGAAGTATCATGTATATACGGTTGAGTGTGGACTGTATGCTGAGACAATTCATTATATGGTGTTTATATGCATGCATTTCAGTCCCAATCCTTATTTTGATGATTATGTGTTTTGTTGGTGTTTGAAAATACTTGATGTTTTGATTACCTTATTGATGAAACCTAAAGAGTGAGTGTAATATATATATATACGTATATAATTTCCGAATTTATTTTTTTTGTATAGACCTCCGCCTACTTCTTCGTTGTCGTCAATGAGACATACTGGGTACACGTGGTTTCGTACTCATCCTACCTTGTTGCACACTCTTTGTGGGTGCTGATTCGATTCCTATTAGGAGCACATCTCGTGGAGCAAAATGATCCGACTTAAGTTCCTTTCTTGGAGTTTGGTGAGGCTGCTTGGCTGTTTTCCGTGGCCACCTCCCTCTAATCTTTAACGATTTTGTTATTCAGTATTCAGACCAGGATATCCCTTAAGGTTGATTTGGTCATTTTAGTTTCGACTTGCATCGTATTCTAGAAGCCTCTTTAACTTAACCACGAACCCAATTCTTGGGTGATATGTTTTTTAGCTCCGCATTTCGTGACTTATAGGACTCAATGTTTGAGATTCTTGCTAAGTGTGCGTTCTTGTACTCATTGTTGTTTGGGTTTAGGTTGGGGGTTTAATATGTTTGGTTGGCTTACCTATTGGGTGGGAATAGTGCCATCAAAACTTGCAAATTTGGGTCGTGACATTTATGATTTCAAATAAAGTTGTTTAGTTGGTGAATTTAGTTCAAAAGTAGTTAGTTTTAATGCAGTTTTTTTGTTGAAATAAGTTCAAACATAGTTTAATTAACCCCTAGTTTGAATTATTATTTGAAATAATGTAGCTTGGTTTGTAGATTAAATTTTGGAATTAGTTTAAAACTAGTCTAAAGTTGGTGTGGTCTAGCAGTTAGAACAAGTAAATGTATAATTAATGTTAAATTACTCTGTTTTAAATTTTAAAATTGTCATTATTGTTAGTGTAGATGGAACATGATTGTAGTTTGATGTACAATAGAAACAATCTTGCTCTAGTGGGTATGATTCCAGAATTTGTTGAAGGTGTCACACGTTTTGCAAATCATACAAAGATATTTGATTCTTTTTTAACTTCGGGCTTAAATTAGGTGTCCTTGTATTAACTATGAAGGAATGATATATCAAAAAACAAAGAATGTTGCTCTGCATCTTATGATGGATGAGTTTAAATGAGTTTATACAGTTTGGACTAGTCATGATGAGGCTGAAACTGACAATATGTTTAACAGAAAAGGTATATCATAACAAGAACTCTTTGTTTTTTTGTTGATCATTCGCAAGATTTGATGACATAGATAGATAGGCAGTGTCTGCAATTATAGTTATTCAATTCTTTTTTTTACACGTCATTTGTAAAAAAAACCATCCATTTTACTCTCCATGATCTTGTTTGCTTTCAAAAATATTGTATAATCTAGGTAGCAATTGTGATTTTTATGGTCAATAATTTAGCCAGTGTCGAAACTTCCATGATATTGGTCCATGTCCAATATTCTTTTTTCTTTCTCCCAGAAAGACACCAAAACATCCATGTTAACAAACAAATAAATATAGAGACAATTATAAAAATCAAACAGCTTCATATGTCTCCCACAATATTGCGACATGATGTGTGTTACATCAAATTTTTATCATTCAGGATCAATGAAATAATGAAAAAGTTATTGAATTCAATTCCAACATTTCCTCAACCAATCTAATTTCCATCCAAAATAGTGGCAATCTAATGATACTCATTTTTTGTCAAACAAGTGATAACCATCTGGAATAGTGCATTCTTTTTCAATGAGTCATTCTTCAGAATATATTCAAAAAATATTTATTCTTCAGAATATATTAAAAAAATGTAATGACTATCATTTGCATTAATCATAAATATATCAATTACACTATAATCATCACTAACAGAATCATAAACAAAATCATATAACGTTGAACCATAACATTTAACATGTTTCAACACTTGGATTATGATATGTAATAATTTTATATTTTTAAATAGCTGGAATCCATATAAATATTTTGAAGCTATACACTATACATAACAAAAACTCAGAATGGAGATGAAGATATTGTGACATTAAAAACTTTGGTAGTTGGAGAGAAACAAAATAAGAATTCACAGTCAATGAAAATACATTTATTGAAATGATGTTGAATGCTAACATCAATCTTATATTTAATCAAGGAGATGGTCTTATTTTTTGACAAAAAATAATAGGATTTGTTGAATATTAATATCAAACGATGATTCATCAATTTGCAACTTGATGAAGTTGGGGTCATAGATGATTAAACAACATGTTTTGTGCACAATCATTAAGCATTGAAGAGATCAAATAAGGATTATTTAGAGGATGCAAATTATCACATCATCTAGAAAGCTGGATTTTTTCTTGTGTGAAGGAACTCACTAGACTTATTTACTTAGGTTTTTGAGTTTTATTTTTTCACCTATACATATATTTATAGTGTCATACCGCTGCCAATTTGTGCTTATCTATCTATTTTTTTCAAAAAAAGTGAACAATTGAGATAGATAGGCCTAAAAGAAAACCTAACACAAGTTCAATGAGTTCACAGTCAAGAAAACAATACATACGTTGGAGATGATGTGATCACTTACATCCTCTCAAGACCCCATATTGAATCTCTTCAATGCTTCAAGATTATGTATATATCATGGTGTTCAATCATTAGTGACACTAATTTAATTAAGTTGCAAATTGACGAATTGTTGTCTGATGTTAATCTTCAACAAATACTATCAATTTCTTCGAAAATGACTCGATCCCTTTGTTTGGAGTATAACACGTTAGCGTCTAACATCAGCATAGTAAATGCATGATTACTGAGTGTGATTTCTCAGGTTATTTCTTTGTAACTACCAAAATTTTGTATGTCTTAAGATATTTCATATCCATTAGTGAGTTCTTGTAACAAATTGATATGCATGGTTTATAACTCCAAATTATTTATGTGAAATTCAGTTATTCAAAAAATATAAAACTGTGTAATCCTTATATTTTAAAGACATGTTAATGGTTATAAATCAATACTATATGATTTTGTGTATGATTCTGTTAGTGATTACTATAAGATAATAACTACATTAGTGATTTATTCAAAGGATAGTCATAACATTGTTCGAATACACTATATGTGAAAAATGAGTCAATGAAAAAGATTGAAGCTATTCGTGTTGGTATCTCGTGTTTGACCAAAATCAAGTTTCATTCTAGTTTCATTAGATGGTACATTTAGAATGATGGAAAGTAGACCGACTGAAGGAAATGGAAGAAGTGAAATTAATAAGTTTGCCATGAATTTGGTGATAATGTGTTTGTTTAGCATAAGTAACAATACATATAGATTCTCTTGCTAAAAAAATTGGCTTTCTTGCAAGATCTATTATTGTCCATGGAGCTTTGACATTTAGCCTTAATTTTGTGATAATGTATTTGTTTAGTATAATAAACAACACTAGTTGATCCTACTGATAACAAAATTAAATTTTTTTGTAAGATCGGTTTGTGTCCATCTAGGGTTGACACTTGTTGGAATAAGTTTGTATCAATGTATAGTTATTTTCATATCCTAGGCTTCATTTAAGTTGTTTGAATTAGTTTGAAACCAATTTAGCATTAATGTGCTTTAGTTCTTGAAATATGTAGTTTAATTAACACAATTTGTTTATTATTTTAAACAATGCGATTTAGTTGGTGGATTTAGCTTAAACTATTAAGAGTTAATGTATTTTAATTGGTCAAATAAGTTCAAATAAAGTTTAATAACCCCTAGTTTGATTTATTATTTGATATAATGTGTTTTAGTTGGTGGATTGAGCAGTTTGATTTGTTTAAAAATAGTTTAGCATAAACTGGTTTAGTTGTTGAAATAAATTCATATGAAGTTTAATTAACCCTAGTTTTATTAACCATTTGAAATAAAGTAGTTTAGTTGGTGCATTTAGTTGTTGGAATAAATTTAAAATTATGTAGAGTTAATGTAGTTTAGTAGTTGAAATAAGATCAAATAAAATTTAATGAACTACTAGTTTGATTTATTATTTGAAATAATGTGGTTAGGTGGTGGATTTAGTTGTTGTGATTAGTTTAAAACTAGTAAGATTTAATGTTGTTTAGTTGTTAAAATACATTCAAATAAAGTTTAATTAACCTCTAGTTGTGGCTTAGTTGGTATATTTCGTTGTTGGAATTAGTTTATAACTAATTAGAATTAATATTGTTTAGTTGTTAAAATTAGTTCAAGTAAAGTTTAATTAACTACTAGTTTTATTCGTTATTTGAAATAATGAAGTTTAGTTGTTGAAATTATTTAAAAAATAGTCACAGTTAGTATTGTTTAGTTGTTAAAATAAGTTGAAACAAATATAATTAAGGGAAAATTCTATATAATAGCAAAACAATAACTTTTAAATTGAAATGTGGAAAGATAGGGGTGATTAATTGGGCTCATAGCAAACGTTGACAAAAATTTGCCAGGCGTCTCTCTCCCAGAAGTATCGCTCGCCCACTATCCCATGTCTCGCCTCTCTCGCTTATACACAGAAGTGTATAATTTCTGTTTCTGTTTGATTAAAGCGAGAGAAAATTGTAATACACATGCAAAAATGTATATCTCGGTTCTCCACTCATTATATAATTTACAAACATTTTACTTCCAATATTGCCAGAGGAAAAAGGCCCAAAGAATTATACAATTTATTGTGTTATATAATTGCAGGAAATACAATTTGTTCTAGATTATACAACAGAAGTGTAATATTGTGTTTCTGTTTTTGTATAAGCGAGGGGAAAAACATAATATTTCTTGCTATACATTTAATATGCAATATACATAAATTTTAATTCGATTCAACTGTATGCAAAGTAATTATATAATTGCAGCGAAATAGCCAGCGAATTATAACAATTTAGGCCAGCGAATTATACACTTGTATTATGTATAGCGAAGTGTATAATTTTATGTTTGCTATGGAGCGCAATATGCAAAGTTTGTTTTGTATAGCATACAAATATGAATGTTTGGTTGACAATGTGAAAGTCCCTTATCTATTTTGACACATCTAAATCTAGTAGTATGTGTTTTATTATTTTTATTTAAAAAATATAGTATCACATAATTAAGAAGACATTGATTTTATTCTTCTAATTTATCTTATATAAAAATTAAGAAAATTTGCATGATCAAAAGTATTGATACTTTTTCACGCATTTATTAAGACTAAGGCAAATTAAAATTTTATATCTTTAAAGGACGTATCCAAACTAAAATTATTATAAGTAGATACTTCTTCAATTTTGTATTAAATAAATTTATTAGACAATGCATATTCATTAATAAAATATTTAAGGACATAATTAAATACTCCTTCTATTTCATAAATTTAGTAAATAGAGTAATTTATTTCTTAGAAATATAAAACTTAATTAAAGAAAAGGTCAAACATGAAAAAGAAAGAATTCAAACATCCATATATACCCTCTTCATACCTATTTTTCTTTTTGTCAAGTATTGATTTGGCAAATCTATAATTATTGATATAGTGAACTTATTATTATTTTTTATTAATTAACAGGATCTCAAAATATATTTACTTATTATATTTTTCAAAAATATTAATTCAATATTAACAAATTTAGAGTATAATAGAAAAAAATATCCTTCCTTATATGTCAAAATAATAAATAAAAAGAAAAAGCAAATTATAAAATTTAACAAGTAAATAAGAATATATAATATTAACCATCAAACCATTTTATAAATATTTAAATTATAAATTGACGATCCATTCATCCCGACCCCTCCCACCACCATCACCTCTTTAAACATTTGTTGGAGTTGTATATTTGTATACAAATAAAATTGCTAGATAACTTTTTCAATATTTACGTATCAATATCATAAATATGTTTTTAAAAACATTATTTATTATTGTTTGTTCGTATCAAACATGTCCTAATTAATTAAATAAGTATAAAATTTGGGCAGAATTAAGTTATTGCAATGGGTTTTATTCGAATCTTTTTCATTTATTTATCTATTTTTCACAAACTTTTACTTATTTGATATCAAGAAAACATAATAATTATTTTATTTAATTGTCACGTTATATTTTTTTTTCAAGACTTGATATTGAATATCAGTTAATACGAGTAATTTAGTAAAATAATCATATCAATCATATTTTCTTAATAAGCGTATTAAATCTAAATGTAACTAGTAAAAGTGAACAGGGAATATATAAGTATAAATATACACTTGGTCAAAACTAAATTTTTATTGTTCATATTAAATCATATTGACTTCTTCAAACCTTTACCTTTTTAATATGTTATATTCTTTTTTTAGTTAAAATTCTGATTTTATCAATCGAAGTTGCTTTAACTATTCTTATATAAATAAAGATCATATTTTTTTACCACAAAAACAACTTTTTCTAACTTAAAAGAAAAAGAAGAAAATCAGCATGAAATAAGTACTCTCTTTAGCAACTTTCTTAATCTTTTGGCACTTTTTTTTCTCTAGGAAAGTATAGCATGCATGTTAGTAAACTGATTATTATCGATATCTATTTTTTAATCAATTAACTTACATTTAAATTAGAAAAAAAAATTAAAAAAAATAGTTCAAATGCCTTTTAAGTGATTTTGAGGGTGGAAAATATAGAAAAGTAGAATAAGTTCAAGAGAGAAAATTACATTAAGAAAATGATGAAAAAGGAAACGCTTTTTAAGATTTGTTTTCCGACAAGAACATCATTTGACAGAAAACTTTTAATTACTTAATTAACTTAATTCCAGATTTTGATCATGTGTAGGATTATAATTGTGAATTTTTATTAAAAAAATCTCTTGCTGTCTCTCATCATTAATTAATCAAAGTTGGTACTTAATAACTCTAGTCTACTATTATATCTGTCCACTTTATTTGATACAATTATTAAGAAAATAATAATTGATATGATAAATTTATTATTATATTCTTGTTAATTGATAAAATTCTTAAATAAATTTACTTTTCAAGATTCTACCTTAAAACATTAACTTTGGTAGAATTAAACAATCATTAATAATTCATCAACTTGGCTAACTTTTTATAAACATTAATCATTCTAGGAACCATCCAAGTTTCCAAAAGCATAAACAAACATGAATTAAATACATTTACTTACTTTTTTGTCCACTTTTATTCGTTAATTATAAAATGAGATTTTGTTTATTGATAGGGATAGATATCATTCTTTCTTTGATTGATTTTTAAAAATTAAGAGATTTATTATTTTAATTTATTTTTATTCTTATTATAATAATTTCTCTCAAAGCATTGAAGTTGTTATATTTAAAAGATGATATAGTAAAATTTACATTCAATTTATTGCTTCTTCACATATTAAGTGAACTTGGTATAGAGCAAAGTATTTTTTAATATTTATTTTCTTCAATTTTCTCATTTTGATTGGAAGAAAAATTTGAAAAACACGTTCCTTAAATCTAGAAAATTGATTTCCTCAATTGAAATAGAAAAACATGTTCATAAGTAACATTTTAAGTTTATTATCCCCTCCATATCCCCTCAATTTCCAACCCGCAAATTACACAAATAAGATAACTTAAATTGCAGCTATAACATGTAAATATACAAATTATATTTATGAAATATAATTAAGATTTTTATAGTGGCTATCAATAAAAATTCCCCATAATCCTATATTGGTTTTTAATTACTCCTTTAATTCCACATCAAGATTTTAGAGTTTAATTAGTATTCATTAAATTACAAAATCCAAGCTTATTATTGATTTCAAGGGAGTTTGAATATATTACAAAGATCCAAGTACAAAACAAACAAACTACAAAAAAAAAAAATGATTATTATTATTTTTATCAAGTTGCATAAATATAAATTTTTATATATTATGAGCAAGGTCATGTGTATCCCCGCTGGAATACCATCATTTTTTTTCTTTAACAGCCCCAATTACACATGCAGCATACGTGTACCCACACGTTCAGTCAAACTAACCTTTAGATCTAGTCAACGGTCACCTCAAATAATCATTTCATCATTGCTTGCTCATTATTTTATTTTAATTTGAGTAATTCATTAATTAGTGGTTATCTGTTAATATATAAATTTGTTTTTTACACAAATTAAATTATACCTAAGGCTAAAATTATATCCTAAAATGTTACATGTTTCTATGATAAATTTACTTGAACGGGATGAAAGATTCGTAAAGAGATCAGAGTAATTATTATGATATAATTTTATTCGTAATTTGTACTAACAAATAATTAAAAAATATTTACATTGAATTTCTTAATTCTAAAACAAGATATTTATTACTTTGATGTACTTATTCAATCTAATATAATGATTATACCTTATTTCATGATAAACGGAATTGATAAACAATATAGTTTTTTTCTAGACTAATCATTAAGAGGTCATAAATTGTACGAGTTTAATTTTAATTTCAACCATGTTAAATGTAATATTATTTTTCAATTGAATTAAAAATAATATGACTTGGCAAAACCCGGGTGTTTGAACTTTTTCATCCAGATTTATGTATGAATTTTTTTAGGAAAAATTGTAGATAATAGCACATAATAACCAAATTCAATGGAATAGGCTAGGGTTTGGATTTAATTTGTGCTACATAGCAACGTGACAAAAACAAAGTTGCCACGGCGTCTCTCTCAAAAGAAGTCTCGCTCGCCACTCTCCCATTCTAGCCTCTCGCGCTTTATACACAGAAGTGTAAATTTCTGTTTCTGTTTTGTATAAAGCGAGAGAAAATGGTAATACACATGCAAAAATGTATATCTTCGTGTTATCACTAATTTATAATTTACAAACATTTTACTTCAAATATTGACAGAAAAAAAAAAGGCCAAGGAATTTTACCAATTGGAATTATACAATTGCAGTGGAAATCATTTTTCTAGTTTAACAACAGACAGTGTATTATTGTGTTTCTGTTTTGTATAAAGCGAGAAAAACATATATCTCTTGCATACAATTAATAATATGCAAATACATACATTTTAATTCGATTCAAACTGTATGCAGCTTATTATATAATGCAGCGAAATAGAGGCCATGGAATTAGACAATTAGGCCAGCGAATTAACACTGTATATGGATAGACGAATTATAACCGTTTTATGTTGTGCTATTGACCGCAAATTAGCAAAGTTTGTGTGTAGCTACAAATATGAATTGGTGTTTGCATAGTGAAGTTGCCCTATAATTAACCCCTAATATGATTTACTATTTGAAACACGGTGATTTAGTCGGTGGATTTAGTTGTTGGAGTTGATATAAAACTAGTTTAGCATTACTGTGGTTTGGTTGTTTAAATAACCCCTAGTTTGATTTATTATTTCAAATAATGTGGTTTAGTTGGTGGATCTAGTTTAAAAGTAGTTAGTGTTAATGTAGTTTTGTTGTTTAATTAAGCCCAAACATAGTTTAGTTAACCCCTATTTGGAATTATTATTTGAAATAATGTGGTTTAATCTGTAGATTTAGTTATGGAATAGTTAAAAACTAGTTTAGAATTGATATGGTCTAGCTCTTATAACAAGTAAGCTTATGATAAATATTAAATAATTCTTTTAAGTTTAAAATTTTCATTATTGTTTTTATAGATGGAACAAGATTGTAGTTTGATGTATAACACAAACAATCTTGGTCAAGTGGGTATGTTATTTCAGAACTTTTAGAAGGTTGTTTTACTCTAAAAAAATAAAATAAATACAATTAAGTTTTCAAAAAATCGATTAAACTTATGATTTAAGAGAAATCGATTTTCTAAATTAACAGAGTTGCCACTTAATTTTTTACTAAAAATTAAAAAAAAAAAGTTTTCAAAAGATCTAAACAGATAAAATTAATTTGAAAAATAGGTTTGAAATTCAATGTACATTTCGAGAAGGCGTTTGACCCTCAGAATATCCGTTAACTTTCGATTGACCGACGATTTGACTAAAATGACCTTTTCAAATAATTTTCAAATGTTAACTAAGTATGGAAATTCATTCTTTATTTATTTAATTATTGTTATTTTTTCTAATTGATTGTTTTTAAGGGCAAATAACAAAAGGGGATCATTCCAAAGGGAATAAATTTGAGTGTTGACAAGACTAATATGTAAAAAAAAACTAAGATTATATATATATATATATATATACACATGAATTTTGAATATATATAAAATTAAAGAGAAATGACTATCATCGGGAATTAATTAAATTATAACCAAAATATTAGTCAATAACAAATAAACAAGGAGGTAAAAGAGATAGAAATTTTGAACTTCGGCCATTTTTCCATAATTCAACTAAGTTTGGGCCTGCTGAAAATTCCCTGTTTTATTTAGGAAAAATTTTATATATGGAAAACTTAATTGATTAAATAACATTATATGGGTATAGTTTACCTAATTACATTCTATAGGTATAGTTTAGTTATTTTAGGTATCTTTAATTTTGTATATAATTTTTTTTTTTTTATTTATACAATTTTATTTTAAAAAGTGGTTTGTAACTGAAGCGTTAAATATGCTAACAATAAATTTAGACAATGCCACAAATTTAGGTAAATGTCATTTTTTTAAGCTAAACGTTCAAATTCATATTTTTTTTTTTCAAAAAAAATAAGAATTATACAGCAATTTAAACAAAATATAATTTTTTTTTGCTGTTTATGAAACAGAAGTTCAGCATTTTTTTTTCTTTGTAATCGATTACAGGTATGTTTTTCTTGGATGAAAATTAATGTTTACTATTGCTATTAATTATATATGTTAATTTAATTTACAAATTTTGATTATGTGCGTCGCATTGGGTGGCGTAAGGTAAGTTTTTTTTAAAACGATTTCAAAATATGATGTTTTAATATGAAATTTTCGTAATATACAATTATATACTTGTTGATAGTAGTATTTGTATATTATAAAGGAAGATATTGTAAGCTGGAATGAGGTAATAGTTGGGTGATAATTGTTATATATCATAAAGTAGTAAGGTTACTTTGATACAATATATATTTTTGTTGATGAGTATTTGTATATTAAAAAGAAAAACAGTTATAAAATCAATTACTGTTAATACGTTGTATAATATTGTTGTATTAATTGTATATATGATCTCTTGAATAATTTTGAAATATATATATTTTTTATAATTGTACAGGTAATGGGCTCATTAGCTATTTTGGGTATGCATTTCTTGCTACATTTTTTGTTTATGATATGTGTTACATGAATATATTAGTTAAAAATGTCATTATATACAGGGTCTAAATGACTTGTTATATACTCCAAGAAGAGAAGAAAAGGAATAGAGTACTAAACTTACAGAATTGGTTCTGCTTTTTTTTTGGTTTTTTTTCGATAAACTATAAAATATGACAAAGGAGAAGCACATAGAAAATTGGCCCATCAGATAAACTAATCCAATTCTGTGTATATATGTAGACTAAAAAAAGTAATGAGCCTTTTAAGTACAATCCGCTACTAACACTATTCAAAATTTAGTATATATGGTACACAAACTTTTGTATATGGATATAAACTTAATATCTATTATACTTCAATAATTTGTATATAACTAATAAAAATATACAATTATAATCAGATATGAAGATTTTTCAATCTGTATAACTAAGTCCCAATTATTTTTGTATATATATATATACAAAAAAAACAAAAATAATAATAGGCCTTTAAAATATACAATATGCTACTACCACATATTAAGACTTAGTATATTCTCATTCATTATACATAACTTAAAGTAAGTTTAAAGTAATATAATCCAACAAACATATATAATAATTAAACAAAATATAAACCAATTATAACTAAAAATGTGTTGTACTAAACATGCAATATACTATATACAGACTTAAACAAAATTGTTTGTATATTAAATCTAAGTAACAACTTTTTTTTATCTAAAATTGGTTGTAAGCCACTACCTCATGATTATGGATAGACCGCACAGCCTCCCCCCCAGTTGGTTTAGGAGGCCACCGCATCCCAGCCTTCATAAACAACCCTCGGGCCATCCACGCGACCAACCCGGCACTCCCCAAAACTCCCCGTCAGGCACTCAACCGCTCAAACCTCACTCCCAATTGACCCAGCGCCGGCCAGGCGGGTAATCCGCGTGGCACCGTGGATGGGTGAGCTATCGTAAGCCCGCCACTGGGCAGGGCCGGCAGTGCGACGCGGACGAGGGCACGGGCGCCCGAGTTGGCCCTTGTACGGTGCGGGGTTCATGAGATGTTGGGTTATCGATTGTTTTTTTTTTTTTTTTTTTTTTTTTTTCGTTCTTCAGATCCATCACCTTCAGATGCATTTTTCTTCTGAAAAAGTCCCACAATTCATTTTTTGGTTACAGCTTTCTCTTTCTTCCTCATGGTACAATTTTAATGCCTATAGCTTGACAGTGTTTAATAATTCTAGCAACTGCCGTAGGGCATTTTTTTCTTGGATACATTCTGCCTTGTTTGTTAATGTTGAACTTGTTTGATTTACAATAGACCCCGATATCAACCAAAAATAGTGAGTTAAAACCCCATTGAAAACGATGCGGAAATTGTCAAAAAATTAAAACATGCTATGGAATACCTCTTGTAATCCTCTTTGATGGGAAGAGATTCATTCATTCTGGACCATGTTTAGATCTAAAGAACAAACCAATTGTGTGTTTCATAAAAAAATATGAAAAAGAATAAGAACAAAAAACAATTTACAAATGTATAATAGGAAAAAAATAAAGGAAAAAAACTAAAATTTAGAAATACTTACGGAAATTGAATTCAACTTCGGGAGGGAGTAATTGAATTTTGGACCAATTTGAAATTCAAAACATATAGAAGTATTAATTGTAGGATAAAAAGTTGGAATATAGATAGGAGAGAGAATATTGTTTTGTGTAAAACAAAGTTAAAAAAAAAAAGAATTTAATACTATTGGTTATATAATAGGTGGTGAACCCCATTAATTATAGCAAAAAAACAAATAAACTATACTTATATAAAGTAATAAATTGAATTATACCCTTATTATATAATTACTTAGGAATGTTTGCCATTCCGTATAATTTTCCCTTTTTTTTACCCTATTCTCCTTAAAAAAACCAGCGTATACATTTTATGTATATCTCTGTATACGAGCCGAATTTCAAGTTTGTCCTTTCGTGTTATCCATGTATATTGACTTTGACTTGTATTTTTTCATTGAACCTGTATTCTCGAATTTTTGAGACGTGAATATTGTATCTTCAACTGTATATTAGTGTATACAAAAAGTAAACAACTGATATACACCCCACCCCCCACCCCCCCGAGTTTTGGGTACAAAAAACCGAAAATTCAATTTATTTTTTCAGACCTTAAATTGCTGGTGACCTGTTTGTTCACTATTTCAGACTCGATGAGGAGAAGAATTTGGGCCAATTATGACTGATCCACGAAATGCAAAAGAGGGAATGAGATCTGAACGGACTCAAACGGATTTCCATATACAACAAGAAGAAGAGAAGAAAAAAAATTGGTGAGTTCAAGTTTCAGTGCAAAAAAAAAAAAGAACATATATAAAAAAATATAATACCAACTCGATCCAACAAATAGCTCAGAACGACAGAGAAATCCATACCCCAAATTAATGTATTAAGGTGTTGGATAAAGAGGCAATATTTTATCACAAAGAAGAAACAAAGAAACATAATGAAAGGATTATCCTTTTATTCTTTCTTCTGCTGCCTAATGATCTTATATAATGAAGGAACTATGGGATAGGAAGTCTTTACTATTGGACAAGGGACAACATGCCCTCACCAAGTTTCTTGCATGTGGAATAAGTAGTAAATGATTTAGCCAACATAGGAGACAACCAAACAAAAATCCAAATACAAATCACATCATACATTTATCCCAATCACAGGAAGAACGGCAACAACTCTCACGTATTTAACAAGTCATGACCCATATAACAATTGCTGAAACTTCAAAGAAATGCATTGTTCATGATACAAGAAGAGAAAAACACGAACAACATACCTTCTCCGAGTGGTGAAAATTGAACAAAGCGAGCTAACATCAATGAACATTCCGGAAAGTTATCGACTTAGCCTTTACTTTGTTCACACTAGGATGGACTCCAGAAATCGACTCAACATGCTTAAATAATAGACTCTGTGAATAATACCATTAAGAGTGACATTTAAAGTAGCAAGTGATTAATATGAGAACTGTTAACTAAGATTATTAGGTTTAGGTTTAGACTTCCATACTAGGCTTAAGCCCACTGTAATTATGTAAGATATATATCGCTATGCTAATGGAAAACCTCACCAGGTCGTATTACACACACACTCGATCCAGCTTCTTACATGGTATCATAGAGCCTCGACCGGAATCAAATCCTAGCCCGAGAGCCCAACAATCCGCCGCCAAAATACCAATCCTCACATCGTCGCTGCAACCGCACGACAGAATAATCGAATGCAGATCGGACACCAGTCCCATAAGCCCCGACACCCATGACCAAGGCAGAGTCCATTATCAATCCAGCGCATGTCCACAGCGACTGTGTGCGAAGAAAGATTCGACCGATTGATGTCCGAGTTCAATCTACTATTTGCACCAATCGGAAGGACAAGCACTCTCTACTAAATACCTGCGAAGGGCGACAATTTCGGTTTGGGAAACAGCGATTTGTATGCCACTCGCAAGGAAGAACGGGCGAAGAAGGAAGCAAGATCGGTTTTCTATATGAAAACGAGTTTCCAAAACCGCACGAAATGATTAGAATCGATGCTTGGAAAGCAAATAACTCCCATTCATAGTTCATGGATATTACATAGTGCTGACGAAAACGATAAGGCCTAGTCTAGTCTCCCACAAATGCCCCGAAATTGGAATGAATAAACGAAAAAGATACGAGGTCCGGGAATGCTACAAAATCTGGCCAGCTGAAGTCAGACCGACAAACGTTGCGGAAAAAAGGTCAATCTTAGTTTCTACTACAATCAGTTTTATCACGATTGGAAACCCATTGTAGGGTCGATCGATCCAACTGGCGGCTGTCTAGTCCTGCGGCTGCCAATATGGTCTTCAGGCTTTGAGGAGGAAGAAGACGCAAGCCTTTCTTTTAGGCTGGACGTAGTGGCACAAATTTGGAGCCACTCGCTCCCAAATTCCGGCACCCGACACTCCCTTGTCCTTAATGAAGGCAATTATCTGTCTATCAAGAGGAGGAGACATAAATCAATGTGCGCAAAACCGAGAGACCAAACTGATGGACTGGCATCGCGGTGAAAATCAACCCCAAACAAACCCCGAAATACAAATGCACTCATTGCCGGAAAAAAATGGTCACTCTGCCAGAACGGTTTGCTTTCTTTGATAGATTCCTAGCGGAGAAAGAAGGGGTAGTGGGGGGAGGACGCGGAGGGGGGAGAAGTGGTCGTGGTTCTCCTTTGGCCGAGAGAGAACAAAGTGAGGCCGAGCGGCGGGGGATGGCGGCACACGCTGACACTCACTTGCACCAGGCGGACAACGCAAGCAACCAAGCGACAATCGGCGCAACCAAGGCCGACTATTCCTGGATTATCGGCTGAACAGATGACTCGATTATTGCATTATGCTAGACAGACTCCGACACAATCTGCCACCCACACGGGTACGGTACACGCTTTGTCCCGATTGGTTAATGATAGTGGTGCTTCACATACATGACGGGTAATTTTTTATCACTTTCAAGATATTACATCGTCCCTGAGTGTTCTATTGTCTGCCGGGATGGCACTGAGTGTGGAAACTCTTGTGGGAGTGTACAGATTTCTGATAACTTAACTTTGCACATTTATTTATTTGTCCCAACGTGAAGTGCCATCTGATCTCTGTTGGCTGTTGATTAAATTCAAATAATTGTCGTGTGATTTTTGATTGATTGTTGTTGTGTGATACAGGCCCGTGTTTTGACCAACGGAAGATTGGTCGGGGTACAGCTCGTAACGGGGATAACTTGTTCCAGTATCAAGCCTTCGTGTCAGCTTCTAGAGCCAAAACCAAGTCGAGTTACTACACAAGCGACTGGGGTCATCCATCTCCTGCAATTTTATGTTCCCTCCTTTTAATGAACAACCCTCAGATGTCAACATTTAGAGTCGTGTGAATCTGTTTTATTCTAGCAACTCGTTCAAGTTTTCCTTCTAGTTCTAATAAAGCTGCCGTTTCCATTTTGATTTAATCATGCGATTTATGGGGGTCCTTACTCAACTTGTCTGTCTTCTGGGTCAAATTATTTTTTTAACCATTGTAGATGATCATTCTAGAGCTGTAGGGTGTACCTCTTAGAGATAAAAGTGACGTACATCATGTTTTTTAAAAAATTATACATTAATCCAAAATCAGTACCACAAAACTATAAAAATTATCCTGTTATGACAATGGACTGAATTTCTTAACACTACTCTCCGGCAGTTTTATCATGAAAATGGGCGTTTTATACCAAACATCATGCGTCGGTACCCCTCAAACAAAAATGGAAGGGTCGAGCGCAAACACCGCATATCTTAAATGTTACGCCACGCGCTTTAATGTTCCAAGCATCACTACCAGTCGAGTTTGGGGGGAGTGTGTCCGTAACTGCGGTTATTCATCAATCGACCACACCTAGTCGTATCCTCGTGGCAAATCCCCATTTGAAATACTAAATAACACCCAACCAAGAATATATCCAATTACTGTGTTTTCGGGTGTCTGTGCTGTGTTCGAAACATCCAGCGCCACCAAATAAATTGCACCTCGAAGTCTCAATGTATGTTTCTAGGTTATCCTTCCGGGACAAAAGGTTGGCGGGTATACGATTTGGACAACTCTCGTTTCTTTCATACGGCAGGACATCTCGTTGATGTTAAACGACCTTTTCCTTTCGCTCCCCACACCATACCAACCAGCAGACCAAGAACGTCCAAACACGGTCCACCAGAGAAGATTTTCTGAACAACACTTGCTTGTCCCTACCCCGTCAACCAATTCCAACACTTCATTTAATTCCCAGCAACACAACAGCACGCCCCCACAGCAGCACCCATACCATGTGCTGCCCATCGAAGCAGCCGTCTCAAACAGCCAAAACACCCACAAGCCATTCCATCGGACAGCAGCCCTACCACTCGACCAACGCGTAATTCACCAAATTTCCTACCACCTACCCGTGCCAGAGTCGTGTCCGTCTCCACCTAGTATCTTTCTGAATAGGTGTGTCATATGCTACCAACGTACCTTCCGTTACTTGCCCACGACGAGTCCTCGTTCAGGTACACGGTTCAATATCAATAAATACGTCATTTATGAAAATTAATATGACAAATATCGTGGTTTCTGGCTGCATTGCTACTACAGAAATCCCAAATCATTTCGAGATGCTGTTAATTTGCTATTGGAGGTGAAAGGCTACTATGGCAAACAGAAATCGAGCCTTGGGGAAAATAATCAGACTTGGCGTGGTGAACGATTTACAGCCGGTTAGACGCGCTCTGGGTGTCAATGGGTGTACAAGAAAATATCATGCGATGGGGATCTAAAGAAAGGGGACAAAGACGGCTGGTTGTTCTGGGTAATCATCAAGAATGTGGCAAGGATTACACGGATACTTTTGCCTTCCAGTTGCTCGAATGGGAACTGTTACGATTCTTTTGTCAGTTGCCGTTGACAGAATTGGGAAATTCACCAATTGGTGTAAATAACGCCTTTCTACTCACGGAGATTCACCGGGAGGTCTACATGCGGCTTCACCGGCTACTTACGCACACCCAGGCAAAGATGTAGAACTGCAAAAATCTCTCTAGGCGTACGGCAATAACCCAGAAATTGGTTTTGGAAAAACTGTGACAATTGCATTGAGGCGTTATGGATTCCAAAAGGGATCATAAGGATCATCCTCTGTTCATCTTTAGACGTTGGCAACGACTCCCTAGCTATCTTAATTTATGTCGACGACATTTTTAGTCACGGTAACAACCTCACTCTATGTGCTTCATTCAAAAAATATTATACACAATTGTTTTCAGCGAAGGACTTGGGGCCTTTGAAATATTTTCTTGGGAATCGAATGTGCCCGTTCGTCACGGTTTAGTGTTGTGCCAACGACAAGTACGCTCTGGAAATCCTGCGCAGGAAGTGGCCTCACTGGCTGTGCAAAACGGGCATCGACCCCTTTGCCTCCTGTCACGGATTGGACTATGTCGACCAGCGCGCTGATTCGAGATCCAAGTAATATCGTCGTTCTGGTGTCGTCTCAATCTTCTGACTATACGCGCCCAGACTGGCTTATTCAGTTCATCTCCTTGTCCAATTTTATGCATGAGCCCAGAGTTGACCATCTAAAGCTGGCTATCGTGGTGCGTACCGCAAAGGTCATCCTGCGTCAGGGCCACCTTCTCCGCGCAGATGTAAAAACTTACAGATATGGCGTATTGTGACTCTTATTGGGCTACATGCCCTCTCTCTAGAACGTCTGTTCAGCGGCTATTGTCATGTTGGGATGCTCTCCCATTTCTTGGAAGGACCAAGAAACAAAACTACAGTCTTGCTATTTGCCGAGCTGGAATAACCGGGCCATGCTGATTACTTGTTACGAAGTCGGGGTGGATTCAGCATATTTCTTGGATGCCTTGGAAGCGCAACTACCGCAATTCCAAGGATTAACTGTGATAACCAATCTGGCTCTCTACATCGACTGCTAATCCAGTATTTCATGGGTATGAAACATGTCGAATGATTGTCTATTGTACGTGAATGTGTACGACGTCACGAGCTCTCAACTCATACGTTCCCACGCGACTACAGTAGCTATTGTTTACCAAACCTTTATCTCATCCTGACCTTTTCGTTTCTTGTAGCAAGTGGCATTCACGCTGTTCATGCTCCAATTGAGGAGGGGAAGTTGGTAATAAGATTATTAGGTTAGGTTTAGGACTTTCCATACTGGGTTAAGACCCACGGTATTATGTAACTATATATATCGCTATGCTAATGGAAAACTCACCAGGTCGTTATGTTCTAATGCGATACAGCTTCTACAAGAACCATTGTTACCTAAATCAACATGGATACATCAAACACCATACAAAAGAGGAAGTAAAACTACTCAAACCACATAAGTCATGCTAGTTTAAGAAGAGAGAACAAGTAAGTAACGCAAACATAAGGTTAACACTAATAGCAGAAAAGAAAAGGACAACTCAAACTCAAAAAAATCATGTGAAATCATCTCGGCATCAACAAAGACATTTGAAAAAAAGAAAAGGAAAAGAGGAACCAATGCCTCATTTCACTTCATAAGAATAAGACGACGACTAAAAGAACCAGAGTCGAAAAGAAGTTGACCTTTTTTTGGGGTAGCGAAATCGGACAACTACCGAGCAGGGACGAGTTTCTTTCGACACTACTGAAGTGCTCTTCTGAAAACTTGGATGAACAAACGAAGTAGACAATGGCAGAGACCGAGTGAAATGAGATATCTAGTTTCTTACGTATATTTCTTCCTTTCTAAAACGAATGATTCTTAGTATTCTTGCCACCCCCCTTTTATATAGAGATATAGATATAGATATATATATGGATAATATATATATAGATATATATATAATTTTCCAATTCTCAGTAAAATATCTACTCCAATATTGCTAACAAACTCCAACAGTATTTAAAATGATTAAAAAAAACTATTATAGAAGGAAAATTAGGGTTTGGAAAAAATTGTGGGAAACAGATGAAAAAATTGACCAACCAAGCCTAATTTGATAATAAAAAATGCCTAAAACTTTCACCATTTTAGGGAGAAACACTTTTTCTGAGGTTTCAACTCCATTCCGGAAGAAGATAGGGAAATGGACACTTGGGATCGATTCCAATGTCCTTGGGGTCGACATGGAGCGATCTCACAACCACAAGGATGAGGTTATAGGTCTGCTCCTGCTGAAAGCACTGAGCAAGAGTAGGACTGGACAGAGGAAGAAGACATTGGCTCGTTTTCCGTCTATCACCATGAAATCGATATGAATTCCTTCGTCAATTTGATGCAATTGAGGCGTACTCACGTAAATGTTGTGTATTGATGTAATTCGAAACGTCGTTTGTGAGTTTCTTTGCCATAGCTATTAACGTGTATTCTGGAAATAACACGTTGTCCCTATATTTTTTTTAATCGGAAATGGGATGGGTCGGGAGATGTAGGGTCGGTCCATGAGGTTATTTGGTTGGATGCTAGGAGAATGAATGGAACTGGAGGTGGGTTTCTACAGAAAGGAGATTGAGCTGCTGGAAACAGGCCCAATTTTTGTCCTTTTGAGAGTGTTAGTCTCAAAATGTAACCATATCGAGACTATTTGGTGGGTTGGTCCATATTTAATTAAGGTAATTTTCCGTGAATCAATTAACGAGCTTTTCAAACTCGACGAAATAAAATAATTAATTCAATTATATGCTAACCAATTTCAATGACTCAAAACTATAACTATAAATTATACTAGACTAAATTATTGAAGCATTTACTGAAATAAAATTTTTGAGACAATTTTGAAATGTTTGTAATATATACTAATTTTATACAAATATATATAAAACATAAATATTAATTATGAAATATAATTAAAGAAAATGAACAAAAATAATTACAAGTAGCTTTAAAATATTTTTATTTTGATAACACTAATTACTTCAAATCGTTTAGCATTCAAAAAATTTGATGATTAATTTGCATTGTGGAGGTCAGAAATTGGGTGTCAACAAAGGTGTCACTCGTTTTAACTTCACGGTTAATTAGGTGTCCTTATATTTACTATGAAAGTATGATATATCAAACAACAAAGAATATTTTTATGCATCTTATGATGAATAAATTAGGATATACAATTTGGACTAGTCACATTAAGGTTGAAAGTAACAATATATTTAAAATAAAAAGCATATCAAAAGAAAAAAAATCTTGTTTTATTGTTGATACGCACACAAGATTCGATGGAAAGGATACATAGGCAGTGTCTGCAATGTACAGTAAGATTTCTTCGCTCAATCTCGAGTTGATTCAATAGTCGAAAGAGAGAGGAAGAGAGACGAAGAGATTGCAATAACAAAGGAGGTAGAAAATAAGTCGTATGTGACGCTTCAGGCCCAACTATATTGTCTTTCAAATTCACAAAATATTATTTCTCGGTGTCCTAGTGATGCATGTTGTTCTTAAAAAGGATGAGCCTAATAAAGATAGCGAGGGTTGGAATGAGTGTAATGAATCCGATAAGGAGAGTGAGGGTGATAAGGAATAGTTGTATCTATTTGATATTTCAGACTTTCCAAGACGGGAACACTGAACCTAGGACCAAAAGTGATCCAAGCTAACCCTGTTGGCATGATCATGAGCATACTAAAGAATACTGAATGCGTAAGCTAAATCATGATTTAATCTGAAAAGATGGGGAATAACCATATTCTATAACTTAGATATTTGAAAATAACGAGTTTAATACGAAAGAAATATTAACTCAATACTAAGCTTAATCTAACTATGTCTGAAAATAGGCTCTAAACTGGACTAGAAATACTGGGACAAACCCCAATTAAGTCTAGCAAAACCTAAAACTAAATGACCAAAAGACTGAAATGAACTCATGACTACTGGTCCTCGGAGAAATAGTACTCACCATTGTATCTATTTAACTAGAGATCGGAAATCGATCTATGCGTGATCTGGAAGCTGGAAACCTGAACCTACATCACGAGAAGATGTAGCGCACGTATGCGTCAGTACTTGAAATGGTCGAGCCATGTAGGATAGAATAAAGATTGAAAATAATATAACGAACCAACCATAAAAAGCAAGTATAATGATCTAAACATGATATGCTTAATTTCTGAGCTAACTGAATACAATGACCAATTTATAACATGCTGAGAGTGAATATTGAATAAACGGATAAATGGTCAATGCAGAGAGTCTGACCGAATTGTAGGAGCTACTAATAATCGATAATAAAACCACATGAGACAAATGTGGAGTCCGATGTATACACCCTATCAAGAGGACCCAATATATCCTGCCAGAGGTATAAAGGCATTGGGGTGGTGATACTAAATGATGCAGCAGAGGGGACGTACAACCTACTTAGCTAGTAGTTCTGACTAATTGGGTATGGCTAACCTAGTCCAACTCGGATTATGCTATCCCATTGATTAGTAGTTAAAATATTATGTTGATTTCCTAAAATACTGGATAGCTCAAAACTGAAGATGCGAACTAGGGAAGGCCACCATTTTTAATCTGATGAGATGCATTAAACTGAAGCAGGTTTAACTGCATAACTGTAAATATCTGACATAGCATGTTTAATTCAAGAAACTAAAGAAATACAAAGCTAGGGTTATGAAATTCATTGGGGGGATAATCGGAGTAATAACATGAAAACCCTTATTTGCGAACGTATATATTAACTAAATCATGAAGTTCTACTGTACTATAGGAACCCTGGTTTTTAATCATGATAAGAGAATCAAGAATTGACGTTGAAACTAGGGACCCAATGGGGAAAGGAAAACCTACTAGTGAACTCCCACATACCTGGTAAGAAATTCATGGGAGAAACATTTAGATTTCGGGGGGCGGGAACTAGTGGAGGAAACTTGCTTTCGTTCTTGAACTATGTTTTGAGGATAATTCTCTTTCTTGCTTTAATTTTCGGCACTTTGATTATGATGTTTAACTTAGGTAAGTTCGGGTACTTTTTCTAAGATTAAAAGACATAAATTGATGATTTAGGGTATTAAAAACGACGTATTTTAAGGATTAAACGAAGTGGAAAAAGACCAAAAGACCCCTGAGTTGATTTCTGTCAAACCAAACGATGGCCTGGATAGATATTCCGTTGTTTGATCGACTGTCCGTCGTTGGATCCGTAGGTTGGTCCTGTTCGACAGGCGTTTACTAAAACGAGCATAGCCTTTTACTCGGAGGTTTGATTTTTGCAAGGTCGGTGGCTATGAAAATCTAATTCAATTATCTATCTGTGGGTAGGTCATTTGACACCTAATTCATTTGGTGATAAGAATTATGACCATTTGAAGTTGAACCAACTACATTTCCCTCTTAACTGTCTACTAGTTCCCACCTACGGTCAGACCTACGGACTATGCTGGTCATCCGTAGATCTTGTCAGAGAGTGGCTGAATGGGGTGTCGATTGACGGTCACGGACTACGGACCATAATCTTACCTAGAGACCGTAGGTTCGTTCGTCGATCATGACTTAACCAAATTTTCCTGGTGTGATATTTTGCGGGTTTCTGACCCCATTGACTGATGTGCAGGTCGGAACGTGGGTCAGTCTACGGTCCGTCGATTGCCCCGTTGGTTATACCTGCAGATTTTTCTGAAAAAAGAAGGTTTTTGTCTGTTTTTGTATATAACGGGGGTGTTACATTATCTCCCTTGGGACACATTCGTCCTCGAATGAAGAACTAAACTAGTTGGGAAATAGAGGGGGAAAAAACGAGCTGCAAAACCATACTACTAAAAACATTAGAACTGAGTTTTGATTTAACTGAGTTCCTGAGAGAACAGGCAAATTACACTTAAAATGCAAGTACAACCTAAGTGTGGGGAACATGATTCTAAGGACTGAATTTATGCACTGTGAAGAGTTGAAAAATGAAGAGGAACTATGACTCAAACTGGAAGTGGAATCGGATAGGAAAAAAAAGTGAGGATTACTTGGCTTTCATGTACTGCTTCTGCTTCCAAGTAGCTCCCTCTACGGACTGACTCCTCACAAAACCCTTGACTGAAGCGACTTCTTGGTTTTCCTAAACTTCCTAACCTGATGGTTCAAGGAAATCTCAATGGTAAACGTCATCAAAGAATAGATTATCTTTAACCGCCGCACTCTCTAATAGAACCATAGAGGCTGGGTCACCCACGCACTTTTTCAAGAGTGAGATGTGGAAACCGGATGCACTACTACTAATTTTGTTGGCAACTCTAACTCACATGACACCTTTCCAACCCTTTACAAGATCTTATAAGGGCCTACATATCTAGGACTGAGCTTCCCTTTCTTTCAAAATCTCATTACCCCTTTTATAGGTGAGACTTACAGAAAAACACAATCATCAACTTGGAACTCTATTTCCCTTCTCCTTACATCTGCATAAGATTTCGGATGACTTTGGGCTATCTTAATTCTATATATAATGAGTTGCACTTTCTCCATTGAATAAAGGACTTAATCAGGACATATCAAAGCTACTTCACTAACTGCAAACCAACGAACAACAAATCTATATCTACGACTATATAAAGCCTCATAAGGGGCCATCTTAATACTGGAATGATAGCTATTTTTGTAGGTAAACTCAATAAGAGGAAGGTGATCATCCCAACTACATTATAAATCGATCACACAAACTCTCAACATATCCTATATGGGTCTCTAATGGTCCGCTATCCCTTGTCCATTCCATTTGGGAAATGGAAATGTTGTGCTAGGTTAACTTGATTACCAAGACCCTTCTGACACGACTTCCAAAATGAGAGCAAATGCGGACTTTTATGAGATATAGACAAAAAGGAACCACATGCACACTCACGTTTCGATTAAGTAAGCTTGGATAGGCCTATATCGAATCTATAGTCTTTGACACACCAAAAAACGATTAAGGATTAGTATCTATCAACTATATCACCCACTGGAGTTCATGCTGTCGCGAGATAAGGTAACCCGGTGATGAAATCCATATTGATCAACATCCCACTTCCGAGTAGGAATGTCGATCCTTGATCAACCTCATGTTTATGATTTTCTCCCTGAGTTGCTTTGTAATTGGGAAATTACTCACAAAGTTTGCTATATCCCTCTCATGCCATTCACCAAAAAGACTTCCCGCAAGGATCGCGGTGGGGGTACATCTTAGTGGCAATTGGGTGAATAGAAAACCTTATGTTATGGGCGTCGCAAGAATATGGTTCTAAACTCGCCCACATTAGGCACACAATCTCCTGGTAGCACAGTATACCAATCTCCCCATTGGGATAAAGCCTCCCCTCTCTTTATTTGGATTTGCACCCTTTAATTTCAAGCAAGATTGGATCATTGTCTTGCTTTTCCTTAACCTCCACTCCCACAGACGATTCGCCCCCATGAACTTGTTACACCGCTATCTGATATGCTCATAAGGCGAACTACCCAAGCGAATAAGCCTTGTGAAACATCCTTTCACTAGCTCCTTCCTTTCTTCCTCAATATGGGCTACCACACCCATAGTAATGTACTAAGAAACATGTCTACTCCTTCTCCTTAACCAGGGGATGATAATGCACATCATTCCATAATCCGTAAGGGAACTCAACCATATCCTCTAGCGAAGAATTTTAAGATTCAAACTCTTTTTGGAGTGAGAACCCAAATACGTAGGTCTTATGATCGGTGAACACATATATATGAACACCATACAAGTAGTGTCTCAATATCTTGAGTGCAAACACAATTGCTGCAAGCTCGAGGTCATGAGTTGGATAGTTCTTCTCATGCACCTCAAGTTGTCTAGAGGCATACACTATAACTTTATCTCACTACATGAACAACCTAGGCCAACTCTGGATGCATCAGAATAGATCACACAACAATTTGAACACTTTAGTAGAGTCAAGATAAGAGCTGTAGTCAATCTAGTGTTCAATTATGCAAAGCTTTTCTCACAATTATCTGACCATTGGAACTTGACTATCTTCTGAGTCAACCTAGTCAATGGTGATGCTATGGATGAAAATTCATCCACGAGCTTTCTATAATAACCCGCTAGACCTAAGAAACTTCTGATATTTATAGCAAAGGTAGGTCTAGGCCACTATTTTGGTACTTCTATCTTCTGCGAATCTATTCGGATCCCTTTGCTATATACAATGTGACTAAGAAAAGCAATACACCAAAACTCTCATTTACTTAACTTAGCAAATAAATGGCGATCCTTGAGAGTCTGTAGAACAACTCTCAAAAGACTTGCATGTTCTTCCTCACTCCTAGAGTAAATGAGGATATCATCAATAAAGATGATAACGAACAAGCCAAAGTACTATTTGAACTCTCTGTTCATCAAATCAATGAAAGCTGCACGACCATTAGTTAGTCAAAATGACATAACTAAAAAATCATGATGACCATACCGTGTTCTGAAGGCTATTTTTGGAATGTCACTATCTCTGACTCTGCATTGGTGATAACCCGATCTGAGGTCTATCTTTTAGAAATGGTAGCACCTAGACTTGGTCAAACAATCTCATCCTGTGGAGGGGAAGACTTTTATTCTTGATGTGACCTTGTTAACATCTAATAGTCAATGCACTGTGAGAGAGAACACCTATTATTTACAGAACAAACATGGTTCACCCCATGGTGGATGAAATACTAGGTTCTGATGAAGCCCTTATCTAGACAGGTCTTCAACTTCTCGTTCAATTCTTAAGCTGGCTTTGGAAGCCTCTGTATGGACGATTAGAAATAGGCTGGGTATCTCGAAGGAGATCGATTCCAAAGTCGATTTCACTTTCGAGAGGGACTCGGGGAAGAACTTCTAGAAACACTTGTGGAAACTCATTGACTACTGGAACTAACTCAAGAGTTGGTGTTTTAGAGCTAGAATCCTTAACCCGAACTAAATGATAGAGATAAACCTTAGAGATAATCTTTCTGGCCTAAGGTAAGAAATGAATCAACCCATAGGCGCTAAGCTACTACCATTCCATTCTAAGATTGGTTTGTCTTGAAACTGAAAACGAACAATCCTAGTTCTACAATCGACTGAGGCATAAGAGGAATGTAATCAATCCTTTCATAGAATGACATAAAAGTCTACCATTTCTAAATCTACAAGATCTGCTAAGGTGACTTTCTGAGATACTATGATAGGGCAATTTCTGTATACCCATCTAGTTATAACTGGGTCAACAAATGGAGTAGAGACTGAGAGAGGTTCTGAAAGAGTTTCTGGACTAACACTTAATTGGAATGCTATGTAAGGAGTTACAAAAGAAAGAGTAGCCCCTGGACCTAACAATGCATAAGCATAAAGGTCAAAGACTCGTAACGTACTAGTGACTACATCAGGAGAACCTTTCTGATCCTGGCGAGCCTGAAGAGCATACTACCTGTTTTGGCGCTGAGTTGGGCGACTTGCTGGTGCTGCTGATGTTGTAGACTAAGGTTTTCCATTGCCACCTCCTTGACCCTGTCTAGAAGGACAATCCCTCAACCTGTGACCAGATTGACCACACCCAAAACACCCATTCCTTCAAGGCACTCGCCTGGATGGTTCTTATCACACTTAGGGAAAATGGGGTAAGTCTTGGTGCCTGAAACACTTCCCTGTGACTTAGAGCCTAGTGCTCTACCCTTCTGGTCATACCTGTTCTTGGAGGATGGAACACAAGCTGATGAAAGGGTTAGACCTAAAAACTTCTTCTGACTCTGTGAGAGATTTCCACCATCAAATTTTTAATGAGAATAGTCATTGTTCCCAGTCGTATCCTTCTTATTCTCCTTAGAATTTTCCCTAAGCTTATCACCCTCAACTTGCTGATCATGAGTAATAAGCCTAGAGATGTTCATATCTCAAAGTAACATAGCATTTTTGCACTCAGTTTTCAATAAATCCGACACTCCATACAAGAACTTGTTCATCTGAGCCCTAGAGTCAGGCAACCCGTGAGGATATACCTGCGAGGAGTTTGTCAATTTCGCCCCTACTCTTTGGACTGTCATGTTTACCCTACCTCAAGTTATGAATTCTGAACCTTTGTCCTGTCTCAATCTATTGGGAAAAACATGTCGAGAAAAGAAAAAGTCTCATAAAGCAAAAAATCCAAAAGTGATAGGAGCGCATTTTGCACCCGTTATTCTCCTTCCACTGAGTGTACCAGATATGAGCAACATCCTTTAACTGTAGGATTCAGATCAACACGATATTTTAGTGACTTGCATACCGCAAAGATTGTTTCCCCTTTTGATCTCATCCAAGAAATTTTGAGGATCCTCATTGGATTGTGATCCTAAGAACTCAGGCGGATTCATCCTAACAAAGTCATGGACCCTTGATGCTACTGATCCACCATTTTCATTCACATGAGCATGAGCTCAATTTTTATGGTTATTCATACTCTGAGACAACATCTGTATGACATTTCAGAACTCAACATCTGATACTTCTTGATCTGGGACTGGAGGAGTTGCGTTTGCATTCATAACGTTCGCATTCGTAGCGTTTTCAATGAGGAGGGGTATGATCTCAAATGTCAAACGCACAGAACAATGGAGTTAGATCAGTATGCTGACCGCAATAAGTTAACAAGAAAGTGAAGTTTTTTCCTAAAATACTTCATAGCCTCCCTCTGTTTAGATGTGGTTCACTTCACCTCAATGAAAATGACTCTACTTAGTGTGGCTTATAAGACATCCTAGGACTTTTAAACCTAGTGATCTGATACCAAGTTTTTGTCACACCCCAAGCTACCCCCAAGACGCAGACACAGAACCTAGGACCACAAGTGATACCAAGCTAACCCTGCTGGCATGATCATGAGCATACTAAAGATATTAAACTGAATGCGGAAGGTAAATCATGATTTAATATGAAAATATGGGGAATACCCATATTTTATAACTGATATATTTGAAAATAATGACTTTAATACAAAATTTACTTAATACTAAGGTGAATCTAACTATGTCTTAAAGTAGCCTCTAAAATGGACTAGAAATACTGGGAAACCCCCCAGCTAAGTCTAGCAAAAAATTAGAATAAATGACTAAAAGAATTAAATGAACTTATGACAATTGGTCCTCAAAGAATGAGGACTCACCACCGAATCTACTGAACTGTAGACCGGAAATCGATCTATGCCTAATCTGGATGCTGAGAATCTTAACCTACATCACAAGAAGATGTAGCGCATGTATGCGTCAGTACTTGAAAGGTACTGAGCAAAGTAAGATAGAATAAAGATGAAATAAAACATAACTGAACAATCACAAAAACAAGTAAAATGATATTAATCGGATTACAAATTTGAGCTAACGAACGCAATTGAATGAGTAAGTTATAACATGGCTGAGACTAATACTGACTATACGTATTAAAAGGTCAATACAGAGAGGTCTGACTAAACAGTGGGAATGCTACTAATAACGATAATAAAAACCACATGAGTTTAATGTGGAAGTAAGATGATTATGACGCCATCCCCCCCCCCCCCCCCCCCATAAGGACCCAATATACCCTGCCAGAGGTATAAAGGCATGTTGGTGTGTCAATAATGTGAGGTCCACCGAGGGGACTTACAACCTACTTGGATAGTAGTTAAGGGACTAATTGGGTACGCTTAAACCCTAGTCCAACGCGGTATTATGCTACTCCAACGGATTTAGGACTAACTGATTTATGTCTGATTTTCTGTAAAGAGAAATATACCAGTTCACCTAAAGACAGCCTATCGTAGAACCCACCTCCCTACTCCCCGACGGGAGAGGCCCCGACTCCAACGCCCAGGCAGACCACTACACTACGCACCACAGCCACCTCATATCCCCCCCCCCACGGACCAATTCCGGCAGGTCGCGCTTTATGGGGGTCCCACGAGCAATCTCGAATAGGCTCCACCAGCGATAGGGATGTGCGAGAGTTGCCGCGTAGGGCCGTGATAGCTAAAAACTGAACATGGAAACTTAGAATGCAACATTTAATCGAATAATGATGCATTAAAACTAAAGCATGTATTACTGCATAACGGAAATATCTGACCTAGCATGAGTAATTCAATAACTAAAGAAATACAAAGCTAGGGTTCTGAAATTCATGCGATAATCTGAGTAATAATATGATAACTTGATTTGGAACATATATATATTTATTAAATCAAGAAGTTCCGCTGTAATTCTAGGAGCCCTAGGTTTAATCATGATAAGAGAATCAAGAACTTACTGAAAATTAGGCACCCAATGGGTGAAAGGAACCCACTAGTGAAATCCCACACACCTGGTGATGAAACGGAGAAACACCTAGATTTCGGGGCTGGAACTGCTTGAAACTTGCTTCGTTCTTGAAGTAGGGTTCTTGAGCTTTTTATCTTTTCTTGTTTCTAATTTTGTAAATTTTGATTTATAATTTTGACTTAGGTAAGTTCTTGTTACGTTTATAGGTTCAAAGAGTGGGTGAATGGTGTGGAAATCGACGGTGACAAACTACGGATCATAGTCTGACATGTGGAACGTAGGTCCGTCCGTTGATCATGACTTAACCAAATTTTCTTGGGCTGATATTTTGGGGGTTTCTAACCCCATTGACGGATGTGCAGAATGGACCGTAAGTCAATCTATGGTCCGTCGATTGCCCTATTGGTTGCACCTGCATATTTTTATGAAAAGCTTATTTTTGGTATGTTTTGGATACGGGGTGTTACACTAGGTAATAATGTAATCCCAATCCGAGCACAGTTCCACAACTAAAACATTCTAAAAAATCAAGAAATATAAAGCTAGAGTGTTGGTTTGAGTCTGTGAATAAATATATGTGAAGGAGAGTAAATGCAAAAGTAACTTTTAACCCTTTTTTATTGCAAAAGACCGTCTAGTTTCTTAAAATTCAGTGATATTAGTCGAGACCGCCTATTCACTCGGTAAAGCGCAAAATGTTTAGATTTTTCACCAAATTTAACAGGATCTTCAGTTTATACGGGAATCCTTATGGAGTTCTTCATCAACTTCACCAACTATCCAGTAATATCAGCGGACAACCAAGTTTTATATGATCCAATCTAAAGATATCTATAAACTGACAAGTGAAGACATCATGTTTGCCAAACTTGTCCGCGGCTGACAAACTAGACTAGTTGCTCACCTTCGTACACCTTTTCAAGAGTTTTATTAACTTTAACTTGAACAAATAACACACTATTATTTCGTCAAGACAACAAAAGTAAATAAAGGGTCTTTGGGTTACCTCCCAAAAAAGGCCTTAGTCAACATCGCGGCATGATAAAAGTCAATTACTACTCTTCATTCTCAAAGTCAACCGTAGTTTAATTGTTTGAATCTCTGGCGAACGAAGGGTAGTGACCCATTATCAAATGGGTGATATAAACTTCCTGCAGCTGAATGGTCATGGAGTTTGAAGTAGTTACTTCATTTAGCCTTTCAATGTTGTCCTTCATGTCATTTAATTTCTTTTCATGCTCTTTTAGTTTTCGTTGGATAAGTGAAAGGGCATCGTAACTTTTCACACCCTTATGCCTCTGACCATGCTTTCATTCTTGAAGGGAAGAGTTCTTTTCCCTTTCCATTTCTTGTTCTTCTAATCTGATCACTCGTTTGGAAAAAACATCTCTTTGAGCCAGTAGTTTGTCCCATGCATATTTCCTCTGAGCTTCCTTGATGGTTTTGACCATGTTGTCATGTAGTGATGCAAGGACTTCATAGGGTTGGTTTAACATACTGCCCTAGAAAGGTGCTAAAATATGTTTTTATTATCGAGTCTGAGCCCCCGATAGAAGCAATCCAAAAGATCCTTATCAGTCATCCATGAGATGAGTATGGCTCTAATATTTCTTTGAACTTCACCCATAATGATGTAATTTTCTCCTCCACTTCTAGTTTGAACGTCAGTAGATTATCCGTGAAGTTCAATAGTTTTAGGAGAGGATGATCTGTGTGATACCCGTAGTGATCGTCCATTTTTGCTCCCCTGTTTTATTCTTCAGACAAGCAAAACCAAACGAAAACTATGATTTGTGAGACTAATACTAAGAAGAACAAAAACTCTATGTAACCACATTCTCACGTTCACCAATCCTTGACAGCGGCGCTATTTTAATGCTTATCGTGACCTACAACACTAACTACGCTTTGAGTGTCTACGATCATCGATAATCTGGTATCCCAACAGAGGGTTGGGATTGTGTCTTAAGAGAGAGGTTTCGATGATAATTAGCTAATTATAATTCCATTATAATTAGTTGTAGATAAATAAATTTACAATTAAAAATAGAATAAACAAAAACGGGGGTGACCGAATGTGTCAAATATAAAATGGAAGATTCGTAACAAGTAGTAAAGACGGTAAAATTAAGGAAAATAAAGTATGAGGGGAAATTCTTGTAATGTGACCACAATAAAAGTTAATATAGATTATTAGTTACATGTTTTAAATTGAAAATTTGCTCAATAATAGTGACTAGGGTATGCTTTAATTAAAAATAAGTGCTCTCACAAGCAACATACCCCGTTACAAATAGGTTCCTCCCGGAAACCCATTTTCTGCATGAAGGCTATCCTATGCCTTACCACACTTACTCTCTCGAGCTGAGTGTGAGGATATGGGACTAGGGCTCACCCTCACGGGCTGACATAATGTCGACAATTCCTTAGGCCATCAATCTAGTGGTCTTGGTTTCACGATCTCTCTCTCAAGTAAGCTACAAACACATGGGAGAAATTGTATTTTTAACTACAGTCCATTAGATTAAACCACAACCACTAGACAAAATCACCATTAAACTTCATCTAAGCTATCAACAAGCAAGACCCAAAAATAATATGAGATCCTATTTGCTAAATTACACCCCAAGAATGGTATTTTAGTCATACATCAAGAAATAAGAAATTATACCTAGAATGATGTTGAAATCAAATGGGTATAAGAATATAAGTCTTCATTTATGAAAACAAAAAGGAATTTATAAGAACCAATTCAAATTTAGGAACATGAAATCCTTCCTTCTTCAAGTCTTCCAAAAAACCTCTTCAAACTTTAAAGAAAATATGAAAATGTGAGGTTTAAAGTGTCAAAACTAGAATAATGTTCGGACTCTCTAATTAACAACTAAAACTAGTATATATACATTTCAAATTTTGTGCTGTGATGGATCGTTCAGTTAGTCAAGGTCAAACTCGATGACTCGCCCATCTTCTAGTTCATCACATTTTTATGCTTGCCCATAACATCTTCAAACTATGGACCATTGGGTAGTATAGTACTACATCGCGGCCCACTAACTGTTCCTTTCTCAACTGAATTTATCCTTTCCTTTAGGCTCTGTGTTCTTTAATGAAGGGCGAAGTATGTCCCTTCGACGATGCATCAAGTTTACTTGGTGATGCTGAAGCTTTAGTTTCTTTGTTCTTTTCATCCTTTTTTTGTCCTTTTTGCTCCATAGTTTCCTTGACTTCCTTGAAACATAAAATACATGAAAGTTGATATTTTCATCAGATATTGAGATAAAAGAAGAATCCAATTTACGGACTCATCACTTTCCTAAGGTAGGACTAACATAGTAGCTTTTAGTTGCATCCACTAGCTAAAGACCTATGTGGGAACATAGTTATGTGATAAGGATATGTCTACTAGAAACCTAGACTTTCTAATGTAAAAGGTTTCCATCTCATAAGATAACTTACTTTGGGAAGCCAAAATTTCTAACATAAAAGCTTGCATATAATTTCATATACACTCTATGTTGAGCATAATTCCCTTTATAATTTGATGCTTATCGTGACCAACTATTCTAACCTACAATTTCATCCTACCAAAATTTTTTGTCGTATCCCAAGGGAGCAGTTTCATAAATATGTAGTTAATTAGAATTTCATTCTAATTAGTCGTACCTAAAAATATTTTCAAATAAAAACATTATAATTCAAAGGGGGTGACACGAAAGTGTCAGATAATCGGGGGTATGTAACAAGTATAGTAAAAACAATAAAATGCAAAGGAAAAAACAAGTATGGGGAGATGTTCTTGGGGTGTGACCTCAATACAAGTTGAGATAAATTATTTGGTACTTGCTTTTGATAGGAAATTTGCAAGATAATGGTGACTAGGACAAACTTTAGATGTAAATAAGTTCTCTCTCGACTTACTCAAATGTGTTTCTCTTGAACACCAATTTACTACATGAGTACAATCGTAGGACTTACACCACTCACTCTCTCGAGTTGAGTTTTAGGATATGAGACTAGGTCTCACCCTCTGGGGCTGAACCTCTTGGTTTCTCTACCTCCCTCTCGGGCAAGCCGAAAACACATGCATGGTTTTTTATTTGTAGCTACGATCCCATTAAAGTCAATCAAAACTACTAGGTGAAATAACTATTAAATACATCTAAGCTATCAGCAAGCAATAACCAACAGTAATATCAACTCATATTTTCTAAATCACATCCTATGAATGGGGTTCTTAGCAACGCATCAAGCAATAAAAAATAAACATTAAATTATACTAAAATCAAAGGGGCATAAGAAATTAAACCTTGATTTAAGTAAAAGAAGAAGAATGCATAAGACCCACTTCCAACTAGGAAGATAAATCCTTCTATCTTCAAGTCTCCCACATACCCTCACCAATCTTGAGAGAACATATGAATAACTAAAGTTTAAAGATTAAAAACTAGAATAATGTTTGAGTCTTTCAAAATAATAACTAAGGTGGACCATTAAGCGAGATTAGTGGAGATTGATGATGACTCAGTGACTCGCCCTTCTTCTGTTTAAACGTCGTTTTATGCTTGCCTTCAAAATCTTCATGTTTTGGACCTTTGGGCGGCATAGAACTTCTTCGTAAAACTGCTCGGTTAAGCTTTCCTTGTGGGCTTTGCATGCTGGAACAAAGGGTGGAATATGTCCCTTCGGCGACTCGCCAAGTTTACTTGGCGATGCTCAGGCTTCAGTTTCTTCATTCGTTTGTGACTTTTCGTTCCTTTTTGTTTGTCAGTGTCCATGGTTTCAATAAAACTTAAAATACATCAAACTTAAGAGTTTTCATTAGATATTGAGACTAAATAAGCATTTGAAGAAACTATTTCTATAAAAATAAAGCCCTAAATGAGTCCAATGTGTGGAAACTTTTGCTTGTGCTCAAGTAAAACTCAAGTTCATCAGTTCAAATGGGTTGTCTCAAATAGTACTACACATGAATCAATCATGAACATATACAATAAGACTCATACTACTTAAGCAAGAATTAATTGTGTACTTAAGATTCAAGTTGTGACACACCATTACCAATGATTGTCATACTCATAATACTTTCTACTAATGTAGGTTCAAGCTCAACAACAGTATTAGAATACCCGCCCACAAAGTTCATGAATTGTGGAACTCACAACACTTCATTTCCTTCACCTTCTTCTATCAATTTTTTGCTAGTACTTCTAAGTCATAGTATTATTCACTCCACGGGTAGCTTTGAAACCCAATTTTTTTTGGACTTTTATTCAACAATTTTTTTTTTCATTCTTTTTTTTTCTTTTCGTTTTTTCTTTCTTTTATTACATGAATGGTTTCCCTTTTTTGCAACACCATAAATTATAAGAGACTTTTCTTGCACATCTTGACTTCTCCTTATCCTTTTCACAACACCCCAACTTAATATTTTGTGTTAAGTTGGCTATTAATTAAATCAAAAGTCACGAGGATAGTAGGTGGTTGTTGGATAAAGGTCTAAGTGTTACACTCCGAAAAAACAAGAGCTAATGTGGAGCCTCATATGTTGGTATAAGGTTCATAAAATTGATTTAAAGTCTAAAATAATGTTTATAAACCATTTAGGATGTTTAAGAGTCAAGACGTCAAGAAACATCCATGACGTCCGGAGACTAGTGAAGTAGGTGCTAGTTTGTCTTGGCATGTTTCATGGGGTTTTAGCAGTCGTTATGGGATGAAATTTGGTAGGAAGGTGTCAAAGACATATTAGAATATGTTTGAGGTCGAAATGTTTGGGTACATCTCCCCAAGGACAACCCTAAGGGTCCTTGAGGAGTACCATTAGAAATGACCAAAAACCTGTCAAAAGACAACAACATCTAGGGTTGCCAAATGATGGGGCGTCTCTTGGTTGATGGGCCGTCGATTCCTCCATCGTCCAACATTTAGCCAAAATCCAAGACTTGCCTAAAAAAACAGTCTCTGACACCATCGACGAATGTGCAAGACTGTCACATCGAGAGAGCACACCCTAGAAGATATGGAACTCTCAGAGTGCAACCGACATACTTGACCTCTCGGAGGTCTTATACAAGCCCTTTCGTATTATTCATCACATATATATACATATGAAAATTAATGGGGAATTAAAACTTTGTATAAACATTCTAATAGTCTTTAAAATATCTTTCATATAAAACTAATAGGAAATACTAAGTCTCATTTCATCAAATTCTAGATAGAAGAGTACTTGGGAGACAACCTATACAATAAATATATAGTACTACTAAGTCTATTAAATACTTCAATAAGAGAACAAAAACACATTTATGCCCTCCAGTCAAATGAAGACATACTTGAATTTGCTTGAAAGATCATATAATCCAAGCTTTAGCTCCCCAAAAGCACATTCACCTATGAATCACTTTAGAGATAGATAAAAGCATGTAATTTGTACAAACACATGTGCTATGTATGACATAATGCATAAAAATCATGCAAACATACATTTAATGGAAATATGCTCTTTCTGATTTAAATTTCATAATAAAAGCATAAGAACAACATTTAACACTTTAGAAACATATAAGCTAGCACTTAAGCAATGTATCATATATTAAAGTACAACTTTACAGTGAACAAGTTCACTGTTATAGTGAAGTTTCTCAACTTCATATTGGACACTTCTAGCATGTAATTCTTCTACTAAAACCTATACTAACACTCACTTAAGTAAGACAAAGAGAGACCGCACATACACCCTCTAGGAACACCTAAATGATCCTTAAGACTACCCATAATGAGTTATAAACACTTGAAATACACCAATCACATGAACATGAACTTCTCCTACCAAAGGTAATTCTAAGGTTCACTTGAGTGAGTTGTGAAGCGACCGCCCATGCAATCCTTTCCACACACACTTAAGGGATTTTCTAGACTACCTAGGATAAGATTATTCTCTCTTAGAACAATAGCATTCATAGAATATGACATTCTCATAATAACGGTTACCAATAGACTTACACAAGTAAATCAAGAAGAGAATGTAAATACTTAACCTCTTAGAGATTATCTAAGTAAACATAAGTCTACATAAGTTTGGATCATGTCCACATAATCAACCAACTTTCCTAACTAGAATCATTCTTAAGACTTATCTAGGTGAGATTGAAGTTACCATTCCTATGCCCCATTCACACCTTAACTAGACAACCCTTAACTACTCTAGATAAGTACTTATTCATTTAAAATGCTTTCTTAACTTAAGTCATTATATTCATTAGTGTATTTGAGAGACATTCATCACAAAAGGACATTCAAGTAATGTTCTTTGATAAGAACTAGGGACTCTCAGTAACAGTTTCAAAACCTATTGCACAATGTCTAGATAGCGCCTCATGCCACTACCTAAACTTCATAGAACTTCTCAAATACTAGTAGGTTTCCCATATGATGAGAATAGACAATAGCCGATATAGACCATGGTCTCAAATCATGGAATCCAGAGTTGTAACCTACTCCATGTAGGGTGTTCTACTTGCCAATGGTAGAACTAAGACACATCCCATGTAAGCACATGGCCAAGGAATATGAAGGGTTTTATTTGTACTCTAGTCTCGTTCTTTACTAGAGTTACTACCCAAGCCATATTCACTCGGTGCTAGCCTTTGTTCTCATAGAGTAATTTACGTTAAAGGATCATATGAAGGGGTTGCATATCTAGTTTATAACCCAATCACATTTACCTTACAAAAGATGTCCCCTAGGGCTTCCTTACAATGGCGATAAATATAGCTTAGTGACTTTCCGAATGATTATATGATGTTGTTCCATCTAACCAACCTTAAATAAATCATTCATACAAGAAGGATACCATTATGACTTTCGACTTCAAAGTTATAACCTTACCACTAGGTTTAAGGTTTCACATCAAGGACCTTTTTAAAATCATTCAAGGTCTCATGTTATTCATACATACAAGAATAAGAGGATTTATCATCTTAAGTAAAGAAATCTCATATTCACATTCATACATGTATCAAGTAAAGGACACAAGTCTACCACACAAGACCCACCAATGCTTCACTTTAGCACATATTGCATGTCATGCTAGAAGCACATAGGAATAACCATTATCATCTATAATTCATCCTATACACTAGTATAACATCATAAATATAACCATCATAGACTCATATAGTCAAGTACGAACAATCATGCATCAATTGTAAGACTACACACAAAAGGACAAAGTCATAGTCTAACATGATCACGTAATAACAATAGAAGAAACACATACTTTTACATTAGTCACATGTAGATAGATATGATCATACTTCACATAAATCAACTACAGAAATATTTATAATATATCAAATAATTCACCGACAAGGTCACGATCATCATAATACATAAAGTAACGCCAACTAGGCCACATCATTCACATAGCATCGCCATCATAAGTGGATCATACCAATCACAACATAATTCAAGATCTAGATTATAAAATAAGGAGAAACAGGGCAGTGTACCACCAATCCATTCTCACCACTTCAATACATATATAAACCATAAAATTCAATACCATTAACCATAACACTCAATGAATCTAATTCAATTCATTATATATTTATCAATTTAAGACAAAATATACATCAATTTAAATACAGTTCTTACATCACACAGTAGCCCATGGAAAACTACACTAGAATTCATAAGCATTAAGTCTATATCAAGTCAACCACAAAGTAGTCAAAATCTAGGGTTTATGAATTTCATGAGTTCATAGGTTAATTGAGTTAAAATCATCTAATTAACATCAATATAATCAATATATAATGATTCATAACCTTTAATGCAAGAACCCATGGATAGATCATAAAATTGGACAAGTTTATCTTTGAAAACTTTAGAAATCTCTTTGAATTTTGGGCTCCTTGATGAACATAGTATGAAGGATAAAAAACCATACCTAAATGATGTTAATCAACCAATTTTATGAATAATAACCACTCAAATCTCCAATCCAATCTCTTCCTTCAGTTTCTGCTTCAATGGAGTTCTAGAGAATTTCTTAGAGATTTTTGGGGTTTTGATTTGGAAGAATGAATTAATATAGGTATTTAGGACTTATATATCAACATAAAGTACCTAAATACCCCTAAGTAATTTGCCAAACTATTATTTGGACGTTGGGTGAATTTACCAATTCACCTTTTCAACTTACAGTGAACCTACGAAATTGCAGGCCTATCCACGATTGGTCCATCGACAGACCTTCTCCCCACAAAAAGACCGTCCTGTTGGTCCGTGGTTTGGGTATGAGACTGGTATTTTGATGGAATTATTATCCAAGCATAATTACTTACCAACGTCCACCAACGATGTGGCTTAGACCACCTACTGGCTGTCGATTCCTCAGTCAATTGGGGTTGGTCTTGGAGATATTTGGCTAAAAAATGGGTCCTTCCTCAAGGACCCTTGGTTGGTCCTTGGGGATGTTTGGCCGGACGTTTCCAACTCATATATGTTCGTATACAAGTTTAGGACCTCACATATAAATTTCATCCAAAATGTGCACGTAAAACTCGACGAAACATATCAAGACACACAAGGTCGTTTCAAGTCAAACCTTTCGAATGACAGGAACGTTCTTGGACGTTTGACCTCCAAACTTCATGAAACTTGATAAAATGCCTATATAACTATAATAAATCATACAAAGACCTTATAGTCTCATTAAACATACATATAGGCACATGACCACACATGAGGCACATTGGTGATTAGTCGTGGAACTTCTTGATCGTCCCTTGACTTCCAATGCACGTAAATATTTTCTCACTTCATCAATACCATATTATAATCCAATTTAGGACCTTATACATCATGAAAAACATATTAAACTCTAGCTTCGCCTATGTCATTTCTGAGGTGTCACATTCTCCCCTCCTTGGACAACATCCATCCTCTAGCAACACTTGCCACTCTCCGAACACTTCCAAGAGTAGAGATTCAGTTAAAAACTCATAAAAATACCATATAAAATACAAATATATAGGAAAACATCAATTTCTCATAATCAAGAAACTCACAACGCAACAAGAAACTAGAATAAATTCTATAACTAAGCATGCCATAAAACTAAACATTATTCATTCCAAATAGCAAAAAATCATTTAATAATCATTATAATGCTCATATAAATAAGTTCTAACAACATTACAACAATTTTCAAGGAAAGAATAAATTAGTCAAATTTCCAAAAATGTTACTGTAAATTGGCAAGCATCACAGTGACCATGATTTAAAGTTTCAAAAATGTAGCATTTTGATAATTCATGATGGAAACCCGTTAATATACAATATAAAATCATATAAACACATTTTTAAACTTAATCATAACTTTATAAATTACACAATGCAAGAAATCAATGATATTCAATTTCTACAAGACTTCTAAATACCATGCACATGAAACGAGCTTCTATGACTTTGTAGTCCATCTACTAACAATACCCCCTAGTTAGAAGGAACTCATATCATTAAACAGATAAATACAAGAAATTACCATCATTATCATCTCCCTCATCCGGCTTTGCTCCTCTAGTCTGGAGTGCATAGAAACATCTCTTCTTTGGAGCATCAACTTTCAGAACATTAGGAGAAAGTGCTTACCATCTCTAGTAGGAAAGTACCTTACTCTGTGTCCATCATTATCACATCCAAAGAAACTCCCGGTACCCAATAAAAATTCCCCCATAATGCTTTTTTCCACATGCTGAACATGTAGGCTTGCCAATTTGAGAACCACATCCTTTCTAAAATTTCACCTTAGCACCCATAGGTTCTTCTCCAGTTTGATCCCTCTTCTTGAACCTAGGTTGACTTTGATCACGTGATCCGCTCCTATTCAAGTTTATACCAATCCTACCAACTTTATACTCCTCTATGGATTGAGCTTACCCCATGAGTCTACCTGGGGTCATATCATCATGTAGCATGGCCGTACAACATTCTTCTCTCACTAGATTGGCGACCCCAATCACAAACCTACTCATCTCATCCTTAGGATTAGACACAAGGTATTTAACATATCTAGACAGCATAGAGAACATCAAAGAGTATTTGTTACCACTCATATTGCCTTGCTTGATATTGATAAACTGCTCGAACTTTATCTCCCTCCTCTCACTGGGAAAGTACTTTCCTAGAAAAACTTCTTTAAATTCTTCCCACTCAATAGGACCCGGCTCAATCGGTCTATTATATTTCAATTAAGTGTACCACACTTAAGCAACCTCCCTTAATTGGTACAAATATAACTATGCCTTCTCCCTAGAAGTCACCTCCATGGCAATCAACACCTTGTACACTCCATCTTGTTTGAAAGCTTGTAAAATGATCTCTAAAGGGTGTTTTTTTTACTATATAGTAAGATTCCAAGATTTACTCTAAAATTCCTCCCATTGAGTCGGTCCCCTTAGCGAGGGATTTTTTGGAGGTCTTTCCTAATGGCCTTCCCGGTATATCTCCCGAATGGCAAATTTTTTTTGGTATCGAATTGTTATCGGATACAAATACCATTTCAATTCCTCCTTATTAGATGGCTCTGACCGAATTAAAAGAGTTAAATACTCGACTCAAAGATTTACTAGAAAAAAGCTTCATTAGACCTAGTATTTCTCCATGGTGTGCTCCAATTTTGTTTGTGGTGAAGTAGGATGGGTCCCTTCGAATGTGAATTGACTACCGCCAACTCAATAAAGTCACTATTAATAACAAGTATCCTATCCCTCGGATTGACGACTTATTTAATTAACTCCAAGGGGCATGCTACTTTAGTAAGATTGACTTGGGATTGGGGTATCACCACCTTAGGGTGAGAGGTGAGGATATACCAAAGATGATATTTTAGACTAGATATGGTCACTATGAGTTCTTAGTAATGTCCTTTGGTCTCACGAATGCCCCGACGACATTTATAGATCTCATGAATAGGGTGTGTCAAAATTACATTGATTCATTTGTCATTATCTTCATTAACGACATCTTGATATATTCGAAAAATGAGGGTGATCACATGAACAATTTGAGAGTGGAGTTGCAAGTGCTTAAGGAGACTCAATTATTTGCGAAGTATAGCAATATGAGTTTTTGTAAAGGTTGATAACATTTCTTGGTCATATCATAGCTAGTGAGGAAGTTGAGGTTGATCCAATGAAAATCGAGGCGGTGAAAAATTGGCCTTGACTATAGACTCTAACTTACATTAGGAACTTTTTTGGTCTAGCGGACTGTTATCGGAGGTTCGTAGATGGTTTTGAATCCATTGAATCGTCCTTGACTATTTTGACCCAAAAGAGTAAGAAATTTGAATGGTCGGAGCATTAGAGAAGCTTCAAATATTTTATAGATACAGGGCTTGCTGTTCCTTCCGCTCCAAGTGTTAACTAAATTTTTACCAAAGGGTATAAAGGGTTTCCTTTCCTCTATTGTGTATGCATGTCCCACATTTGTTTTTTCGATTTTTATGCTCTCAACACGGAAAGTGGTAGCAACTATGCTTTTTTTAGTAAATTCATTGAGCTATCCTATTTGACGCATTTAGGTATCCTTCGTGACCTCCTATTTGGTAAAGTGGGTATGTGATTGGGTTGTGAACCAGATATGAAACCTCTTTATATGCTTTTTGATTGAATTACTCAATGAGAACAAAGTGTAGCACCGAGTGAGTATGCTTGGGAAGTTGATCTAATTAACATGAAATTAGAGAACAAAGAAACCCTAGATATTCCTTAACCATGTTCTTACATTGGTTTTGTCCTAGTTCTACCATTAGTAAGTAGAACACCCTCCATCGATTAGTCTTATGACTCCAAATTCCATGCATATCTAGTATGGTATATGTTGTTTAATGCCTATTCTCATTATATGGGATACCTACTAGTGTTGGAGAATTTCTATAAAGTTTAGGTGGTGGTATTGGAAGCTATCTAGACATTGCACGATTAAGTTTTGATGATGTTAGTAAGTGAGTTTCCTAGGTAATATCCAAGACCATTACGTCAATGTACTTAAGTAATGAGTGTCTCTTATAAGGTTTAATGAATATAACAAGTTAAGTAAAGGTATTTTAACGAAAAGGTACTTATCTACAGTATCTTTGATGATTGCTTAGGGTGTCTTTGAGAGGGTGTATGGGCGGTCTCTTCTTTTCTTATTTAGGTGTGTCTTAGAGAAATTCTAGGTAGAGAGTTTAATTAATGAAATGGGATTAATCTTACCTTAGGTAGTCTAAAGGATCTCTTTCGTGTTTGTGAAGGGATTGTATGGGTGGTCGCTTCATAACTCACTCAAGTGAGCCGTAGAATCACCTTTTGTAGGAGGGTCTCATGTCTATGTTTTTGATGTATTATTGATGCTATCCTGTGATACGTGGCTTATATGTGAAGTTGGTATGACATGTGGCTCTCCTATATTATGATATGATGTTTTAGTCATAAAGAGCATGTTTTATACAAATGTCCATTAATCATTTTATGCATTATGCCAAATTAGTACATGCATTGTACTAATTCATTACGTTTTTTCTATATCTAAAGGTGTAGTTGGAAGGTTAGAGGCATCTTGAAGCAAAGTTTTAAAACTAGGACTCTTCAAGCAAAGTTAGAGAGGACTATGACCTCTAGATTGAGGGACTTTGTGAGGATGAATCCTTCTATATTTCTTGGCTCTAAGGTGGGAGAGTATCCCCAAGCGTTACTTGATGGTGTGTGTAAGATGTCGAGTGTTATGGGGGTGAATTCTAGGGAGAAGTTAGATTCACACCAATTCAGGGAGGTTTCTCATGTGTGGTACACTCAATTGAAAGATAATAGGCTAGTGGAGTCGGGTCTCATCAATTATGGGGAGTTTAAGGAGGAACTCTTAGCAAAGTACTTTCCCCGTGCTAGGAAGGAGGTGAAGGTTGGAGAGTTTATTGACCTTTGAGAAGGTATTGAGGGTGTTAATGAATCCAATCTTAGGAGAAGCACAAGGATTTTGAAGAAAGGTAAAGACAATAAGGAAGGACAACCTATGTTTAAGAAGAGAGCCCCAAATCAAGATGGGTCTAGTGATTCAAAGGGCAAGCTTAAGAGAGGTGGTGGTTCTCAAATTGTTAAGTTTACTTGTGTTACTTGTCAAAAAAAGAATGTGTGGAAGTGTCTACCCAACACCGGAATTTTTCATGGTTGTTTGAATATGGTCATAAAGTGAGGGATTGTCTAATTACTGCGGCTAGAGGAAGGAAGGGCAAGCAAGTTTCTCCTAATGTTTTTGATGGTGATACCGGTAAGTTATAATTTTTGCCTCTTGTGGAATCGTGGATTCCTTCTATGTGGGGGAGTATGGTGAGTAGTGGAGTAGTGATCTGTTGTCTCCTCTCTTCTATTCTATTCAAGCTTGATAGTTAGAAAGTCATCGAAGAATTTTTCATGTTGCATTGTGTTTAAGAGCCTTGTTCAAATTTGATTTCATTGATCCCTTGAATTTTTAATTTTGTGAAGTTATGTTTAGGATTTGAAATGAGTTTATATGGTTGTCTCTCATATTGTCATGCTAATTGAATGTTTTAGACTAATTCACTGTAAGGTTTGGGAAGTGCACTGTAAAGATTTCGCAAAAATGAGTAAATTGTTATTTTGTTGAAAATTGTTATAATGTGAATAAATTGATGTAAATGAGCATGGTAATGAATGGAGAAGGATTTCCACCCATTTGAAATGAAGAATGTGAGTCTTACTGCATGATGAGTTATAAATTAGTTTTTATCCTCTTGTTGTGTTTTGGGTGTTTAAGTATGTGAAATTGGTGTTCCTCCTAAAATATGTGTATTGTGTATGATGTGGTATGGGTATTTTCTGCTAGTCTTGATTTCTTGCCTTTTAAAAGTGTTTAAAATTAAGAGAGTGTCATTTGATGCCGAATGAAGTCCAAGTGGGAGACAATGTAACACCTCAAAAAATTAATTAGGCAAAACTAGAGCCTAACATATATTTCATGAGGTTCTAAAGACCTAAAATGGTTTATGATGATGTTTGTAGGCAGTATATATAGTTTTGTTGAACAGGGGTGTTTGGGGGCGAAAATCCAAAGGTGTTCAAAGCCGGTGCCGCAACTATGTCGAAGTTGAAATAGTGTGTCGTTCTATTTTGTAGTGGAGTTTCAAGGTATGGTTTGAAGGTACTTGGTATCTAGAGTTAAACTACAGCCAATATGTAAAAGGTCTAATTCCACGAATGAGATCGCCGGGGACCAGCCTAAAAAGGTTCCGCAAAATGACCCACATGGGATAGGCAAGCTTCTGCGCCATCCAAGATTAGGCAGTGCCTGCACGTCCCATAGATAAAACTGAAATGGGAATAATTTTGCACTGCAACATGAGGACGTCACAAACCATTCTGTCTCGAAATTTCTAAAACCATGAATTGAAAATGCCTCCGCAACAGGAAGTAGGGAAGTTAGGGGGGAGGGGGGAAGGGTGGATGTGGAAGTGGGTTATTAGTGTGTTGGAGGGAGGGAGGCAAAGGATTGAGGGGGAAAAGTTGGGTGTGTGGGGGCGAAAGAAGGGTGTGAGGTAGCTTTAGGGGGGCTCCCCTTTTTGTTCTGGTCATTTTTAAGTCAAATTGGATTTGGTTACAAGTATGCCTTTAGTGCCGGAGTCTTTATGGTTTTAATTTGGGTGATTAATGATTGGTAGGTATAACAGTCTTTTTAAGCCCCTAAACTCACCAATCAAAGCTAAACCCTCAACTCAAAACAAAACTTCTCCATCTCTTTTCTCCAAAATCTTCCATTGATGAAGCATTGAAGCTCCAAGGAAGAAGACAAATTTTCTAAGTTTTTCTCCATAAATCTTGTGGGATTTTCTTAGCAATGAATGTATGGTCATCATCCTTGAATATCTTGTATTCAAGGAGCCAAACTTCAAAGTGATTCCCAAAGTTTTTCAAAAGATGAAATTGTCCTATTTTGAGAACTAGTCATGGGTTCTTGCATAAAACACTTTGATTCATTGTATATTTATTGACTTAACTTTAATTTGATGATTTTTACCTAAAAACTCTATGAACCCATGCAATTCATGAAATCCTAGTTTTGACTATTTTGTGAATGTTTTGATTATGCCTTTATGCTATTGAATTGCGAGTTTGATTAGGGCTGTTGAATTATGAAAGAGTCTTGCTAGAATTGCAAATAGGCTCCGCTAATTTTATGATTCATATTTTAGTGTGTTTGATTTATTGTATATTTTGATTATTGAATTGAATTGGTGACTATGGATATTGGTAAGAGTTTTTGTGTAATGAGTTGGCTTAAATGGCTATGGATTGGAGTTGTGAGGTTGGATTAATGGTATATTGACCTAACCTTTCGATATTGTGTAGTGTAGGCCATAGATAATGATAATGTTTTGTATGGTCCACTTATGATGGTGGTGGTTATATGCTACAATTGTGAATAATGTGGTCTTGTCATTACTTTATGAATTGTGAAACAATATGGCCTCGTCGGCATTACTATATGAATTTTGTTATTATAATGTTTTAACTTTAATATATGAATATTTGAAGGTCTTGATGACTTATGTGTTTACATGGAGTCAAAACATGAGTCATTATAGTTAATTATGTATGTCTCTAGTAGGCTATACTAAAGTCATTATATGTATTGGTTGATGTTGAAGTGTGATGCATGTTGATGAATTATGTGATACATGTGATAACTAAGCTTAATGATACCCTAGTAGTGAATAGGGTGAACTATAGATGACATTGGTTATTCCTATATGGTTCTTGAATGATATGCTATATGAGTGTGCCTTGTTTTGGTAGACTTGTGTCCCCTACTTGATGCATGTACAGTGTGAATATGACTACTTGAATTAGTAAGCTAAAGCTTCTTAGTCTTGTATGTTCCATAGACAGTGACCTTGAACATAGTTAAGAAGGTTCTTTATGTAGAACCTTAACCCTAGCTCGAAGCTTATGATATCCTTGAAGTTGAAGGCCGTAATGGTATCCTTCTTTTGTGAATGGTGGAATTAGGGTTAGTTGGCTGGAATGACACGAAATCAGCCTTAGGAAAATCATTGAGCTATCCTCTTGACCATTGTAGGTAGCCTTTGTGGACCCTCTTTGGTAAAGTGTAATGTGATTCAGTTGTGAACCAAATATGAAACCTCTTCATATGCTATTTTATTGAATTACTCTATGATAACAAAGACTAGCACCGAGTGAGTATTCTTTGGAAGTTGCTCTCTCTAAGAAGACATTAGGGAAAAAAGAAATCCTCAATATTCCTCAACCATGTGCCTACATGGGTTGTGTCCTAGTTCTACAATTGGCAAGTAGAACACCGTCCATTGGAGTAGGCTTATGACTGGATTCCATGAATGGCTAGTATGGTCTATGTCGGTTAATTCCTATTCTCTTCATATGGGATACCTACTAGTGTTGGAGAAGTCCTATGAAGTTTAGGTAGTTTAATGGGACACTATTTAGACATTGTAGAATTAGCCTTTAAAGATGTTAGTATGTGAGTTCCCTAGGTATTCTCCAAGACCATTATGTGAATGTCCTTTCTCTTAAATGGTCTAATGAATATAATGACTTAAGTAATGGTATGTTAATGAAAAGGTACCTATCTAGATTAGCTTTGAGAATTGCTTAGGTAGGCTTGGAGACGGTGTATGGGCGTTCTCTTCGTGTTTTACTTAGTTGAGTCTTAAACTAATTCTAGGTAGGATGTTTGATTAAATAAATGGGAATAATATTACCTTAGCTAGTCTAAATGATCTCTTCGGTATGTATGCATGGATTGTATGGGAGCTCGATTCATAACTCACTCAAGTAAGCCTTAGAATCACGTTTGGTATGAGGATATTTTATTTATGTGTTTTTATGTGTTATTGATGTTATCTTGTGATACATGTGGCTTATATGTGAAGTTTGTACGACATGTGGTTCTTTTATATTATGATATGATGTTTTACTCAAAAAAATCACGTTTTTTACCAATGTCCGTTTGTCATATTTTATGCATTATGCCATACTTAGTACATAAATTGTACTTCCATACATTTTGTCTATATATAAAGGTGTAGGTAGAAGGTGAGAGGTTTCTTGAATAAAATTTTGGAAACTAGGACTCTTTCAAGCAAAGTTGGCGTATGTCCTGACTTGATTCAAGGATATTACTATCTTTAGACTTCATTTACTCAAGTATTGTGATAGACTAAGTTTTCTATATTTATATTGTATGGGTCATGTGCCAAGTATTCTTGAGTCTAAGAATGAGATATGTTGAGACTTAGTATTTCCTATGGTTTTATATGATAGATGTGTAAAGATATTTTGTGTGAAAAGTTTTAATTCCACACTCTTTTTCATACATGTATGCAATGAATGATTTCTAAGGTCCTGTACATGAACTTCGAGAGTTCAAGTACGCCGTGTATCGACTCAAGAGTTCCATAAATTCTAGGGGTATTTTGGGTCTTTACAATCTCTATCAAAGAACACATACGTCATATGAGGTGGTAGAGACTTAAGCTCTAATTTTGGGCCTCCTCGATAGATGTTTTCGTGGGTGGAGACCTGCGATGCTTCATGTACTACTCCAATTTATTCGGCTTTAACTGTTGTTTATTTTGTTCAAGTGCAGCAACCAAAGAACCACACTCTTAAATACCATCACCGTCAAAATTCATGATAACTGTCGCTAGTGCCTCGACACCTAGTCGCTCCTCAATTTGTACTTCAATACACTCTCAAGCCTGTATGATATAGTAGATACATTTGGATCTCACTACTCTGCTTCTTGAATATATATATGTTGAAAGTTTCTTCTTCATTGTTCAACCTAAATTTCATCTTCCCCTTTTCCATGTCAACTAATGCACGCCCAATGGAAAGGAATGGTCTTCCTAGAATAATGGGGACCTTAAAGTCAACCTCGTAGTCAAAAATTACAAAATCAGCCAGAAATATAAATGACTACACTTTCACAAGCACATCAGGGAGTATACCAATTGGCCTCTTCACAGTTCGATCGACCATCAATAACTACTTCGTAGTAGGCTTTGGGTCACCCAAGCCTAGTTTCTTATAAATGGACATTGGCATGAGATTTATGCTCGTACCAATATCATATAGTGCGTTAGAAAAGTGTAGCAACCCTATCGTACATGGAATATTGAATACGCCTCGATCTTCCTTCTTTGCACAAGAGACCTTGTAGCAATATCACTACAAGTTGCATTCTGTCACCATCCTCAAAACTCACCGATCTCTTCTTTATCACCTTGTCCTTCATAAACTTAGCATAACCAGACATATGTTTCGAAGAATCCATCAATGGTACATTGATGAAAAGCTGTTTTAACATAGTGATAAGTTGTCGATATTTACCATCTTATGTTTTCTTCACTATTGTTTGATAGAATGGTGGTGGAGATATAGGAATGGGGACAATTTTCTGGGATAACTCTGTTTCTTTCGCCATTTTGTCCACCAACTCTCCCCTTGCTTCTACTACTTTCTCGCCCTTTGACATATCACCTTTTACTACAGATGACATACGTGGATCAATGGTATGTTTACCTCCTCGAGTAGTGAGTTCCATGAAATGCCCATCATTTTTAGTTTCTACATAGTGTTTCTTAGAAGAGTTCCTGGTTGGTGTGGATTCACAATGGTAGACAACTAAGCCATCTGCAGGTCAAGATGTTTTATTGAAATTGCATGTCCATCCACCTTTTATCCGATGTTATATAGGTCACCTTTTATCTCCTTGACATTCTCATTACTCGCATAAAACCTCCTCATCATCTTATGTAGCGTATCCTCAACTCGTGCTATACTACCTCCACCTTACCTAGGAGAAACTTCCTTACTTAAAAACGGAACATATGTCCTACTCTGATCACTCCTGTTACCATAGTTATTCCGTTTGAAGTTGTTGCACGTCCAATCTTAGACATATTAACCATCTCAGTTGTAGTTACCATATTTTCGACCTTTGTTTCCTTGACTTTGGCATAAATTCTCCTGATTAGAGCTTTGGGCGTTTTGTTGGAAACCCCCCATTTGATCATTCACTACACATGCATCTTTATCATAGTAGTACTTATCTAACTACAGTGGTCGTTTAGTCAAATAGTTCATCACATTTACCTTGTCACACATGCTTCAAGACCAACCCTAACTCAGTTATCATCTGTGACATCTCCTCACGAATCTCATGTACAGTTGTGTTGTTTGTAGCTTGTACTGCGAAGGTGTTTCGCCCAGTGTCCAACTTTTTGGTGCTCCAAGAATTTTCAAAATATCTTCTCTAACTTTTCTGCGATCTTAACATACGTGCATTCCCCATATGATCCCCCAACAATAGTTTGAAGTACTGTTTGTTGTTATCATATTGACCTCTGTACAAGTACTCCTTAAGTGACTCATCATCAATGCGGTGGTCTGGGATGCCTCTCACAAGCATAGTAAATCTGTCCCAAAAGCTACTTACTGACTCTCCAGGTAGTGCCACAAAGTTATTCACCTTATCCTTGTGGTTAAGCTTCATAGAAACTTGATAGTACCTTCCCAAGAACACATCTCTCAACTGATCCCAAGTATAGATTGAGTTGTCGGGCAGCTTAGTGAACCATAGAGTGGCATCTCATGCCAGTGATAACAGAAACACTCGCAACCTAATGATATTCATATCAAAGTTTGGTCTACTCACACAAATTTTGCACATATACCTCAAGTTAGCTATATGGGTACGTGCTTCCTGCGGTCCCTGGGGGAAAGCTATGGGTAAAGTGTCTCGAGAATAACCCGCGTTGGGTAAGAATCTGCTCAAACTACTTCGTCACCAAATGTTGCCCAAGTGTGCAGAGGGGTGTGTATGAGAAGGGTCCATTAGAATCGGCCCATGTTTTCAGCGGTATTCCGCCTATAGAATCTATGTCGTGGGGTTGAAGGAGATTGCGTCCTCAGAACATCACCAAGTTGATTAGCATCGAGTGCCTGGTTGTGTGCCTCGACTTGTAGTAGAGGTTTTTGGACTGCTACGTCACCTAGATTCACCCTTTTTAGGGTTAATTGGGACCCCTTGATTTTCCATCCTTCTCACAGTTCGATTTAGTTTTGTGTCATATAGAATGAATGGTTCACCTCAGCTTCATGGACTTGGCATATACTATAGCTAGACATGAGAAAAACTAAAAGAAAAAGAAAAAGTAAAATTAAGAAATTCTTGACTTAATTTCAGTAATGTGATTAAAATTAATTTAAAAGCTAGATTTCCCGGCAGCGGTACTAAAATTTGATACGCTCAAATTATACCTCCCTTAAGAAGTATAAGCGGTCGTAATCAAGTAGAGAATCAAATTAGTAGGGTGGGGTCACTCCCACGAGAAAAATGGTTTAGAATTGACTTTTATTCACGATTATACCTTTTTATTAAATGTCTTCTTTCCCCGAAAACAAGTAAATAAAGAGGGGTGGGGGGGGTGGGGTGTCGTTTCTCGGGGGTACTTTCCCCCTTTTCTGTTCGTCTTCTTTTCGCTTGTTTTGTTGCTTTTTCCTTTTTTCCCCCCTGACCTTTCCTCTCCCTTTCCCTCTTCTTTTTCCTCCCCTTTTTCTCCTCCCTCTTTTCTCTTTGTTTCCCCCCCCTTTACCTCCTTCTCTCCCTTCCTCTCCCTCCCCACTATCTTTTCCTCCTTTTTTTCTTTCCCCCTTTCCCCTTTCCTTCGCGCTAAAGCAGTCCACAGAAAGAGAATGTCACAAGGTCCAAGTGCACAACAACGGACCTGGGGCCGGGCTATGGGGGGGGAGTGAATCCCTAAAGTGACCGTCAGAAGAAACGCGGGATCGAGGTGAAGAAGTTAGTTAGGAACGTTTCCCAACAGCGACACTAGCCTATTACATAGTATCACACTAAATCTTTGTTGATAATTCTTTTCCTATATCTACATCCTTGGTCTGGCAAATAGAAACAATGTGATTTATAACGTGTGTGCTCGTTAAAAAGAGTTCTAAGCGAAAGAATTATCAATAAATGTAAAAACATTAGTTGAGAATTTCTTAATTTCTAGTTACACTTTATTAATTACCTATGGTTTTGTAACACTTCAAAAATCCAAGCCGTGTATTAAAGCCTAACGTAAGTGTCATAAGTTCTAGACACTGTTTTCAGGCCTATTTTAATGTGTATAAGTCATATAGGATGTCTAGAAACCAAAACGTTCAAGAACGTCCAATACGTCCGGAAACTAATTCTAGGAGGTACTAGCGTGCCTAAGCCTATTAGACTATCTTTTAGGAGTCGGAAAATGGTGAAAATATGTGGAACGGTGTATAACATATGTTTATGTTAATTTGTGGTCGAAACGTCCGAGAAAGACTCCCCAAGGACCAACCAAGGGCCCTTGAGGAGGACCCTTTCACGTTGCTGTCAACACTGCATGTGCAGTGTGTAACCATGAGATATAGTCAATGATCCGTGTGTGGATCGACGGGGCATCGTTTCCAACCGTCGACAATCACTTAGATAAATCCTTGAAGGATCCCAATTTTATAATATCTGACAAGAACGACTGAGGTGCAGCACGGAAGGGCATAGTGAACGTCGACTCACTAACCATTACCCTATTATTTAATCTAAAGGATTTTTGATTATTTAGGGATCAAGGGAAGACTAATTAACTTAATTACCCCCTCATATAAAGAACCCAACACCATTAGTCTAATGACAACTCTTGAAATAAACACACTTCCTTCTCTCTTCTTTCTCTCTCTATTAGAAGACACCATTGAAGACAAGCTAGGAGAGAGATTTCGGGGCTGAAAATGGATGATTTTACCATAAATTCTTCTTTAAAAATTGAGGTATGGGTCTAATTCATCTTTGAGACCTATTTCCTTAAAAGGGTTCCTTCAAATTATTTTCAAAAGTTGGGTTTTCATGTGGGTTCTTCTCAATCTCGAAAATTATGTTATGAATTGGTTTTTTTATGCTTTATATTGGACAATATAAATAGATTAACATCTATTCTAACTTAATTATTATATATCTTGATGGTATGGTCTAGTTTTAAGATTATGACCCTTAACCCTAGGTTTGATCTTGATATGTATTAGCTAGTAATTGGTTCAATTGAATTGGTTATTGGTTGAATTACTAATAAATGATGATGTTACATTAATCTGACACTTAGAGTAATGTATCTTTTCATCCAAAAAAAAAAAAAAAAAATGCAGTTCTTGAGAAGATAATATAGGTTAAAAAATTAATTGACCTAAGTATCTTATCTTGAACTGTGTTGTCCCATAGGAATACTATCCAATGGATCCACGTAGTTTCTATGTTTTTTGTTTTCGTACTACCTTTATAATTAGTCCGTCATCCTTCGGTGTAGGGTTTTATGACACCGGATTCCTCACTATCTTGTGTTGTCTACATCGGTTAGGGAAAGATATTCTTAAAAGGTAAAATGGACCAAAGGATTAAACTCTAACTAAGATAATCTAAGAGGTCTAACTTAGTCTAGGTAGGGTATGTGACTCTACCTAAGCATTGCACTATTTCTCCTTGAGTGGAGTCTTAGGAGGATATTCTTATGTATGATTATGCTTATAATGATATGTGATATGTATATGATGAACTTGCACATTTTTTGATACTATAATGTTTGATTAGTTCACTGATATATGTGTTGGTTTTATATTGGTTAAAGTATATGAAATATATATCGAAATATCATGTTATGTGAAGTAGGATGTTAGTCATGATTCTTATATTGGTTACTTGATTCATTAAGGTTAATGGGACTTTTCCGCCTTGGTCATTGCAGCACTTGTTGAGTTGATAGGGGTTCCTGGGGTAATTGCCTTGCTTTGTGTATATAAATGTCCTCTTATTCTTTTATTTGTTCCATATGACTTTGATGATGAGTTGACTTGAATATGTACCTGAATATCGTCTAGGCCGTTGCCTTGATTATACTTGAGGATGTTGGGGGGTTTTGCAATGACATGCTTAATGACTGAATGAATATGTCCTATGGATTGGTATGGTTTTGTTGAATATGTTACATTAAGTGGTGTGGTCTTGTTGGATGTGCACAAAGATTTTAAATGAAAAATGCTTACTTTATGAAATGTCCCTTTTTCTTAGCATATTTTCAAAGTATTTGTGCATATAATCTCATACTTAGTACAAATGGCGTACTCACCCATTTGTTCTTTTTCTCCAACATTTTAGGTTCCGGTCGTTGAAGTGTTTTTGAAGTACACTTGAATAAGTCTTAGATCTCTTATTCATACAAGTAGTGTATGTCCTCAATTTCCGAGGGTGATGCCACTATCTAGCTTATGAAGTTGTTATGAGTTTTTTGTTCAATTCAGTACTATACATTTGTATGACCTATATGTGGTCTTATTGGATTGATATATGGGCTAGGTCCAAATTAAATTACTCTAGTATATGGGTTATGAGATGAACGACTATTCGACTATGAATTTTCTATATAATATTTATGTCAATAAGTAGAAGGGTATATAACCTTGATAATTATATATATATATATATAATATATTATTAAATATTCTATATAAATATAAATATATACTTATCGTATGTAGAGGTCTATGTAAGCCTCCAAGTAGAATAATTAAAAGTTTTAAATTTTCCGCTAAAGTTGACCTATGAATGTAATGTTGTAAACTAAGAGGCTAGTCTTAGTCCACAAAGAGGACGAGGACGCTGGTTACGTCTAGAGGGTAAACCGGATGTTAAAAACTTGATATCAAATCATGAGGTTGAATTATCTTAGAGTCAATGTCTCTCTCAACCACGTCTATTTAAGTTCGTATTCATAATTTTGAAGCGATCCACACTTATGAATTGGAACCTACGTGATTCATAGGAAACTTTAACTTTCTTTGAAATAAAATATCATGCCATCAAAGTATATATATGCTGTGCTTTTGCATCTAATCCAATTTTTGTGATTTTAGTAAATGAACACTCGAAAGAGTGCAACACGAAGGCTTGAAGAGGAGATTTCTAATGCAGGAGCTCCTCCCCGTGGTTATCAAGTTCCTCCTCTTGAAAAAGATGCTAATGTTGAACAAGCTATAGTCAATCCTCCACCCTTGATGGATGGTGACATAAGTGCTTCCCTTATCTAATTGTCCCAAGCTTTCACTACACAAGCCCAAGCTATGACGGCCCAAGCTTACTGGGAGATTGTACACCATCCAAATCAAATTATAGCTACCATCTTCACTAGGATGAACCCTATTACTTTCTACGGGTATATGGTTGAAGAAGACCCCAAGAGTTCATTCATCAAGTCTATAAGATACTCTTTTGCGATGTGGCTCAAGCATGGTATGTCCAATGGAGGGATAATAGGTTACTAAAAGGTGGTCCGATGACTTGGGAGATCTTCAAGAAGGATTTTCTTGATTAATTAATTCCTAAGGAGATGAGGGGAGCAAAAGTGGTGGAGTTAATCAACCTTATCTAAGGAGGTATACGTGTTTATGAATGCTCCTTGAAATTCACTAAATTGTCAAAATATGCTCCTTCTTTGGTTTCCTATCCTAGGGGGATGAAATGAGCCGTTTTGTGACAGGGGTGTGGGATGATTTCCAAGAGGAGTGTCATTCAGCTATGCTACATGAAAACATGAACATTTCTCATCTTATTGTGCATGCCAAACATGTGGAAGAGGAAAGGTCTAAGAGGAAGAGTAGGGATTCTAAAATGACAAGATCTTTTGATAGAGGTTCTTCAAAGAATAGGCTTGAGATACAAGACAAGCCTACATTTAAGAAGTGGTTTTTTTTATAAAGTTCCTTCCATGTTCCCTAAGGCTAGTGGTGATAGGGTGTCTAACCCTAAGCCTAAGATGTGAAAAGGTACTAGTTCACCAACCGAGAAGCAAACTTGTGAAAAGTGTAGCAAGAAGCACTATGGTGATTTCCTTAAGTGGACGAACAATTGTTTTAGATTTAGTAAAAGTGGGCACAAGTTTAGGGATTTCCCTAATGTAAGGGTTCACTACAAGGATAGTGGTCAATCTCAAGCAAGTGGTTCAAATGAGTCTCCTAAGAAGAATTAATTCTATGATCTCTGCTCTAGAGGTGAGCAAGAGACTTCTGCCGACATGGTGATCGGTATATTGAAAGTTTTTCCTATTGTTGTATATTCCCTACTTGATCCCGATGCTACTTTATCATTTCTTACCCCTTTATTAGCCAAAACATTTGACATTTTGCTCGATATTTTTCATGAACCTTTTATAGTGTCTACTACGATTGGTGAGTCGGTGTTGGAAAAGGGTATATAGAAATTGTCCTATTATGTTGCCCAACAAAGTTTCTTATGTTGAAATAGTAGAACTTGATATGCTTTATTTTGATATTATTTTGGGTATGGATTGGTTGCATGTTTGTTTTGCCTCTATTGATTTTAGAACAAGGGTGGTGAAATTTTATCTTTTAAAATGAACATGTTGTTGAGTGGAAGGGGGGAAATTCTATGCCTAGAGGTCGTATCATCTCTTGTATAGAAGCATGCAAAATCACTAAAGGCTCTGAAGTTCGTCCCATTGAGTCGGTCCCCGTAATATATGAATTTTCGGAGGTCTTTCCTAATGATATTCCTGGTATTCCTGCCGAATGGGAAATTGATTTTGGTATCGATGTGATATCGGAGAAAATCCATTCAAGTCTCCTTATAGGGAGGGCTCGGACAAATTTAATGAAGTTGAGGCATCAATAACTCGAAGATTTCACTAGAACTCCTTAACACCTAGTATTTCTCCATAGGGCCCAGGGGGTTTGGTTTTGAGAAGAACAATGGGTCCTTAAGAATGTGTATTGATTACCACCAACTCAATAAAGTCACAATCAAGAATAAGTATCCTCTCATTCGAATTGACGACTTGTTTGATCAACTCCAAGGGGCAAGCTACTTTTCAAAGATTGACTTGAGATCGGGGTATCACTAGCTTTGGGTGAGAGGTGAAGATATACCAAATATGGCCTTTTAGACTAAATATGGTCATTATGAGTTCTCAGTAACGTTCTTTTGTATCACTAATGCTCCGGCGGAATTTATGGACCTAACGAATATGGTGTTTCAAAGTTACCTAGTGTCATTTACCATTTTCTTCATTGACGACATCTTGGTATATTCGATGGTGGTGTTGCAAGTACTTAAAGAACATCAACTATTTGCCAAGTATAGAAAATGTGAGTTTTGGTTGAGGTATGTGACATTTCTTGGTCATATCATCTTTAGTGAGGGAGTTGAGGTTAATCAAGGAAAATGGAAGCGGTGAAAAATTGGCCTAGACCATTGACTCCGACCGACATTAGGAGTTTCTTGGGGTTAGTAGTTTATTATCAAGGTCTGTGGAGGGTTTTGCGTCCATTGCATCTCCCTTGACTAGATTGACCAAAAAGTGTAAGAAATTTTAGTGGTCGGAGGAATGTTAGAGAAGTTCTCAAATGTTGAAATATAGGATTACTTCCGCTTCAGTGTTGAGTATAATGGAGGATATCCCGAGTGGGTTTAGGGTGTGTTCTTATAGAACTTAAGGTGCATGAAGGAAATTATTCAACTCATGACCTTGAGTTAGAGGCCGTGGTTTTTGCCTTGAAAATATGGAGGCATTACTTGTATGGTGTCCATGTTGATGTCTATACGGACCATAGGAGTCTCCAATATGTGTTTACCAAAAAGGAGTTGAATCTCCGACAAAGAAGGTGGTAAGAATTATGCCCATATTACGATATGAGTTTGCTCTATCACCCCGGCAAGGCCAATGTGATTGCAGATGCTCTAAGTCGTATGACTATAGATAGTGTGTCATTCATAAATGAAGCAAAGAAGACGTAGTGAAGGATGTTCTTAGGTTGTCTAGGTTAGGTGTGAGGTCGGAATATTCTTCCAATGGTGGATTCATGGTCAATCATAACTACGAGTCATCATTGGTAGTTAAGGTGAAGTCCAAACAACACCTTGATAAATCATTGATCGAATTAAAGAAATCGTTCCTTTGCAAGCTTAATGAGGCATTTTCCTTTGGGGGCGATCGTCACGACCCAAATCAGGGACGCGACTGGCACCCAACATTACCCTCCTATGTGACGCGAACCAAACCCCATCTAACCTTTTAACATTTAGATATCATCAACAGAAATAATGCGGAAGGACCTTAAACTAATTAATCAAAAACAATCAATACTATTATATTATTATCCCCAAAAATCTGGAAGTAATAATCACCAAGAACATCTATCTCAAAATTACTTAATAGGAAAGGTCTCAGAAACAAAATACCTAAAAAAAAGCTAGTCATGCCGGAGAGGAAGTTCAAGGGCCAATCAATACTTGAAAGAAGAGAAGAAGACCCAGTCCAAGTAGACTTTCATTCATTAGCTCACCCTGAATTTTCCGATTGCAAGTGAAAAGACTGGCTAGATTAGATCTGCTGTTGAGTTGAAGTTGAGGAACGTTTGGCGTGCATTGCACATGACACAATAACAAAGAGGAAAAAATGAAAGTGGGGTTCAGACAACCACACGTACTGGTAGATATCATCGGCCAACCAAATAGGAGAAAAAATATATCATAATAATGTTGTAACTCATACAATAATCAACATGTAGCAATAACAAACATAAATTCACATAATTAAACTACAACCGAGTTCACATGAGGACTTCAAGCCTCAATTACCATTACTCATTGGGATTAAGTCATAGATGGAGTAATTCCGGATCTTAAAGATATTCATTATTATCTTATATTTTGTGTGGTAAGGGAAATCCGATTAATCTGATTCTATAATTTAGGGGGGCCGGCAAAGTGGCAATCGTGCTAAGATCCTCATTCTAGCCTGGGTACCGGGAACGTTTGGCACCTTGATACATTATACTATCATGGGGGTCCGGAAACGTGACATCCGATCCATATTCATTCTACCCTGGTAACGGAACGTGGCACCCCGATCAATTTCATCATGGTACTGTCGGAACGTGACACTCCGATACTAAATTCTATTCATGGTACCGGACGTTGGCACCCGATCCATTATCTATCCTGGTGTCGGAACGTGACACTCCGATCCTCATATTAATGTTACCCTGGTACCGGAACCGTCAGGCACCTGAGACCCTAATTCATCAAGCCTTCTTTACACTAAGCATCATCATTCTCATTATATAATTTATCAAGCCTTCTTTCATACTAAGGCTCATCATTCTATAATAATATATCAAGCGAATTAGGGTTCTTTCAAGATTTGGGATTCCAATAGCTTCATCAGCCTTTGTTAATATCACAATTTCCTAATCATTAATTATGCAAGTTACAGTTAAGCACACGAAAGGGGTGTTACAAACGATAAACACATAAATTTCACTATTAAGAGTGAACTACGATGATCATAACATAAACATAACCTACGAAAAGAAGAAGGGCCGTACACCCCCCACCTTATAAGATATTCTAAGACAAAAAATCAACAAGTATATTCTCAAAATCCTTGCTATCCTCTTAGGTCTCTCTCTCTACTCGTCGTTCCTCTCTCTGTGCTGTACTTTTATTTTGTTTTTTATTCAACCCTCCTTCCTTTTCCCTAATTAAAAGTATATTAAGTGTAAAGGAGACAATAAAAACCACTAATTATTAGGTTACTCTTTTAACCCCCAAGAATTAAGACGCCTATTAATATTAACCCCCAATCTTTATAAATTAAGGAAAGAATAGTCCAAAACGACCCCTTTAAAAACGGGTTGAGCATCCTATTTGCCTGGGACGGGCGCAACCTGTGACGGGCCGTCGTGCCTGCGATGGTCCGTCACAACAGGTCGCTCCGCGCTCCATCGAAACTAAGTAGCCTTGTGACAGCCCGTCACAGTTGTAACGGTCCGTTCTGTTCCTCCGGTTCATGACGGTCAGAAGAAACTAGTTTTTGATACCAAAGTCTCAAAAAGTGAAGTGTTTTGCAACGAAAACATCAAATGACGGTGTAGTGGATGTGCGGTGCACGTCCTTAGCAGGTCCGTCACCAAGTTACAAGCGAGTCGATTTCTAGTACAAAATTTCAAATCTACAGTGTCATGGACGAAACCTCTCGACGGGCCGGTAGTGACTATGAGTTTGTCGTTTTACCTCCGTCGTCCCCAGCCAGTTTCAGAAATAAAATTGTTGCTCAAAACGACTAAACAGTCGTTTACGCGATGGTATTTTAAGATAACAAGGAAAAGATTCTGTTTTCCCAAGGGGTTTTTTTTTGGGAAGGTGATGAGTTTATTTAGGAATCGGATCCTGTGGAGGAAAGCCCAAGGGTCCCGCTACTCCTATTACCGAAGCTCGACAAAATGACCATGACCTTAGGAAAGTTTTTTAGTGGGAAGGGTTTGAAGAAGGACATTGCGCCGGAGTTGGTGCTAAGTGTTTGAATTGAAAAAAAACAAACGCTAAAAGATGAACATCAAAAAAGCCGAGGTGGCTACTACAAGAAAATACAAGTTTATTTTGAAGTTGGAAGACATCAATATGGAACTTTTGTATTGGGTTTGACCTCGGACTCAAAGGAATATTGACTTCCTATGGGTGGTTGTGGGATAGGTTGACCAAGTCACTGCTTCACTTATGCCGTCAACGTCTACTATTCGGTTGAAGATTATGCTTAGGATCTTCACATAGATGAGTTGTGCGTCGCAATGGTTCCCGTTATCAATCATATCCGGAGTGGTTTGCAAAAATTCACAATCTGGTTTTGGAGGTCATTCCAAAAAGGGTTGGGTACTAAGGGTAAAGTTGAGTCCACTTTAATCCCCAAACGCTATTGGCAAGAGGAGCATACCTATTAAACTTTTGATATATGTTGGGGTTCTATTGTTGATTCAAGGGAAAATGGGGATAGCATTTTACTTTGGTAGAATTTGCTTATTTTTCTAAAAATGTTTTCATTAATCCTTTTCATGGCCTCCATTATAAGCTTGTATTGTAGGAGGAGATTATCCTATAGAGGTTTGGAAGTGGGTGAGCCTTCGCTTATTGCGTCCCCGATTTGATTTTATAAGGACTTTGGAAGTATTTTATGCGATCATTAGTAGGAAGTGATTAGAAGTTTTGAAGAGTGAAAGTGTGTATTTGAACATTATTTACCTATGAAAGGGGCGGGGTCGGTTAGATTTGCAAAAAAGGAAAGTTTCGTCCCATTATCGTGGGTCCCTATGAAATCTTGCAGGTTTGTAGTTGCCTCCTGATTGAACTTCATAGTGAATTGGCTTTGGGTTTGTCTGGGTTTTCCATGCTAAGATGGTAGGTTGATCCAGAGGTCTAATTTTTTTTGCTGTTGAGAGGTCTTAGGTGTGAAGGATAACCTTTTTATGAGGAAGTTCCAGGTTCAACATTCTTGATAGGCAAGTTCAAGAAGTAAGAATAAAGAGGGGGCTCCCGTTGTAAACAGGTTGTTATGGGAAGAATACCTAGTGAGGGTGCAAATGGGCCGTCGAGGCCGAAATGAGTCCGTACCTCATTCTATTTCTTAAATAAGATTAGTAGTTCTTATTAAAAATGAAACTAATGACTAAAAATTGGATTTCTTTGATTTTTGTGAAGTCTTGAAATTTTTTTTTGAAATGCCTTACAGAGCATTATAATGAAGTGGTACATTTGAACCTGAAATTTTGCTCTTTGACTTGTTTGAGTTATCTTTTACATTTTGATATGGTGGGTATTTAGGAAATGGTATGTAGCATGTTGATATGTTGAACTTTGGCTAATTGACTCATGTAAAGCATGTTGATATCATGTTGTTGTTGTGAGAAGGATATTCCTCATAATGTAATGTTGAGCCTTATGCGTGGTAATTGACCTTTTGAATTGCCTTGTGTGAGTGATATGATTGATGTTGTTATGTATTGTTGTTAGTTGGGCTTCTAATCTTGAGTATATTCCTTTTGTCTGAAGATTTTTAGTGTCATTTAGGGACGAATGATCTTAAGGGGAGATAATGTAACACTTCGAAAAATCCAAGACATGTTTTAAATTGTAAAATAAGTGTCATAAGGTTTATACACTTTATTAAGGCCTTTTTTAATGTTTATAAGTCATTTAGGAAGTATAGAAACCAAAACATTCAAGAATGTCCATGACGTCCGAAAACTAGTTTTAGGAGGAACTAGCGTGCCTAAGCCTATTAGAATAGATTTTAGGAGTCGGAAAATAGTCAAAATTGGTTGAAGGGTGTATAACATGTGTTTAAGTTAATTCATGATCGAAACGTCCGGGTAAGACTCTCCAAGGACCAACCAAGGTCCCTTGAGGAGGAGCCTTGCACGTTGGTGTCAACACTGCTTAGGAGTGTAACCACGAGATGCAGTCGACGATCCGTGTGTTGATCGACTGGAGTCGCTGCAAACCGTCTAGAAAAACATAGATAAATCCTTGAAGTACCCCAATTGCATAGTCTCTAATAAGAACAATGGATGTGCAGCACCGAAGGGCACAATGACCGTTGACTCACAAACGAACCGTCGATCCGGATCTCATCTATGAGGTCCATTTTCCTGCACATTTTTAAGTTCGTTTTAATAAATTAATTAAAAGGTTTTGTGGTTATATAGTTATTAAGGTAAGACTAATTAACTTAATTAATCCCCCATATAATTACCCTTAACCCAATAGTTTAATGACAACTCTTTAATAAACATTCTTCCTTCTATCTTCATTCTCTCTCTATTGGAAGAAACCATTGAAAACAATCTAGGGTAGGGATTTGGGGGCTTAAAAGGGACGATTTCACCGTCAATTCTTCATAAAACGTTGAGGTCTTTGATCAAATTCACCTTTGAGACCTCTTTCCTAAAATGGTTCCTTCAAAATATTTTCAAAAGTTGGGATTTCATGTTGGTTCTTCTCAATCTCAATAATTATGTTATTGGTTTGTTTTTGTTTTATATTGGATAATATGAATATTTTAACATGTATTCTAACTTAATTTTTATATATCTTGATGGTTTGGTCTAGTTTGTAGATGATGACCCTTATCCCTTAACCCTAGGTTTGATCTTGATATGAATTAGGTTGTAATTAGTTCAATTGACTACTTTATTTATTGAATTACTATTAAATAATGTTGTTACATTAATCATTAACAAATGATAATTAATTTTAGTCTTTCATGATAGTTCTTGAGAAGATAATCTTGGTTAGAAAGTTAACTGACCTAAGTATCTTATATTAACCTATTATTTAGTATTGAATTTTGCTGTAGTGATTGAGATGAACTAAGAATACTTTGTAAGTCTTATGATCTATATCATTTACTTCAAATTGTGGTTAATTATGATATGTCATAATGTTATATTGGAGTATGCCTTGTATTAGGATTGATAGGGTGGTATGATGTTCAATTGAAATGTCTTTATCATGATTTTGAGTATTTGGCTAAAGATGTAAATTTTATAAGGAGGGTGAATGATTTAGCGATGTGCCTTATAATGATATGAAATGCTAATGTGCTAACCTCACCTATCTGAATTGTAATAAAAGGACTCATACTCATTCAATTATTATTGAGCTATGACGATGATGATGATGTTCGACAAGGGTTAGACCATATGACCTAAACTAAGCTATTATTGATAATCAAGTCTTAAAGACATTTCAAAAAGGGACTCTAGCATAACACCGAGTAAACTAGAGTGAGGAGTGTCGCTTCCCACATAATGAAGGTAGGATCAGTAAAGTAATCTTGAGATTGGACACTAAATGCACATAGCATAAAGAGGATCCCAACTATATATTCTAGTTCTTGAACTGTATTGCTCCCATATGAATACTAGTCAATCGATCCACATAATTTTTATGTTTTATGTATTGGTAGTACCTTTGAAAGTAGTATGCCTTCCTTCCGTGTAGGGTTTTATGACACCATATTCCACAGTAGCTCATGTGATTTATGTCAGTTAGGGCAAGATTTTCCCGAATGATAAATGAACCTAAGGATTTAGCTCTAACTAAGATAATCAAAGGGGTCTAACTTAGTCTCGGTAGGGGTATGTGACTCTATCTAATTATTGCACTAGTTAGCATTGAGGGAAGTCTTAGGAGGATGTTCTTATGTATAATTATTCTTATAATGATATATGAAATGTATATGATGAACTTGCACATTGTTGATACTATATGTTGATTAGTTCACTATATGTGTTGGTTTATATCGGTAAGGTAAGATGAAATGTACTCTAAATGCCAAGTTACGTTAAGTAGGATGTCAGTCATGATTCTTGTTGGGTTACTTGATTGAGTAAGGTTATGGGGCTTTGCTTGGTCATTGCACCTGTTGACTTGATAGGGGTTCATGGGTAATTGTCTTGCTTTGGTTATATGGAAATGTACTCATATTAATGGTTACTGTTAATATGACTTGTTGATAGAGTTACAAGAATATGTACCTAATTATAGGCTAGGCATGTTGACTTGATTATAATTGATGATGTTGGTTTGGTAATTGTAAATGCTTATGACTTAATGAACATGTTCTATGGATTGGTATGGTCTTGTTGAATATTCAATATTGATTGGTATGGTCTTGTTTAATGTGCATAAATATTTTAAATGAAAAATGCCTAGTTGATGAAATGTCCCTTTTTGTTAGCATATTTTTTAATGTTTGTGTGAATATGGTCTCATACTTAGTACAAGCGACATACTAACCCTATTTCTTCCTTTTCCCCAACATTTTAGTTTCCGGTCATTGAAGTGTTTTTGAAGGAGACTTGAAGAACACTTGGATATGTTCTTCATAGAAGTAGGATAGGTCCTCAATTTCCGAGGGTGATACCACTATCTAGCTTATGAAGCTGTTATAAGTTTAAGCCTCTTTTGTTTCTTTTTGTTCAATTGAGTACTATACATTTGCATGACCTATATGTGGTCTTATCGGATTGATGTATGGTCTAGGCCAAAATTTGATACACTCTTAGTAGATGGTTATGAGATGAGACAACTATTATGGCTATGATATTTCCTATATATATTTATGAGCAACAAAAGAAAAATGATATGTAACCTTTCTATACGAAGGGTTTACTTATACTCGATATATATATATGTGATGTGTATATAGAGGTCTATGTTAATCTCCAAGTAGAAGTAATGAAAAGTTTTAAATTTTCCTCTAAATTTGACTTATGACCACTACATGAGGACCCTTTCAATGTTTCACAAAAGCCATTACTTTATGTTCAGGAATGGGAGCATCATGTCATCGTAAGATGTCTCATCCGAATGAATTAGTTGGTACTAGAAATTTTAGAAATCAGTCATCTGACCTTCAATTTTGGAGATTAGAGTAGAAGAACTCCATAATGGCGAAGAGGGATTGAAAGCCACTTGACTCTAAGGAGAGGGGATTCGCCTCAAATCCAAATGATTTCTATTCTTATCTTAAGATATTTCTAGTTAGGACTTGATCGGGGGATCAATTGACTCCGAAACATAAAGTAACAATATCATAACAAATGTAATTATTTAAGCTAAGAGGCTAGTGTTAAGCCTCAAAGATGATGACGACACCGATTATGTCTAAGGGGTAAACCTGGATGTGACAGGTTTCCACAACCCTATTTGTGGATTTAGTTTCCAATGCAATCAAGATCAGAACTAATAGTTTTAAATGAAGAAATCATGGACTTAATCAACAATAAGAAGAAACCCAAAAATTCAACTTGAAATTGCAAGAAAATTCTTCAAAAAAATCTGAAAATTGAATAATTTCCCAAGTTTGAAAAATTTAACCTTCAAAAAACAAAATAGAAAAATAACAATAGTTTCTAACCCCAAAAACAAGTTTTTAATACACTATATATAGAAAACATAGTCCTAAATAAAAAGGAATTAATTAAAGGAATGTTTTGTCCAGGTATGCGGCTTTAATCGATGACCTTATTAATGATCAATAAACAGCTCATCGACTGCCTCCGTCAGTCAATACGTGGAAATATTTTTGCTCCACCATATAGCACCCTTTCTGAATCAAATGAAGGACCAAAAGTAAGGTTTGTCTATCCATCTACGGTCCGTGGAATCTCTTCACATAGAATCTTGAAAATTCTTTTATTGGAACCTTCTATGTACCAATTGAAACTTGGTCAAATTTCCCCGATCTTCTCCCATAGCCTGAATTGCACATCCAAGGTCACCAACTATGGTCCGTCGATTCGACGACGGACTATCAATGTCCTTCATAGGTCATCTTCTACAATTTTCCATTGATTGTTGCCTGTTCAACGATGATGTTTTTTCCTGCGAAACAAAACATAAAAATTGTTCAAAATACTACATAAAGTCTCTAGACACACAAAACTCTCAAGTAAAATTCATTGTAAATACCATGAAACCACGGTACATTATTTTTCAATCCTCAACCTTGACTTAGTACAATGTGGACATTTTCCTATGAATCCCACAATATACTTCTTCAAACCATTCCACCAATAGAGTTCGTGTAGATCATAATACATCTTAGTGTCTCCCCGATGTATAGAATATCCAGAACCATAGATCTTTTGTAGAATTTGATCCCTTAACCCATCCATTTTAGAAACACATAATATGCCTTAGTATATATGTACCCCATATCATTGTTGGAATAAATCCTATCTTGACTTACCAAATTACTTATTCTTTCTACTCCATCAAAATAGGATCAAGGTGTTGCTTAGACTTCACATCTACAACAAAAGAAGATTCACAGATTATAACACCTCTAAAAATGAATTTAGGTAAAACTAAGGACTAATGTGCGTGACATGAAGTCTTGAAGTCCCAATATGGTCTAAAATGATGTTACATGCAGTGTGTAAAGATTTGGGTTAAGTTTGAAGACAAACGTTAAGGGATGACCAAGATGTTCGATGACTAGTCACCGATGTGCCTTATGTGTTTTCATATCTTACATGTGAATAAGGAGTTTATGAGGTCTGTATATGATTGATAATAGTTTTTAGAGTCGATATGTTTATTTTGGTTAATGTTGTAGGTCAAACGTCCAAGAACCTCTGGTGACGTTTGAAAGATAGCCATTTGACGTCATTGTGAGTTTAGATGTGTTTTAGAATGTTGCGTGGCTTTTTTGATGTTGCACTTGCTTTGAGATGTTGTTAATACCTAGACGTGCATTTTTAGAGGTTTAACATCCGGGTACAACTCCACATAGGACCCATTAGAGGACCTAGAAGGAGGACCCCATCTTAGAGCTCAACATTGCCAGGCAGTGGCAATCGACTGCCCCAAACGATTTCCAGTTGACTAGACGACGGCCCGTCGATGGGTGGAGTCAATGGAGACATGTAGTATGAAGGTTTATGATCTACATAATAAACCAATAAACCCTATAGATGGGGCATGGTCTCAGACTGTCGATGCTACAGCGTCGATGGTGGTGAACAATCTGCTTGCTTTTCTATTAAGACTTGGGGTTTTTGAGAAATTCAACCCAAGTCTTATAAAATAGGAGGACGGTTATTTTAGGTTTTTATGTGTATTTTAATAGTACAAAAGTCATAATACTCTCATTTAAACTCTAGCACCTAAATCAAAATCCATTCCCTCCCAAAGTTTCTTCAAAACCTCCATGAGAGCTCAAGGTGAAGATGGAGTTTGAAGATGGATCTTCGATCAAGTTTCTTCCTCAATTATCACTGGGTTCTTATAATAAGATATGTGAATTTTTCGTCTAAGGTTTTCAATCACCTTAGAGTATTTTTCAAAGAAGATTTTAAAAGATTTCCAAACGATGGAAAAGTCCAATTTCAAAACGATTGTATGGTTTATAGGCTGTTTATATTTAATCAATTGAGTAATGTATATTCTTATATCTATTGAATATTAATCGTATAGAATTGATATTGACATAATGATTATGAATTCTAATGTAGTTTTTTATGGGCTATTGAATGATGTAAAAATTGTATTCAATAGATGTCTAATTGGTCTTACATTGAAAAATCTATATTGAATTTACCTTTATTCATTGAGTATTATAGTTTATGTATTGGACTTATGTTCATGGCCATGGGTAAGGGCCTATTGGTATTGAATTGGATGATTTAGCTTTGGATCGAAGTGGTGAGATTGAATGAGTTGTAAGATGCCCTAACTCTCATAATATTATGTATAGATTTTGTATTACAATGATGATTGGTATGTTCCACTTATGGGGTTCGTGCTATGTTCTTTACTTGCAAATGATGTGGCCTTGTCGGCGTTAGTTTATGTACTGTGATGATTATGGTCTTGTCAGCACTACTTTAAGTATTATGATATTTGTGTAGTTGATTATGTGGAGTATGATCATATCTATCTATATGTGATAAAGTTAAAGTATGTGTTCTGAGGTGATAATGTTAGACTATGACTATGTCTTATGCGTGTAGTCTTACAGTTGACACATGATTATTCCTAATTGACAATATGAATCCATGATGGTTATATTGTTGATTTTATAGTAATGTATAGGATGACATAAAGATAATAAGGGTCATTCCTAAGTGATTCAAATAAGGATATGATATATGGAATAAAGTAAATAATGTTGTGTCTTGTTTTGGTAGACTTGTGTACTTTACTTAATACATGTATGAATGATATGTGAATAGTAGATGTCTTCAATAGGTTGTCTCAGTGCACCCTTGACTTTTATGAATTAAGTATATGTGAGACCTTAAATGATGATAAGGAGGTCATGTACGTGGAACCTTAATCCTAGTGGTAAGGTTATGAACTTTGAAGTCGAGAGTCGCAATGGTATCCTTAATGTAAAGGATGATAGACTTAGGGTGGATTGGATGGAAAAACATCGTATCATCCTTAGAAAAGTCATGATGAGCTATCTTAGTCGCCATTTAAAGGTATCCCTAGTGGACCTCTTTGGTAGGGTTAACATGATTTGGTTGTGAACTAGATATGGAGCCTCTTCATTTGTTCCGTTAATGTAATATACTTTATGAGAACAAAGGCTAGCAACGGTGGTGTGTTAGGGAAGTATAATGACTTAAGAGGAGACTCCTAGAGTACAATTAGCTATACTTGAGAATGAGGAATAGCGTGCATATAAGCCCTTAATATCCATAACCAGGTGAATAAATGGGACATGTCCTAGTTGCTACCCTGGAAAAGTAGACACACACTCATCGGAGTATGTTAAAAACTCCGGATTCTTGTGTGTCTATGATGGTCGATTGTCGGTAATGCCTATTTAATCAGGTGGGATACCTACTAGCATTTTAAAGAAGTTCTATAAGTTGTAGGTTGTGGTATGGGGACGTTATCTCGACATTGCACAATAGGTCTTTGAAGGTGTTAGTTCGAGGTCCCTAGTCTTGTCCAAGGGACCATATTGAATGTCCTTATGTGATGATGAGGGACTTAATTGAACAATGAAGGTAAGGAATTAATTTAAAGAAATATCATGAAGAAGTATTGTTAAGTGAATAAGTACTTAAACTAGAGTAGCCAAGGTTGTCTAGTTAATTGTTAAGAACATAGGGAATGGCCACTTCCATATCTTACCTAAATAAGTCTTAAGAATGATTCTAGTTAGGGAACGAGGTTGATTATGTAAGACATGGATCTAAGCATATGAGTATTAAGATTATTTAGGCAATCTTGAAGGGTCAATCATGGACATTATCTTCTTTATTTATTTATGTACGGCTTTGATAGCTTTTGGAAGGGGAAAATGTCAATTATCTAGTGGTGATTGTATTATGTGAGAATCTTTATCTTAGGTAGTAGTATAAATATATAGATATATATATATCATACTATATATATATGTGAAAGACTAGTAATCTTCTATACGAAGGGTTCATGTATACTCAATATGAAAATATTTTGTGTGTGCGAGAGGTCATGACAGATATAGAAGAAAAGTTTTAAATTTTTTGCATCTTTAACCTATGAATGTAATGATTAATGAGTCTAGTATTAGTCCTCTCTGAGGACGATGACACCGGTTACATCTAGGGGATACTTCCCGGATGTGTAAAACTTTGTATCAGAGCAGATTGAATATCCCTATAAAATTTGTATCATTAAACCATATCTATGTAGATTCTTATTCTTAATTGTCAACCGCGCCATACTTATGAAGAAGAAATGTATAATGTGGGAGCTAATGACAATCAAGTGCCTCCACTTGAAGAAGTTGCTGTGGGTGATCAAGTTCTAGTTGCTCTTCCACCGATCACAGATGGAGATAAAGGGTTACTTTTCTCACTTTAACTCAGCTATGAACTCTCAAGAAAATTTCGTCACTTATAAAGTTCAAGCTATGACAGATCAAATGAATAAGGAGGTTCGTCATCGAGTGCCTGACCATTCTAGTATCATGGCCTCGCGTTTGAGGAGGCACCCCCCCAGTTGTTAGAATGAAATCCACAAATGGTTCTATGAGTGAAGGTCCCCGCCAGCAAGAGGCACCCCCCCCATCACAATATTTCCTCGATGAGGTCCATATGGTTCTCTATGCTATGGGTGTGACCTCAACTAAGAAGGTCGAGTTAGCAGCTTATCAATGCAAGGATGTGGCCCAAACTTGGTATGTGAAATGGAGGGATAATAGGGCAGTAAGAGGTGGATCGGTGACTTGGGAGATCTTCAAGAAGGCTTTCCGTGATAGATTTTTTCACGACCGGGGAGAAAACCCTAGATGTAACATGACATACATGACCTCTAGGAGGTCTTATAAAAAACCATAGTTATCATTCATCGCATTCTCATAAGTAAATTTAACAAAATATTTAAAAATTTTCTTAGCACATCATATGCTAGAAACGTCACTTCATATATATATAAAATATAAGTCATAATGCATAGATAGAATCTAAGTCTCTTTTTCCATCTTAGACTCAACATCATAGAATAGAATAGGGACACGACCCTTTAACTCATAATATAATACTTAAACTATTACAATACATTGAATATAGACTTGACATAGGAAATTCTTGGAACATAAGGATTCCTTTTTCCTTGAGCTAGGGAAACACATAAAAAGCTTCTAAATCATAGATACATCCCTTAATTATCCATAACCTACACTTTTTTGAAAAAGTAGAGAAGAATGGAGTTAGTACAACAATGCACTAAGTATGACAACCATGCATTTAAAAGGGACATTTTTTTAAAAATCATGATTCATGCCTTTTTGAGTTTGATACAATAGCATTTATATAATTTATATACTTCATATAGGCATAGTCAAAGTCAAAACATCATATAAAATCACACATAGAATTTAAGTCATCTTTGGGGTCACATTAAAGTAACCTATTTGCACTTTAAATTAAGCTTCCTTTCTTTTTAATTTCTTAACTTCCCAAGTACCCCTCTAGTGATACTTGTTTCAATGCATCATTTTAAGGCCACAAAGAAAGCATGAATACAACCTACATAAGCCAAAATATACCACCATAGAAATATATCACACCACAAGACACCTTCAAGTCTAAGAGTGTAAAGGCATTACAATGAACCATAGTCAATTACCTTACTCACAATCATATCCTAAGTCTATTAGTGCAATGTACATGTGAATCCCCATAACCTCACCCATACTTACTAAACCTATCATAAGATCATGACCATCAAAGCATGTACTTCACATTTCAAATATAATACTATAGTAAACTACATGTAACCCAAGTAGGACCTTCATTCACACAGACAAGAAGACAAACATCATACACATAATGAAAGACCTTATAATATAGTCAAGACTACAAAGTCATGCATAAGAAACATATACATAGACACATGCATTGGAAAACCTTCCTAGGACTTTCATCAAAAGCCACTTGTGCAACGCATAAGTGAAGTCCCATACCCCCACCTACACTAAGCAACTACCCTTAGGTTATTCTAGTTAGGGGTCATTTACTTACTTCCAGTCCACTTTAGGAGAAAGAGAATATTATCCTTGGCCGACACTAAAGGTCCATGGGTGATACATGAATTGTGTGGTAGAGCTTACACCACGGAAGGTGCTCATATCAAAAGGTTTAGACATAACACATGCTAGCATACCAAGTGAAATCAATTGATAGATCCTCAGGTGCAAGCCAATAAGATGGAACTTGGAGAGTTAGGGTTACGTGGAACGTTTTATGCCAAATGGGGAATTTAAGTTATAAACTATGGAAAGATCACTCTATTCCCTTTGGGCTATGAGAATAACCACCTCGTGAGGACTATGGTGACCTGCCTTCCTCTAATGGAAAGCGACACCATTCAACTTTAAGTTCTCTCGGTGCTAAGATAAGTTCCCTTTTATAAGAAAAAGCTTTTATTATCATTAGTTTATAAAAACACAGGCTTTAGGAGATTGAATCCCCATATGCTTAGCTCATAGGTCATAGATGAGAGTTCATCAATCTAAATCATGTGAGAAACCCTTTCACATGGACAGAGAATATTCAAGAACCTATATAGTTTAGGGTATACTTGAGCACACTTTAAAGGCCCCTCCATTGACTATATTATCATACATGTGTGTGTGTGTATACATGTGATCAAACATTTAACATAACATACTAGGGTCAGATATATTCATACTTTACTTTGTTCATGCATATAAGACATGTTCATCACTTAATCATGCATTCACATGCATAAACATAGATAACCAAACTTAGGACCTATCCTATCTAGGCAGACATGTGCAATGCATAAACAATGTCCCATACCCTTGACTATACTAGTACACCTATAAAGTCATTTTAATGGATGATACACATAACATATTTCATGTACATATACCTTACATGTGTAGTAGTAGACATTAGTGAATATGAAAACAAATGAACCTATACTACCTTGTAAGGATGCATAATGTGTAAGTGTGTATGTGTGTGTACATTAGTAAACATGATCACATAATGGATATCAACATCAGATTGAGGCATCCACCCTCTTAGGAAAACAATGCATAACAAATCATAGACCACACAACACCACTTAGCTTAGGAGACAAGCTAAATTCATATTACACTGAATACTCCTAACCTTAGCTATTCAAACTTTCACATAGGGGTACATATGTAAGGATAATTAACCATTTATACTCATTTAAGTCAGCACTAAATCAAACCCTAACATGGTCATACATATACTTGTAACATGAGCAATACAACCTAGATCATATCCACAATAGGAAAAACTTGACAAAAGCTTCACATAGGGTGATCATCACCAACACAAATTCATAGTATAATGGCCTTCTAGGACATTATTGCATCACATATATATTTACAATAAAGTAAACACCGCCACCATAAGTAGATCATACTACACAATTTCATAAAAGGCCAACTCTATTAACAATATTTAGAGAAATAGAGAAGTAGAGCAATTCTTACCAACCCTTTAGCCTTTGATCATCATTGATCAATACTAATCATTCATCAAAAATTCAAGTATAGGGAAGTATAAAAAGTACAATTCATATACGAAGTCGTGCATATGACACTACAAGATCATCCTACTAACATCTACACTACATCATCAATTTACTAGCAAATAGAGAAGCATAGATTACTTACCAATATCTCTTGATTTGATAATCATTTATACATACTCAAAATTAATCAAAAATACACCTATAAGTCAGTATCTAAAGATACCATATCCTAAACGAAAGCCTACTACAATTTCCAAGAAATCGAGATTAAATGAACATGAAAAAAAACACAGGCTAGTCTTATTCAAACTATCAAGCCTTGATCCACATGAATCACTCATTATCAATTCACTGTCAATATACAATATAAAAATTAAACATAAGCAATTTAACATTATAGAATCATAATTCAATCAATACAAAGTCACGATCATAATGCCCATACATAGGCTAATTTAAGAGTTGAAGAGGACATGGGTTCATCATGTAATTGGATTGAAATCTACTTTAGATTCAGTAAATTATAATCAATTTATCATGATTCAGCCTTTGAAAATGTTTTGAGAAATAACCCATGGCTAGATTGATGAAGAAGAGATTTGATTATGAACTTGAATTGAACACATTGAAAGGAACTCTCTACGTGAAAGGTTATCTTGAGATGATGGATCACCATACCTTAATGTTGAAGAAAACCTCTAAAACATGATGAAGAACCCATGGAAATACAAGCTACAAGTTGTTCTTGAGATTCACCTTCAATAGATGTTCTAGAGAGAGTTTGGTTTAGGAGGGAAGTCTAGTTTTTGTGAATTGAATTTGGAATGGGGTTGTCACGATTTTGATCACTTAAATACACCATAAAATAACAAAACAAACCAACTATGGTCAGGTTATCACGTAGGGTAATATTCCAATTCACCCCTTAATGAAGAAGCATGAAAGAAGTGAAATTGCATGCTCCATCGATGGGCACAGTCGACAGGGCGTTGTCTAGACGACACGCCCTTCTTTTTCTCCGTCGTTTGTGAATGCAACTTCTTCCTTGAAGGATAAGCTGACACGTCTAAGTGTTGAGCGAAGCATCCCATTGACGGGGAGTCGATTAAAGGATGGGGTGTTATTTGAGTTGTTGATTGACACTTCCAAGAGAGTGTCTCAACACCCTTTGGGTCCGCCTTGAGGGTCTCTTTTGGGGCTCTGGGGAGTCGTACCTGGAAATTTTCAATGTAAATATAAACCTTAACGAGTCAAGTACCTTCCACATCAGTTTAACCCAAAATAAATACTCATTAAAACGTCCAAAAATGCTAAGCACACTCAAGAAAAACACATGCACGTCTCAAGGGCTAACTTACGAATGTCTTATACGTTTAATATCTAAATTTCATGAAACTTATCATACTGACTATAAATATCATTATTACTCATATAAGAACTTCATAATCCAATTACACACATATAAGCACATGAAAACATCTAATGCCTCTTGGTGAATAGTTGTCGAATGTCTTGGTCGTCCCTTGACGTTTGACATCCAAATGACTTCAAATCACCCATACATCCTTTTAAAAACTTAAATGACATGTTTTACAAGATTATAGGAACATGTTAGTATCTAAAAACCCTAAATAATTTTGGGGGTCTTACAATATCCCCCACTTGGGAACATTAGTCCTTGAATGACACTTAGAATACTTTACTCATAACAAGGACTTTAATGAATCTTAGAACAGCTTAAAAATTCACAACATCATCACATGGAAGTCAATGAACAACATTACAAGGAAAAAGAACCGCTTAGTCCATTTACCACTCAAATCAATACATAAAATCAAAACCTTTATTCACTCACTTTTTGATGCATAGTCAGATTCAAAAAACACTCAAGAGACAAATTAGGCACTCATACTTCAATGCACATAGACTTGAGTCAATTGAATCAACAAGGATCATTAATAGTTAGACCTAGTGCCATGAGGGTCATACTCAACAATACCATGCTTAGTTGTGTCTTTGGAGGATGTCCTCATCAGCACACGTACATGTCTCATGAGTCATTACTCAAAGAAGGCACAAAGATCAACTTTACTGTAAAATGAGAATTTCTTAACTTTTTAACCAAAACATGCTCATTTTTTTCCTAGTGAAGCCAAAATGGTAAATAACACCACACACATTACAAAAATATGAAGTCGTTTCACAAAGTTTATGTTCCTAGCATGACACTAGCTTTCATAAACATGCATCATAGATAAAATCTTACAATTTATAGGAATACACAAGGACAATAACTAAACATGCCTTCATTTTCCAAGAGTGAGCCTAAAAATCAAAGTTTCTAAATCATAAAAGTCAGATAATTTTCAACAGACTCATCATTTTCATTTCAAGGAGACCCAACTTTTTCATTAATGTCTTAAATGACCACACATTATAAGTGACTTCAAACATGATTCTTACCTTATCTCATGAATTACATGCACAAATAATATGTCAAGATGCACAATCAACATGAGAAAACATGAACTTAGAAAAAAATTCTTTTTAATGCAAATTTAGAATACCCATAACATGCATAACATAGTGTGGACATATATAGAATATGGAGAACATGCTACTCATACCTTCATGCAAGACTCCCATCATGAATAAGCTATTAGAAAGTCATTAATCTCAATCTCAAATAAACAGATAAGGAAAAAAAGAATTATCTACAACTGTATTAATCACATCAATATCCCCCACTTAGGGTAGACTCAATTATGAGCAACTTTACTCAACTTTCATCATTCCTCTAGTCCTAACACCCAAAGGAAATCCATTAACATTTAATATAGGTCATTCTACCAAATCTCATAAGGTCTAAACTATACCATGAACATTAAATGCCACAAAACATTAGAGGAACAATAGAGGAGACTTAGCCATAAGGCCTCTTTCTTTTCTATGAACATTACAACAAGGTAACTTCTTGGTCATTCAAACCCACATCATCACTCTACCAAGACAAACATGCTACCCTTACTCCTAGCACAAAGCCTATACAAAAGACTCCAATCCAAACAAGGCAACACATATATTTAGGCAACATGCAAATTTACCTATATACCACATTCTTCAAAACATTTCAACTTTAAACTATATCATACGACTATCATCATCAAAAGTCATATAGAAACACATCATTCCAAAAGAGATTCAGTTCAATATAATAACTTCTAGCATTCTTTTACCATATCATGATACACATTTCTCAACATAACATGGCATTTCCCACTATTCTCATATAGAGTCACAAAGGACATGATATCATTAAACCATACCAAAGTTCACCTTCACACATACTCATGAAACCATAAAATCAAGATAAGCACCAAAACTGACTGTTCTCCCTCAAGCATAGAGTACCATCTAATCCAAGCAATATAATCTAAAAGACTACGGGACAAGAAAACATAGAGAGAGATCTTATAGAGTTAAGTTCTATGGAACGACATGAGAATGATAAAGAAAGGAAACTCTATCGTCCTATAGCCTCTCTCTCATCGATGTGTCGCGACTCACCACCGATGATCAAGACTCTACTAGATGTGGCAATACGAGATTATTGGAACCTAAAACCACTTTCATAAACTTCATTCTCTGATACCAGGTTTTTCACGACTAGTTAGAACCCTCCCGAATTAACCTGACGTACTTGACCTCCCGGAGGTCTTATACAAAGACCATAATTATCATTCATCACATTCTCATAGGTAAAATTTAGGAGAAAATGTAACACTTTTCTTAGCAATACATATGCTAGAAACCACTTCATTACATATGTATATTATATATATAATATATTATATATATATTTATTATAGAGATACTTATATAGATTATGATATATAGAGAGATATAAGATATTCTATAATAGATTATATATTATATATAGATAGAGATTATATATATAGATATATATATATAAATAATATATTATATATAAGTCATATAAATAGACAGGAATCTAGGTCTAGTTTCCATCTATAAATTCAATATCATAGAACAAAATACGGACACGACCCTTTATGACACGAACCCTTATAAATCTAACAAAAAACTCTTAAACTAGTACATACCTTAAATGCTAGACTATGACATAGAAAATCCTTGGAACATAAGGATTCCTTTTTTCCTAGAGCTTGGGAAACACATAACAAGCTCTTCAATAAAAGAGACATCCCTTAGAATGGAGTTAGTACAACAATGCACTAAGTGTGACAATCATGCAAAAACATGCATTTAAAAGGGATATTTTTATTATAATCATACTTCATTCATTTTTGAGGAATTTTCATAAAACATTTATCCAATAACATCATACAATTTACATATTTAATATAGGCATATTCAAAGGCCAAACATCATATAAAATCATACATAGAATTTAAGTCACATTTGGGTTCACTTTACAGTAACCTATTTGCAATTTACAATAAGCTTCCTTCTTTTTAATTTCTTAACTTCCCAAATACCCTTCTAGTGATACTTGGTGAAATGCATCACCTTAAGGCCACAAAGAAAGCATAAATACAACCTACATAAGCCAAAATATACCATTATAGAAATATAGCACACCACAAGACACCGTAAAGTCTAAGACCTTAAAGGCAGTACAGTGAACAATAGGCAATGCCCTTAGTCACAATCATATCCTAAGTCTTCTAGTGTAATGAACTTGTGAAGCCCCATAATCTCACACATACTTAAAAAAACTGGCATAAGAGCATGAGCCTAAAATCATGTACTTTACACTTCAAATATAGTGCTAAGCTTTACCTGCCTGCCTAAGCTTTTATGGAAAGATCTCTAGAAATGTGAAGTAAACTGAGCTCCTCTATCTGTAATGATAGACAAAGGAATCCCAAGTCATCTCACAATCTCATCAATGTAGAGTCGCGCATAATCCTCGATTCTATTATTAGACTTCAAAAGGATAAACTGGGCAAACTTACTCAATCTGTCCACAATAACCCATACGGAGTCATTGTACCTCCTAGTCCTCGGAAAACCAACCACGAAGTCCATATTAATGGCCTCCCACTTCCATGTAGGAACCTCAATAATCTGAGTCAGACCACAAGGCTTAAGAGTACTCGACTTAACTGTGACAATACTATGACACTTAGCCCACATATTCTGCAATGTTCCTTTTCAGTACCATCCCACCAATATAAATCCCTCTTAGATCATTGATATATTTTGTGGACAAATTGAGATGAAATATCTGGAACAATGGAACTCTACCACAATCCTGGTCAGTAAATCATCCACATCTAGTACACACAGCCTATCATGGTATCTAAGTATGCCATCATCTCCCAAAGCAAAAGACTCATTCATTTTTAACAACACTGAGTCCTTCAGCTCCATCAACATAGGATCAAGATGCTTACCCTTCTTTACTTCAACTAAAAGGGATGTTTCAGAACTAGGGTGAACTGAAACACCCCCACTAGTAGAGTTAACCAACCGCACACCCAGTCTGTCCAGTCTGTGTACCTGTTTTGCCAACTCCTTCTTCTCTTCCTCAATGTGGGTTGTACTCCCCATGCTTATCCTGCTCAAAGCATCAGCCACCACATTAGCCTTACCTGGATGGTAGTGCACATTCGATTCATAATCCTTCAATAGCTCCAACCATCTGCGCTGACGTAGATTTAACTCCCTCTGTTTGAACACGTACTGGAGACTCTTATGATCCTTTAACACATCCACATGCACTCCATACAGATAATGCCTCCACATCTTCAATATAAACACCACAGCTTCAAACTCCAGGTCATGAGTGGGATAATTCTTTTCATGAACCTTGAGCTGTCTTGAAGCATAGGCTATCACCTTACCAACCTGCATGAGAACACAACCCAAACCAACCCTAGATGCATCACAATGAACTGTGTAATTCTCACCACACTTAGGCAGAGTAAGCACCGAGGCTGAAGTGATTCTCTCCTTGAGATCTTGGAAACTCTTCTCACAAGTCTCCGTCCATTCACACTTGGCCTTCTTCTTCGTCAAAGTCGTATGGGGCAACAATGGAAGAAAATCCTTCCACAAACCTTCGATAGTAACCAGCCTATCCCAAAAATCTACGGATATCAGTGGGAGTAAGAGGCTTTGGCTGGTGCTTAATGACTTTAGTCTTTCTAGGGTCCACCTCTACTCCTTGATTGGACACAACAAGACCCAGAAGGTCACCGATCTCAGCCAGAATTCACAGTTGCTGAATTTGGGATATAACTGATGTTGTCTAAGTACCTGCAGGGTTATTCTCAGATGTTGTTCATTCTCTTCCATGGTCTTAGAGTAGATGAGAATGTCATCAATGAATACTATGACAAAAGAGTCAAGGTAATCACAGAAGACTCTGTTCATGAGATCCATAAAAGCAACAGGTGCATTCGTGAAGCCAAATGACATAACCAAGAACTCATAATGACTATAACGTGTGTGAAAGGTTGTCTTTGGTATATCTCCATCCCTAACACTAAGATGATGATACCCTAAACGAAGATCAATCTTAGAGAAGAAACTAGACCCTTGGAGCTGATCGAACATATCATCGATTCTGGGAAGTGAATACTTGTTCTTTATAGTGACTTTGTTTAGATTCCTATAATTGATATACATTCTAAGGGTTCCATCCTTCTTTTTCACAAACAACACAGTAGCGCCCAAATGAGATATGCTCGGCTGAATGAAACCCTTATCAGTGAGATCTTTTAACTGCAGTTTCAACTCTTTGAGTTCTGCTGGAGCCATTCTAAAAGGAGGAATTGTGATTGGTTAAGTATCGGGTTCTAAGTCGATACAAAAATAAATCTCTCGAAGGGGAGGGACTCCAGGCAAATCTTCAGGAAACACATCTAGGAATTCATTCACTACATGGACTAGGATAACTCGAATTGTACCTCTCCCAGACTAAATCTTCTTTCTTATTGAGGAAAAATCTCACCACTCTACTATGACAGTCCAAGTAAGCATAACAACTGCGAAACCAGTCCATGCCGAGAATAACATCAAAATCATGCATGAGTAGTACAACCAAGTCCGCACACATAGTCCTACCACATACAACTATTTGGTGATCCCTGTATACTCTATTAGTTCTTACACTTTCTCCTCAAGGCGTACTAACCACTATAGGATCATGCAGAGCTTCAAGTAGTATTTCAAAAGTAAGGGCATGAAGAGGAGTCACAAAGGAAAGCGTAAACCCTGGATCAAGTAGAGCATAAACAAAAGTTGAGAATACTTGCAGCATACCTGTAACCACATCAGCGGACTTCTCCTGCTCCTCCCTGCCCTTCAAGGAATATAATCTTTTCCTCTTGGGAGGCTCGACTGCTGCTACAGTTAGAAGGTTAGGCCTAGGCTGAGTATTACATCCAGCCTGACCTCTGTCTATGGACAGTCTTTGAAAATATGTCTACTCTTACTACAACCGTAGCAGGTATTAGTTTCCTTTCTACAGTCTCTACTGTGATCTCGGACACACATAAAACAGTTTTTCTTAGGACGCTGCATGTCACCTACATTGCCCCTCTTGGGTTCGGGTCTGCCTCCCCTAGGTCTTGTACTCCTCTCAGAGTTAGAATTCCTAAAACTTTGTTAGCCCTTCTTGAACCTGGGCTGCTCACGGATGCCAAAATTATTTCTGTGGCCTCCATGACTGAGACCTACCTGCTCTTGAGGACTAGGCCTCCAAACATCACGAACACCTTTCCTCTTGCGGCTGTCCTGTACTTGCTGGAAAAGAACCATCAACCTGGAAAGATCCATATTATCATGGAGCATCACATATATACACTTCTCCTCCAGGTCTCCATTGATTCCTTTGAGGAACCTGCCCATCTCATCCCTGCTGTTCGAAACGAGGGAAGTAGACTACCTGGATAATTTCAACAAGGCTAAGTACTCTCCTCATTCTTGCTATTAAAAATTAATGGAAGTAACAACCCTTTATATCTTAACAAACATCAGGGAATACTCCATGAACGTCATAGAGCCTTGTTTAAGGTTGATGAACTCCTCAACCTTGGCCTCCCTCATATCTCTGGGGACTAATCTCTCCATAAATAATGTCTTGAACATCTTCCATGCGACTGGCACTTAACCTAAGACACGACTATCTTGCCACATCTTGCACCAAGTCAGTGCAACATCCTTGAGCTGGTAGGAAGCCTGCTCAGCCTTCTCAATATCAGTGTCCCCCATAGCCACAAGGATCTTGTGAACCTAGTGTATGAACTCTTGAGGATCCTTTGATGTCTTAGCCCTTGTGAATATAGGAGGATTCATTCTTGTGAAATCTCACAGTCTGTCAGCCATGCTGCGAACAGGTGGATTCTCCCTCTAAACATCCTGCCGGTTGAATTGAGCAATCATAGCCTGATCTTGCATCGTAATGGACTATTCCATCTGAGCAAGAGGTTCCCTTCACCTCAGCATTAGTCAACACAGCTGGGTTAACTGGCATGGCCACTCCTTTAGCTGGAGCGTGGGGTGGATTCTGATTACCCCTAAAAGTTGCTCCTCCCCTCCTCAGACCGTTAGTTCTCCAAGTGTTCATTCTCTTAAAAACAACAAGGATTGATGTTAGACACGCTCATAACACCAAGAACTTAGACATTAGGAAAAACACAATAAGATCAGAAGAAGGGCACTTTTCTACGCATCATGTAGTATTTTACCTAGGATACTGGTGCACTTCACTACCATGATTAGAAACTACTCAATGTGGTTGATGTGAACTCAATATTCTCAAAATTTAAGCTAGGGCTCGAATACCCTTTTTGTCACGACTGGAATCTAGACCCCAGACGAGACCGGCATTGTTGACCTCTTAGAGGTTGCAAACAAGAATACTTACATCATCCTTACATTACATAGGTTAATATTAGCGGAAAATTTGAAACTTTTGATTCTTTAAACATACTTGCTAAAAAATTTTAACATTTCATAATCGTTCCTCATCAACCATCTAACCTTAAATAGATAAGCAGCTGAAAGAAATAGTTCATTAAGTCTTAATTGTATAATTGCCAAAATGGCACCAATACAAATTCTGAATCAAAACAGGAAAGAAACGCTAGTGGAACATGCTCCTCTAGATCAACTCTAAAACTACGCTAGAATGTAAAATAGTAGCATCCTGAAAATCATGAGGACCTACCAAACTTCAGATGAATGCTGACGTCCGGATAACTACAACAATGAACTTGTAGCTCTATCGCCCACCTGTGTCTTCACCTAAAAGTAGATATTTGTATGGAAGTAGTACACACTTGTACTAAGTATGGATATATGCATTCACACACCAAGGACATGCATGAGAAGGAATAGCTATTTCCTCACAACGTGATTTATGGAATGTCAAGTTAGTGGACTTGCCAAATTGAGATTAAAAAAATAGTGAACTTTCCAAATTGAGTTAGGAAGGTCATTCCATGAGAGTAACATGCATCATTATAAATATCTTATTGCACACAACATATAACATCTTCATATAGCACATAACTTATAACACATAACTGCTTTCATATCATTCATTCATATGCCATGAGACCTTGGAATTATGGACTTGACATTAAGAATTTCCAAAATGAGGGCTCAACATATGAGACCTCAACTAGGGAATCTTCATTAGCAAACACAGAGTATGCGTCATTCATTCACACATACTTCATTTCATTTAATTCATAGGCTAGTATGAACATCAGCTATACCTAGGGTATAGTTTAAGACTTCCATCCGATTTGCTGTGCAATGATCAGGAATAACCTAATGTCATTACCTGGGTCTAGCTCACCTCTTGATTATCCTATCCTAACACCTTTGGTATCATTCATTTCATTGTGTGCTTCATTTGAGGCTGGCCTCATTCATTCATTGGGAACTCTAACTTTAACCGACATAGATCATGTGATCATCACGAAATCCAGTGTCTCCCCCACATTGAAAAGAGCTGGAATCACCGGCCAAAGTGACTCAATAAAATGCTAGCATATATGGTAATTTAACCCCGCCAGATCCCTATATTGGCAGTATAGGTTCAAATACTAGGAGATGTACGTAGACACATACCCGACAAGCCGGACAATCTCATCTTATAAGAGTTACGTGAACCTTCGCCCTTTCCGAAAGAAGGCTTCACCTCTCATAGCTAGTCTATCGGTGCTCTGTATAAAGTTCCATAAAGTTCAACTCATACGTCATGGATGTTGGCTTCTTGTATGAGGACAGCATAGCTCATTAGATGATTTCTCATCTCATCATTAGCATTAAGTAAGTTATACTCAATACTTTCATTAGAGTGTTCATTGAGACTGGTCTCTTCATTATCTTACACTTTCATTGGTGAATACGTATTTGTAACGTTTATTTAGGATCACTTCAGATTGCTCTCATCATATTGATTAGCCTCATGTCATGTTTTGACCACATTCTTCACTATTATCACCTTTGCTTTTCATAGTTGGTCACATCTTTTTACGTGAATGATAAATCTCATCATCTGCCAATGCACTTGGATACTTAGTGTATCTTACACTCATACTTAACCCTCCTAGGGTTCATCTTTTCATTACATACATCTTAGGTTCACTTATTTTTTGAACGTATGTTAGACTTATGTGTTTATACATACAAGCCATGGGGCATCATTGATAGTTTTCTAAGTGATTATTACTTTCCTCAGATTGTGCAGTACAACACTTATGTGCCTTGTATATATGCCATGATCTTAATTTTTGATCTAAGTAGATGGCATTATTCTTTGATATTTTACTCACGTATGACTTATGCATCAATACAGAAATTTGGGCAAGGGAACCCCAATCTTGGATCATTTGGAAATCATTTATATTTTTCATTAATTTTATTTCTAATATTCATAACATTAGACTCTAAATTAAATCACCATTTACATTGAAGGATTAATTTTGTTTTTGAATTTCACTCTTAGATAACTGAATGGTTGGGGGTTCGAGCCCCCACAACCCCTTTGAAGTTTAGAGTTAAATTCTCTATAATAGGGAGGTTGTGGGTTTGAACCCCCACAGCTCCCCCCCCTTATTTTATTAAATTTCGCTGATGAGGCTGTGAGGTGGTGGGTTTGAACCCCCATAGCCCCACTATCTTTATTATTATTAATTTTTTTAAAAGGGAGAGTTGAAATGAGGTGGTGGGATCGAATCCCCATAGCCTCTTTTTATTTACTTGTTATTTCGCCTCTCCCTTCAGCGCTGAGGTCGTGGGTTCGATCCCCACACCTCACACTTTTTTTATTATTTCCTCTCCCTTCGCGCGTACTTGAAGGTCGTGGGTTCGAATCCCATGCCTCCCATTTACTTGCTTAATTATTTTTTTCCATCTTCCATCCCCCAGCTCGCGAGTTCAATTCCCCCCAGCCCCATTTTCCCCCTTTCTCGCAAAAAATGGTGACCAGGGGTTCGATTCCCCCAGCCTCTTTTCTTTTCTTTTTTTTTCTCTTCGTCCCTTGCAACGACCAGTAGTTAAGGGGTTCGATTCCCATTAGCCCCTTCTTTTTTTATTTATTTTTCAGCCTTCTCCACATGTGAGGTCATGGGTTCAATTCCCATTGACCTTACTTATTTGTTTCCCTTTTAAAAAACCCAGAATTTAACCGTGTGGAAGAGTATGCAATATGGAAATTTTTTTCTTATCATTCTTCACTCATTTTTATCCACCTCTTTGATTAGTTTACTTAGCTAAAAAAGTATTATTCAACCCAACATTTTTCATTAGAATGAACACCGCATTACACACATAAAATACACCAAAACACATGAATATTCGACCCCAAAAAAGTGGCTAAAGCCACTGCCCACAATGCACACACAACACTAATTTTTGGTTACACTTCTAATATCATTTTTCGTAATTTCCCTCACATAAAACATGTTCACACTTAATATAAATACGTCAACCATTCCTAAGTCTAGCAGCACAACATAACCATCCTACCAATTTGTTTGGGAGCTAAGGACATGGACATACAAAGGGGAACAACCTTAGTTTTCAAGAGCTTGACAAACGTTCGATGGAAAGTACTCTTGGAGAAATAATTCCAAGAGAAAAACCCGTACCTTTTGATGTTGTTCAAGTGTGAAGCTGCTACCCGGCAACTCCTCCAAACTACGCCAATTCACTTCAACGTACACACCATTAGACGAACCTGTCTTAGCCTTGACGTTTTGATTACTTTGTCTTTTACTTAAAAATTCTTGTGAGTTCTTCAAGTGTGAAGAACTCTTCAGGTATTTTGTGGTTTTTATTGTGATTGGCAGAATAATGTGTGAGAGAGAGAGATTTAGGACGTGAGAGAGAGTTCAGAAACGTGTGAGAGAGAAAGAGTTATTAGGATTAGGAGACTAAATTCAAGACTTAGTCAAAATAGGATTTAATTAACTTAATAAAAATCTGATTTATTTTAATTAATACGAGAAAGGATCCTTATGCCCTTAAACTTTCAGATTTTTAAGTAATAATTAAATCACCTTAAGTATTTTTCTACTTTAATTTTTTTTGGATTGTTACACATGACAACCTTATTACTGATGTGGCTTGGTTTATAGCGGAAAACATCTGTATTTCAAGTCCAAATGAGGCCTAGAACGGGTCATGTTAAATTTATCATTTTACCTTTGTTAAACTCAAAGGATGTTAGGTTATTAGTGATCTTGATGTGGTTAGAGAAAAAAATTATTTATTAGCGTCCGTGATGACCATATTAATGGTGTGGTTTTGGTGTGAGGGTAAAACTTCTATATTTTCAAGTTGAAACAAAGAATAAAGAGGAAAATACCAATTTCCTATTTTTTTGGGTATAAACTATGAGCATATATTACCAGCAACTATTGAAATGACATTTATTTAGGGCCTGACTCATCGAACATCCTCAATAAAATGTCAAAGTGTATCTATTCTGTTCATACCATTTTTTCGTACATGCTTTCAATTTATTTAGGGCGTTTTAATACCAACTACTATCATTTGGTGGTATATTTACACAGAAATATTCATCATTATTTCAGATATGTTCCATCGACCCACATAACTCAAAGAACTTCTTTCTAGGTTAGGAGTATCAAACTTAGTTTCCCAACTACAACATAGTAGCATATCTTGCAACTTCTAACATTAAGATTGCCTCCTTCCCCCTCATTGTTTTTGTTGGACAAAATATCCCATGCTACCAATACTATTTTTTTTTCTCTTTTAGACAACTCCGAAAGAAATCTCTTCATTTTCTATCCACCTCCTTAACCATACTTTGAGGAAGGATAAATACTGAAGCCCAATATTAGTTCATTAAAATAACATATATGTTATTTCAAAATATGATTTATATAATTCACAATAATTAACAATAAAAAACATTAAAATTAAGTGAATTTATAAATTTAGCATATGTTACAAAAATTAAGACAAAGTGAGTAACATATACATTCTTTGAAATCATGTCAATAGTCCTTTAAATGAGTATAATTAACAACTCAAAATATTTGAAAGCTATATAGAAATTTAATGAACTCTCTTAATTTCATTTGTAACATATAAATCGAACTAAATAAAATAACTTATATTGAGCTTCTACTTGCATATGCATAATATGACAATACTTGATTTCTGAACAAGGCCATTGTATTTTAAAGGTAAATACGTTTTTTCCATCAAAACTATATCATCTATTTTTACACTATCTATATATGTACATGATTTAAAGTTTTTCAATTGCAGCACATCACTTCTTACCGAAGTAAAACCATAAAATCCTACAAATATTACTAAAATTGTCCATATAATCAAAAAATGGAAAAATAATGAACATACCTACTCCAAATAAAATAAAGTTATTAAGAATAAAATTTAAAATGTCTTGTCTTAAACCACATTAATCTATTAAATGAAAACTAGAAGATACTTTAATAAATAAAAATATAACTCATGTAACTTTAGAATTGGAATAAAACTAAAAAAAATGCAAGTTATGTGGAAAAAAAGTAACTCATGTACCTTTAAAATTGAGTCAAAACATTTTTACAGGTTTGTAACTCTAATAAAATACATAATAGGAAATTCATTAATATACTTATCAAAACCACAGAATATAAACCAATATCATCACCTATAAAGTCATCCTCACAAGTTCTCAAACCAATTGTGTCAAGCTATCTTTATTCACCAAGCAAATTTTTAATGACACAAATTAATATTGTGCACCGAGAAAAGACTCAACAGAAGGTGATGAAATCAAAAGAAAAATACTTTGTAGCTTTCAAAAAGATATGGAGAAAGTAATGTCAATGAAGCACGCACAATTTCTTTTAAAACTGGAGCACATATTGCTATTGTGACTTATTCCCCGTGTGACACACCATTTATTTATGATTCCCGCAACATCTTTAACTCAATAAATAAGTTCCTCAATTATGTCAAAATTTTTGTAGTCAAAGGGGGTCATTGATTTGATTGTCTTTAGGAAATGATTTATCTATTTCTTTTTATCTTATTTAGTATTAGTTAAGAGAAATTATCACCTAGTTTATGAGTGATGATTTCTCGTAAATAACACTAAATAGGATTAAAAAAAAGAAAAATCTTTATTTAAAGGTAATGACCCCATTTGACCGCAGAAGTCTTCGCATCATTGAGGAACTTATTTATGGGGTCAAAGAGGCTGGAGGAACAATAGCAACATGTGTCCTATTCTAATAGAAAGTTTGTGTGCTTCCTTGACAAAACTTTCCCATAGCTTTTTGAAAGCTACAAAGTGTTTTCCATTAGACATTATCACCTTTTATAGAGTCTTTTTTGTCGGTGCATAATCTGAATTTATGCTATTACAAAAATTTTTGATGATTGAATACAACTTGAAATAACAATTTTGAGAAGCTTTATCAAGAAATTTGCGCACTACATAGGTGACGATATTAGTTTTTATTTCGTGGTTAAGTGTAGAAATGAATTTCTTTTTATTTTTTTTCTTTGAGATTTACAATCTATAAAATATATTTTGAATCCAATTTTGAAAACACATGAGTTTCGCGTTTTCCGTTCATCTTCGAATATTAATTTTTTTGAAGTTTAAAAGTACATGAGTTACATTTTTTTTCTTAAAGTATCCTCTAATTTAATTTTAATATACTACTCTTACTGCAAGATAGGATATTCTTTATTATATTCTTAAAACTTTATTTGAGTTTTAGTAGGCACAATTATAATTTTTCTATTGGTGAATAATATGAAAAATTTTAGTAATATTTCTAGGGTTTAACGTCCTCTAATTCAATATATAGTTATGTGCTACAATTTTGAAAATGTAAATCATGTAAATTTATATCAAGAGAAACATTAGGTTATATAACTAGGATGAAAAAAACATAAATCTTTTACCTTTAATGTCACGCCCGGAGCCAACACCCTGGACGTGGCCGGCACCCAATGACCATTGATGTCCTTGACCGAACCCTTGGTCTGACTTACTAATATCAGCAAAATACTTAACTGAATAAAAAAATATCAAGAACATCCTCATAATTAACTTAATGAACGTCTTTGACAAAAAGTGGCACTTAAGTCTCAACATAATATATGAAATAAGAGTGACTCAACTTAATTAACCAACTATCCGTCAATGAAGCCTCTATAAATACTATAGTGAATGTTGGGACAGACCCAACAACATTCTAAAATTTAAAGACTAAAAAGCATATAAAATGGATCTCTATTGATTCTAAGTTCTAAAACTTGATCAATGATGCGCTGGATGCTGATCCTTGTTACTTATGTCTTCAACATGAAACGATGCGGGCAAACTGACGTCAGTACACTGAATGTACGAGCATGCGAGTTTGAATGCTAAACAATTACTTAAGATTGAAGGGAATGAGATGAACTTACCTTGGCTTTACTCAATTCAAGAAATACTCTACTCAATATATGTATATAAACTAATATAAAACACATGTGTTATATATAAAGATTGTAAAAAAGTAAAGCAACTTAGTTGATCAAGAAAAATGAAATAGAAAACTCAAATTTACTTATATATGAAAGGAATATAGTTGTGTGGGAGTTTCTCTAACCGATAACCTCCACTACGAGCCTAAGTGGTGATATACAGTGTCTCACCCACACTGCCATAAATTTCCTATATTTTGTTGTCGCATAAAACATCCTCAACCTAGTGAATCTTCAGGCTAAACCTATGTGACCATCTTAAAAGTATGACCCATTATTACCCATGATGGGTACAACATGTACATGGAGACTTGAGTTTATATGAACTCTCATCCCCACATTTGTGATCAATACTACTCCCAAAATATAGTTAGCTAATGCTTTTAAAATAATCTATTTTCTCTGGTTTGAGATAATTTTTTCACCCCTTTTTAGCTTTAAAAAGCTCTATTGGAATCAATGTTCCATTTTCTTTTTAAAAACTCTATTGGGAAATCTTAGTTTCCTCTTAACTTAAATGTAAAAGAATTTATAAACTTTTAGGGAGTATATATTTCCCTTATAGTTGTTTAGAAAAAAATTCAACTCCTACTCTTTACTTAACTTGAAATTTAAATCTTAGGGAATTCTTAGTTCCCTTATAACTTTTGAGAACATAATTCAACTATTTACTCTTTCTTTAACTTTAAACTTGAGCCTTAAAATGAAGTTAAAATGTGTAGGTATACTATTGGAAGCTTTAAGAAACTTTATCTTACTTCATAGGTTTATATTTAACTCCTTAGCTTCCTTGGCATTGATCCTAACTTCCCTTTGAATTGGATTATGGATTCAAGGTTCATGATTAATGTTTATGGATGATTTCATGACGTTTAGATGTGCCTTAGATTTATTTAATTTTACCCCTAATAAACCCCTAAAACAAATTAGGAAATAGTAGGATGAACAGACTATTTTACCCTTACTAAAATATAGATTGGACTTTTCTAAATCCAATAGCCCAAATTCAGAAAGACATATCTCCCTCAGACAACATTGAAAATGGGAAAACTTGGCGCCTTTGGAAAGATCTCCCAAAGGGATTTCCATCCATATAAAGAACTTTCCGTAACTACTTATGAGCTAGAAGATATTCCATTTGAAAATGACCAAACCTCACTTTTTAAACATAGGAACTTTTCCATATTTTTCCTATTCTTTCCAAAAATAATTATTCATTCTTTCGTTGTCTAATACTAGTTGTTTCGGTTTAAGAGATGTTATAATATATCCCTCTTGGGAAAATTTGCCCTCCAATGATATACTTTCGCTAAGCTAAAATTAGTAACATCATTTCAGCACTGAACCAACAAAAGCGAGTAATTACATGCTCACAAATAGTTTTATAAAGTTATAAGAAGATAATTTATTACCTTTATTCTACATTCTCTATGTACTCAAAGAGGTGTGGATATCTCTTCTTCATATCCTCCTCAGCTTCCCAAGTTGGTTCCTCGAAAGGACCTTGACTAATGCAACTTTCTTAGTTCTCAACTTGGGAACTTGACGATCTAAAATATGGACCGGAATCTCTTCATAGGATAAGATATCCTTAATCTCAACATTATAAGTTTTGGTACAATCAATGATGGATCGCACAAGCACTTCTTCAATATAGAAATATGGAATGCTAGATGTCTTGCTAACTGTTGGGGTAGCTCCAACTCATAAGCTACATTTAAAATTCTTTTGGAGATTCTGTTAGGACGAATATACCGGGAACTAAGTTTTCCCTTCTTACCAAACCTCATTTCACCCATCATTGGTTAAACTTTTATATATATCCAATCATCCACCTCAAACTCTAATGGACTTATCCTAAAATCTCTATAGGACTTTTGGTGACTCTGTGCTGCTTTCAATCTGTCATTAATCACTTTATCCACCTCAAACTCTAATGGACTTATCCTAAAATCTCTATAGGACTTTTGGTGACTCTGTGCTGCTTTCAATCTGTCATTAATCACTTTCACCTTCTCCATTTCTTGGTGAAGTAGATCTAGTCCTATCAACGCTGCTTTGCCAAATTCGAACCACCCAATAACTTATCCGCATCTTCTGCCATAAAGAGCTTCATATGGAGCCATTTGGATGATCAAATGGAAACTGTTGTAAGCGAAATCAATGAGAGGTATGTGATCATCCAAATTCCTCGATATACTGGACCTTATAGAATCTCCAAGAGAGTATGCAATGTGTCTTATGACTTGGAGCTACCCCATGAATTAGCGGCGGTTCATCCAGCATTTAATATTTCTTTGTTGAAGAATAGAGTTGGGGAGTTGAGGAGGATATAAAGAAGATATATCCACATCTCTTTGCTCCGGAGATAATGAAGATCAAGGTAATAATTTCTCTACTTAGCGTCTTATAAGAATATATGTAAGCATCTTATTACTTGCATATGTTGTTAAATGCTAAAATTATGTTACTACTCTTAGCTTAGTCAAAGAGTTCTCATTTGAGGACAAATGGTCCCAAGGGGGAGATATTGTAACATCTCGTAACATGAAATAACTATGAATAAGCTAGGAAACCAAGGACAATAATTTTTTATAAAGTGAGTTTCTCGTTATTTTTGAACAGCCATAACGCCCGATTCAGGAGGAGTTAGGGCTAGTTCTATATATAATTGAACATACCTTGGGAAGATCTTTCCAACATCACCGAGTTTACGCATTTTTGATGTAATATGAGGGAGATATGACTTTCGGAAGTTGGGTTATTGGACTGAGGAAAGTCCAATTCAGATTTTAGTAAGGGTAATGTAGTCTTTTCACTCAAGTATTATTTCATTCTTTTGCAGGGTTTATTAGGTGTAAAACCAAGTCCCAATTCTGTTCTAGAAAAGTTGAGAACTCTTAGGGCTTTGGAGAAAAGAGGAGAGAAGAAAAAGATCACCAATTCTTCTAGAATGCAAAAAATCGTTGCGTGGATTTCATCAAGGGTAATCCCTTTAAGGTTTGTGAGATATTTCTGTGTTGGGTTCGTTTACCCACAGGACAACATGTTTAATTCAGCAAGTTTTGTATATATTGAATAATGCATTTTCATGTTTTTAATGAATAATTTTTGAATCCTTGTGGGTAGGGTTCTGATGCACCTTTAGTCGTTTTGATTCTTATTTCTAGGTTCTTTACGAGTCTAACCTATTGAGTATTGAGTGTAATAGTCATCCTTAGTTGTTGGGGGTAGATCCATCGAAGCTTGGGAGGTTTAAAGTTGAAAATTGGAAAAGAAAAGTCGAAAAACCCGTCTGACAGTCCCTGAAGCGTCGCGCTTACCAGAGCCACCGAGGCAAACTATTTGCATTAGGCTATGTCACCCCGCACCAGCCAGAGCACCTAATTGAAGTGTTTGTCTTTTAGGCTCCTGCGCCGCGCCCCTCATAGAGTGCCACGGTCACCTAGATATCCCATTTCTCCCCCATCTTTTCATTCTAGTTCCTAATTGACATGACTATTAGTCCTAGTTTATTCAAACACTCTAAAGTACATCTAAACATCATGAAATCATCCATAAAGATGATATCTTGATCCTTAAATCCATAATATAATTCAAGGAAAGTTAAGATCGAAGTCAAAGAAGTTAAGAGTCAAGTCTTAAAGATAAGTAACAAGTCAAAGTAAAATACTAATGTATTCATGAGTCTTAAACAAACATTTTAACTTTGTTTCAAGGTTGAAACAATGAGTTGAGCAATGAGTAAAGAGTTGGATTAAATTCTCAAATGCTTTAAGGGAACCAAGTATTCCCTAAGAATTACGTTTCAATTTAAGCATAGAGTAACAAGTTGAGTTCATTTGTCAAGAGTTATAAGAGAACTAAGTAGTCCATAAGAGTTAAAAAAATGTTTTCAAAATTTTCAGCGAGAAAGGAAGCTAGGCTTCCACAGAGCCTATGCTAATTTTAGTAAAATAAAAAAGGAAACTATGATTTACAAGAAAGCTTTTGAAGCTAAGTTTGATCAATTATCTGAAACTAGAGAAAAATTTGTTTCAGAAACAGATGAGCTAAGTATATTGGTAGTAGTATTGAGCACCTATATGGTGACGCGAATTCATATTACTCAAAATTCATAAATCCTGTGATCCACATTGAAAGATGATATTCCATAGTGCTTCCTTTATCATTACTAATATGATTACACTTAGTATTTAGATTTCCTATAACCAAAAACCTGATGTATGTATAGAGCTCTGCTCTTTCAGTTGAGTAATACCTTGGAATGACCATCACTAGGCTAAAATAAGCGATATATGGTTAACCGGTTAGAAGTTTTAATCTTTAAATGAACTGCGTGTTTAAACTATTTTACAAGCTTTCTTAATATTGCACGTGTCCTTACTATTATTTCATGAGTTGAGCTGAGCCAAGGTAAATTCATTCTTACTCCTTTCAAGACATATGGTTGTGTTTTGCATTGAAACTAGCATACTCGTACATTCAATGAACAGATGCTAATTGGCCTGCATCATCTTATGATATAGTCGCAAATAACCAGGATCAGCACTCTCACCTTCGATGATACTAGTTTTGAGTCAATAAGCCCAGTGGTGATTCTTCCTTCATTCCAAGGATGCTTTTATTGCCTTCTAGTTATTCAATAGAATATCTTGTGGGGTTTTTGCTGAAACTATCTGACACCATCGAACCCCCCCTCCCCTTCCACGTGCACATGACAGCACCAGGTTTTTCGCGCGTAGAGTACCGCTGCCCACATCGATATAAGCAGGCGACAAAACATCAGACGGACAGGCCGCGAGCCAATAGAGAACCCAACACCACAATAAAGATTCTTTCAGGACGAACAACTTTGGGGTAACAACAACAAAGGGTGAAACCATCCAACCCAAGCCACGGGTGGGAAGTACCGGCGAACTCTAAAGCTGGCACAGCTTAAGAATAATCTCAGCGCGAAAGGGGCAGCAGCGTTGTGCTATACCCAAAAAAGAAGAGAGGCTGAATACTTAGATTAAAGTAAGGGAGAGACACCAATTGAACTATTTAAGTAGGCCCAGAAAATCACCCAAGCATTGTGAAAGAGCGGGGACGTCCGAGAGATAATGGAAAGAAGGAAGAATCTAAGAAAAAAAAAGGAACATCAGTAGAAAAGAATCAATACAACGCAGGACAAAGAGGAAGCACCCGGTGAGAAAACAAGCACACCCAGCAGAGAGGGACACCTCCAAAAAGCGCTAACAACAAATAAACAGAAAGACACACAAGCGAGAGGCAAACAACAGGGCACCATACCAGAAGCCATAGAAGATAGAAGATGGCAACAGCAAAAAAACCATTCATCCTTCTCAGTTTAGTTTAGAGGCTTCATAGACGGATAATTATTAGTTCAGTTGTATGTCTTTATTTTAGTTTCTAAATTTAAGTCTTAAGTGCCATTTTTTCCAAGACAGTATTTCAAGTTATTTTATGAGAACTTTTCCAATTCTAAAACTAAGTTAAGTTGAATCTTCTGTTGAGTTAAGTATGTCTGGCCAAGGGTTCGTTTGAGGCCAACAATGGCCATCGCGTACCTGTCCCGCCCAGGATGTAGGATCAGTGAGTGACAATAAGCACATGTATCTGGCGCCTCGGACAACACAAAAAAAAATTCTGAAAAAAAAAGTTAATGAGTGTGATCACACCATTTCTTTATCCAAACTTTTTTGTTAGTAACAAAGTTAACTTTATTAATGATATGGCTTGGTTCAAAGTGGAAAGCGTCTATATTTCAAGTCGAAATGAGGCCTAGAATGGGACATACTAAATTTATCATTTAACCTTTATTAAATCCCATAAAAATAAGGTTATTAGTGATCCTTATGTGGTTCGAGAAAAATAGTTTATTGGCGTCCATGACGGCCATCTTAATGTTGTGGGCTGTCTATTAGGGGCAAACATCTATATTTTCGAGTTCAAACAAGTCCTAAATGGGAAAATACCAAATTCCTAATTTTTGGCAATAAACTATGAGCATATATTACCAGCAACTAAAGACACAACATTTATTTAGTGTCTGGCTCATCGAATATCCTCAATCAAATGTCAAAGTGTATCTGTCCTGTTGATAGCAATTTTCCCTACCAATTTTGAGTTTATTAAGAGCCTTTTAGTACCAGCTACTATCATTTGGTGGCGTATGTACAGAGAAATATTCATCATTATTTTAGATAGGTTCCACCTACCAACTTAACCCAAAGAGCTTATTTCTAGGTTAACATTCAAACTTCCCCCCCTACTCGTTGTTTAGTTTGACAGACTATCCGATGCTACCGATGTTACTTTTCTTTTCTCTTTTACACTACTCTGAAAGAAATCTGTACATTTTCTTTCCACCGCCTTAACCATACTTTGAGGAAGGATTAATATTGAAACTCAAAAAGTGTGCATTAAAAATAACAAATATGTTATATCAAAATCATGAGTTATAATAAACACCATAATTATAATTTAAAAACATATTCACAATTAAGTGACTTTTGCAAAATTTTTAGCATCTGTAAGCACAAATAAAGGAAAGATAGCAACATAGCAATTCTTTAAAATTTGTTCTATTAGTCCTTTAAATTTAGTATATTAAACACTCAAATATTAAAAACCTATATTATCACCTTCTATAGAGCCTTTAAAATATTCATCGGTTCATATCCTGAAATTTGTCTAATTTAAAGTGTTTGGTGGAATGACTACTAACCGACTATGAAATAATAATTTTGAGAAGCTTTGTCATTATTATGCGCACACTATATAGGTGATGATATTTGTTTTTATTTCAATGGTTATATAAAAAGATATATCTTATTATGGTTTTGTCTTTGAAGAATTTACATCTATAAATATATTTTGAGTCCAATTTTACATTCACTTGAGTTTCACTTTTTCATTCATCTTCAATTTTTAATTATTTTAAAATTTACAGGTACTAAACTGACTCGGTTACATCTTTCCATTAACTTATCCTCTACTTTAAATTTTTACATACTACTCTTCCTCCTAAGATAGGAATTCCTTAAAACTTTATTTAATTTTGGTAGGGCACAATCACAATTTTTATTTTTCCCATTTTAGAATGATGATGGAAATTTTACTAATATTTGTTAGGATTTTACGTCTCTCTAATTCAATATGAAGTGAATGTGGCTACCATTGTAAAAATGTAACATCAGGTGCAATTTTTTGCAACAAGAGAAACATTAATTATATAACTCAAGGATGAGAAAAATCATATCTTTTCCCTTTAATAATGTCATGAGCTCCGAAAGCAACACCTTGGATATGGCCGGCACCCAATGACCATTAGTGACCTTGAGAGAAATCTTGGTATGACTTACTTTTCTTAGCAGAAGACTTAACTCAATATAAAAATAACAAGAACATCCTTATAATTAATGTAATGAACATATTTTGCAAAAAGTGGCACTTATGTCTTTACATAATGTATGAAATAAAAGTGACTCAACTTAACTGACAAACTATTCGTCTATGAAGCTCTATCAAGACTATGATGAACGTTAGGACACACCCCAAAATATTCTGAAATTTAAAGACTAAAAAGCATATAAAAAGAATCCTTTGGAAAATCAAGGAGGCTCACCAATGACTCTTAGTGCTCAAATTGGATCTACGATGCGGTGGATGTTGATCATGGTTAACTATGAATGTAATATAGTTCTAAGGGAGTTTCTCTAACCAACAACCACCATTATGGGCCTAAGTTGTGATATAGTGTCTCACCCATGTTTCCAGAACTATCCTATATTTTTCCTTCGTATAGAACATGATTAACCTAGGGGATCCACGGACTAAACCAACGTGATCATCTTAAACTATGTACCCGTTAATTACCCTACCCCATAATGTCTACAATGGTTTAATTGAGATTGAGTTTATTGACTCTCATTCCCCACCTTTGGTTCTCAATACTACTCCCCAAATATACTTGAGATTATACTCTTAAATACCTCTTTTTTCTCAGATTTGAGATAATTTGCTCACCCCTTTTTAGATTTAAAAAGCCCTCTTGGAAATGTTTCCTTTTCTTTTCAGAACTCTGTTGGGAAATCTTAGTTTCCTTCTAAATTAAACGTGAAAACATTTATAAACTTTTATAAAATACTTAGTTCCCTTATAGCTTTTGAGAAATGAACTCAACTCCTAGTGTTTTGTTAGCTTGAAATTTAACTCTTGGGGAATTCTTAGTTCCCTTATTTCTTTTCAGAACATTTCTCAACTCTTTAGTCTTTCTAACTCGAAACTTGAGCCTTAAAGTGAAGTTTAAATGTTTAAATAATACTATTGGAAGCTTTAAGAAATTTTACTTTAACTTACTTCATAGCTTTATAATTAACTCAACTTCCTTGGTTTTTTTTTTAACTTGACATTTTCCTTTGAAATGAATTAGGATTCACAGGTTCATGATTCATGTTTATGGATGATTTCATGACGTTTTTGATGTACCTTTTTAAGATTATTGAATCGCACTAAAATTGACTCAGACTAACTTGACTTCTAAGACACCATAAAAACAAATTAGGAAATAGTAGGGTGAAAGACTACTTTACCCTTATTAAAACTTGGATTGGACTTTTCTCAGTCCAACAACCCAACTTCCAAAAGACAAATCTCCCTCAGACGCGACATTGAAAATGAGCAAACTTGGCACCTTTGAAATAAGCTTCCTAAGGGCTTTCCATCAATTTAAGGAACTGCCCCTAACTCTTCTTGATCTTGAAGTTATGGCCGTCTTAAAATAACAAAAACTCACTTTTTATACTTAGGAAATTTTCCATATTTGTCTTATTCTTTCAAAATAAATCTACTCATAGTTTCTTTGTCTAAAACTAGCTATTTCATTTTACGAAATATTACAATATCTCCCTCTTGGGAATATTCATCCTCGAATGAGATTTTTTCACTAAGCCGAAGAGGACAGTAAACATCAATTTTAAGCAGCTCACAACAAAATGGAGTAATCACTTCCCCCAATCCGTAAATTAAAAGTCTAAGAATTAGTACCTTGATCTACATTCCCTCCCGACTCGAAGAGGTGTGGGCATCTTTTCTTCATATCCTCCTCTGCTTCCTAATTTGTTTCCTCAGAAAATAGGTTCCTCCAAATGACCTTGAATAATGCAACTTCCTTAGTTCTCAACTTGGGAACTTGACTATCTAAAATCTGGACCGGAATCTCTTCATAATATAACTTATCCTTAATTTTAACATTCTCAGTGGTTACATCAATGAAGGATCAAACAACATTCTTCATTAGAAATAATGGAATACCAGAACCTGCTAACTCTACTCTTCCTGGTAGCTCCGGCCTCCAACTCATAAGCTACATTGACAACTCTTTTGGATATTTCCTGTTAGGAACCACTATAACAGGGACTAAGTTACCCTTCTTAACAAACCTTCATAACACCCGTTCACTGGTGAACCTTTAAGATACACCCAATCAGCGATCTCAATATCTAACGGTCTTTTCCTTCCTGAATCTGTGTAGGAACTTTTTGGCGCCTATGTTTGTTTTCGTTTTCTCATTAATCAACGTTACCCTTCTCCATCAGCTTGGTGAACTAGATAGGTCCTATTAACACACCCGGCTTTGCAAATTCGAACCACCTATAGGATATTCTGCATCTTCTCACCTAACGGGTCAGATGAATCCGTCTTGGACTCAAATGGGTAATTATTGTAGCCGCACTCAAAGAGATGTATGTGGGATCATCCGAATCCCTATTGAAATCAAATCCCAGCTCTCAACATATCCCTCTAATGTCTGGACAGTCGCTCTGCTTTCTATCTATCTGCGGATGAAATGATAGTGGCTTAAGTTTTCACAATCAATTTTAACCCAAACCAGTCTGGATAGATTTCCAAAATTATGCAGTAAATTGTGCACCTCTATATACATAATGGAGACTAGAGATTTGAATTCCAACCACCTCTCTGAAGGTAAAAGTTAGAATAATCCGTGGAATTACGAAAAGTTAGTCTTTACTGGCAAAAAGTGAGCTGATTTTCATTATATCGCAATCTTTCCCAGGTAGAATCAGCTACAACCTATGCGACCGAAACCTTTGGGAGCATGTGAGAATTACATATTAATCATTCCATATTGCCTTCTGCTTTTTCCAAAGTTCTTCTTCTAGAAAACCCTCCCGCCTTCCGTGTTCCACTTTAACGTTTACTACCCGGGCAATTTGAGACGTGGCACAACTTAGAAATGTAGTTCTTCATGCCTTAACCAAACCAATATACCTCTGACAAATCACAACGGTACATCTTTGTGTACCCAGTAATCTAGAATATCAGGAGCTATGAGACATACACGTTTGTGATACACTCTTGGAGTCCATCCACCCTATGTAACACATAAACCAACCTAGATACTTCGTGCACCACTCATCCCTTTTTTTCAAAGAAGATCATTACTCTTTGGCTTATGAACCATTTCACGCTTCAAATCAAGAAAATGGAATCTTGGTCTTGCTTTTCCTTTCACCTAAGACCTATGGATTCAAGCCCCATTGGTCACCACTATCCCTCCTTTTGTGGAATCCATAAGTATTACTTACTCCCAAAAGGCGGGAAAGTTGTGCCCAAGTAATTATCTACCTTTCTCTTTTAGAACCTCTTGTTTCGTGCTTCCCCCAACATGGGCGATACTCTTATGGGAAGGATAACCTCCTTAATGCCTCACAACTACAATTATTCTTTCCTCCTGGTGGTTAAATGGTGCCGTACTCTTGGTCCATAATTCCAATAAGTAACTCTAATCACCCACCCCCCTCGATTGTCTAAGGCTTTAAGCTCATTCCTCAGTGAACCCATATTGTAGGCTCTTATGGGTCTGTAATATGTCAATATGGACACCATACAAAGTATTAACCCATATCCTTCAGGCAAAAACTATGCATTGTAACATAAGAACCAAGTTTCTAATATGACCCTTCAACTGTCCTGCAAATATAAGCTATAACCTTGTCATCTACATTAATAACACATCCCAAACTGACTCTTCATAATCAAATACACCACCACCCAAAACCTTAGTACCCTCTGGTAAGGTTAAAATTGGAGCAACGTCATCTATATCTATTCTTATCAACTCCCTTAAATCTTTTTACATATTCATAACCAGTTGAAAAGTTTAGCTACCTTCTGATTTAGCTTTGTCACAATAGAATATAAATGAAAACCTTGAACAAAATCCTATACTATCCAGCCCAAACTAAATGAAACTCCTTATAATCTTTTGTAGATGTGTCCCCAGGTCTATTCAACTCTGAACTCACGTTCATTCTTTTGGGTATCAAATCTAATCCCAATCTAAGAAATAGTGTGGCCCAAGAATTTCCACGATATTTCCTTTTAACGATTACGTTGTTCGACGTCCAACACACCCGGTCAATCAACCTATCCTCGATGGTAGCATCTTGCCTGGAGAATTCGGCCATAATGCTCTTTATCCTTTCTAAGTAATGGCAGACAAAATCCTGAGGTGACAAAGATCTTCTCTCATTCCTTGAATAAACCGATATGACAATCAATTGGCACGATGAACACATAGATCTAAACAATCAATTGAACTTTTTGTTCAATAAGATCAATGAATGTTGCAGGACATTGGGCACACCAAGGCCATAACCACCAAAAATCATACCGTAATTACCCATATCTTTTTCAAGAAGTTTCCGTTTTGATACCCTTCCCTCCCCTTAATTTCATCTGAATGGGTACACCCTCGAGGGACTGATTCTAAGATTGATGTTTCGATAAGCAGGAGCAACCCTGAAGCTAGTCATAATTTTTATCTATCCTTGGGAAAGCGAATATTAATTCTTGATGGTCCACCTTAATCAATGTGGTGGGTTTCCTATCACATTTAAACAAACCATCCTTGTTTCTCAAAATAAGCCAGAGAGTCCCTAATTTTATACACTTGGTCGAATAACACCTTTATCTAATATATCTTATCAACTTTTCAGTAGCTCTTTTCAACTCATTAACTCTACTTGTTCCATCTTAATATGGAGGCATCCGGATAGGAAAAAAGAACAGTATCTGAAATGATGTTTATGCCAAAGTCTATCATTTTTTCAAGAGGGACTCTGGGTAGATCATTATGAAAAACTTCTGGGAAATCTTTTACTATAGAAACTAACTAAAGGCAAGGTACCTCAAAACTTGAGTCATTAACATGGACAAAGTAATAGATACAACTCTTAGAAATTAAATTTCTCGCCTTACGGTACGAAATGAAATGAACCTTGGGCAGTAATGAACTACTACCCCACTTTATGACTGGCTCATTAGGAGGAGTCTGGAACTTGACAACTCGAGTCCTATAGTCTATTGATGCATGACAGGCATGGAAACAGTCCATGCCTAGAATGAAATAAAAATCTACCATGTCTAAGTCTACTATATCAACCATTGTATACTTTTGATTGATAGACATAGGACAATCACGATAGAATCATTCCACTAGAATAGACTCTCAAACAGGGGTACATATATAGAAAGGTTCACAAATTTTCTTAGGAAAAATCTCAAATTGTTTTGCAATTTTAGGTGTTACAAAATATAAACTTGAAACAGGGTCTAACAAAGCATAAACAACAAAAGTAAATACTTTTATCGTATCTGTGACAACATCTTATGAGTTCTCTTACTCTCTGCAGCTAGTGATTCCATAAAGACGGTATGCCCCTCCGGCAGTACCAGAAGTGTCTCCTCTAGGTGAACCATTGTATGGTGGAGCAACTGATAAATATTGAGATCTAATAACTTTTCCACAACCTTTCCCATTCTTAGGACACTCTCTCATGAAGTGACCATCTTGACCACACCATAAACAACCTGTCTAGCGATCACGACATTTACCTGGGTGGTTTCTATTAGACTTAGCACATATAAGAGCCCAAATTCCTCTTTGTACCACACTACCATTGGAATGGGTAGGTATTCTTGCCATTATACTCAACTCTATTTCTAGGCAGATGATGGTGCATGCCCCTTCTATTTGTGCAATTGTAATCGACCGGAACCACTCTTTTGTTGACAAGATTTGTTTCCAGTCTTAGATTTCTTGTTCATGTCCTCTTTTGTATCCCTCAAAATTTCTTCTTGAACTTGTTGCACATTGACCATTAATCATGAAATGTCCATGTACACAATCAACATTACATCCCTCCCTCCTTTTTTTGAAGCATGACCCAAACTAGCACTAAAAAAGCTCATTCTGCTCCTAATATCCTTAACCATCTCTAGAGCATAGCGATACAATTGGGTAAACTTTAGACCATTTTCGTGAATGCTCAAGGAGTCCTGTATTAGAGTAAGGAACTCCCGCACATTCACCTCCTTTAGTTCTCGGGGAACACCTCAAGAAAGCCTTTTTGAAATAAACCCTACTCAAAGGTGGGGAATCCTCACCTATGACCTCCTTACACTAATCGAACAAAGTTCTAGCATCATTCTTGAGGTTATATGCAACTAGTTCAACCTTATAGTATCAACCACATGTATCACGTCAAACATCTTCTTCAATTCTTCCACAGTTCTCAAGATCCTCAGTAAAACTAGAACCAATGAACTTGGGGGATACATCCTTAAGAATGACTGAATCGTCGAAGTGTAAGCCCCTTCTTGTCGAACTTCTTATTGTTCCCCTACTTGGTTGATCACAACTTGACTCAGCATACGGATAGCCTCACGGAACTTAGCATTAGTAACTTCTCCTCAAGGTTGCACATTTGTTTTATTAGGTACCCTATGCTTTTCGACATTCCTTCTGGATGGTCGACTTCTAACTGATCTTCATGGAGGCATGATGTTTAGAAACACATGCAAGCACGAATAAGAGGGGAAACTTTTTAGAGATAAACACTAATTCACAAAAGGAATTATGAAAGAAGTTAGAAATTTCTAAATGTTAGAGCCTCCTAATTATAGATGTGGCGCACTTCACACGTATGGCTAAGACTATATGGACACGGATTCATAGACCCCTTAGGACTATTGAACTGTGGTACCAAGTTTTTCACGCCAGAGCCTATACCCTGGACGTGGCTGGCACCCTATGATCATTTTTTTCCTTCAGCGAACCCCTGACCTGAATTACTTAACTCAATGAAAAAACAACAAAAACATCCTCATAATTAACTTCATGAATGACTTTTACCAAAAGTGGTAATTAAGTCTTAACATAAATAAAAGAGAGTCAACTGAACTAACAGACTATCTGTCTATGAAACCTATAACAATATTATGATGAATATTGGACACACCCCAATACATTTTGAGATTTACAAACGGTAAAGCATATAAAAAGGATCCTCCATAAATAAAGGAGGCTCACCACTGACTCAGAGTGCTCAAACTTGATCAACGATGCGCTGGATGCTGATCCTAGTTACATGTCTCTGCATCACAAACGATTCAGGCCAACTGGCATCAGTAAATTAAATCTACGAGTATGCGAGTTTGAAAAACGACTTAAGCTTGATGGGAATGAGATGAATATAACTTGGCTCTGCTCAACTCAACAAATACTCTAATCAATATATGTATATAAAAGGTCTCGCCCACACTGCCAGAACTATGAGCTTAAGTGGTGATACTACATCTCGCCCACGCTGCCAGAATTGTCTTATACTTTGTCATCACTAAAATATCCTCAACCCAGTAAATCCACTGGCTAATCTGACGTGATTATCGGAAAAGTATGACGCGTTCATACCTATTATGACCACGTGTCTTACATGGAAACCTTAATTAATATGAACTCTCATCTCCACATTGGTGCTCAATACTACTACCAAAGTATACTTTATTTCATGATTTTAAAATAACCTCTTTACTCTGGGTTGATAGAATTTGCTAACCCTTTTTTAGCTTAAAAAGACCTTGTGGAATGCATGTTCCTTTTTCTTGTTTAAAACTATGTTAGGAAATCCTAGTTTCCTCTTAACTTAAATGTAAAAACATTTATAAACTTTGAGGGATTACTCAGTTCCCTTATAGACTTTGAGAAATGAACTCAACTCTTACTCTGTGCTTAACTTAAAACTTAACACTTAGGGAATACTTAGTTCCCATATAGCTTGTGAGAGATGAACTCCACTCTTACTCTTTTCTTAAGTTGAAACTTAACTCTTAGAAAATACATAGTTCCCATATAGCGTTTGAGAAAGAAACTCATCTCATACTCTTTGCTTAACTTGAAACATAACTCTTCGAGAATACTTAGTTCCCGTATAACTTTTGAGAACTTAACTCAACTCTTTACTCTTTCTTTAACTAGAAACTTGATCATTAAAACTAAGTTAATATGTTTAGATAAGACTCTTGGAATCTTTAAGAAACTTTACTTTAACTTACTTTACAACTTTACATTTAACTCCTTAACTTCCTTGGCTTTGATTCGAATTTCCCTTTAATTGGATAATTTATTCAAGGTTTGTGATTCATGTTTATGGATGATTTCATGAAGTTTATAAACTTTAGAGTATTGGAATCGACTAGAAAATGTAGGATCATCACTTAAGAACTAGTACGTTAAGATAGGGAAAGAAAGGGGTCTTATAATGGTGTTCGCACTCTGAGAGGCGCGGGGTGCTAGAGCATGACAGAAAAAACACAGGTCTGAGGCGCTCTTGTTGGTGTAGCACACTAGAGCCTGCCAGACAGAGCCTGCCATGACTGTCAATCGAGACCCCCTTCACCCATTTTTTGATAAGATCCACGGATGACCAGGACGGTCCATAGGTGGACCTACGGTCCGTAGTTCTGCCGTACGTGGGAATTAGCAGACAGTTAAGGGGAAATGTAGAGGTTGAACTTCAAATGATCATAACTCGTAGCACAAAATTAATCAGGTGTCCCATGACCTACCCACAGATAGATAAATGAATCGTATTTCCATATCCATCGACCTTGATGATATAAGAGGTCTGAGTAAAAGGTTATTCCCATTTTAGTAAAGGCCTGCCGAATAGACCCAAACAACGGACCGTCGATTGAACGATGGACCGTCTGTCTAGGTCATCGTTTGGTACGACAACAACTTATATAGGGGTCTTTTAGTACTTTCCCACTTTGTTTAAACATTAAGATACGTAATTTTGACCCTACATCATCAGACTTTAGTCACTTTAAGCCTAAAAACATAACAAGATCTTACCTAAGTCAAATCATTAACTCAAAAGTTACAAAATTAGAAGCAAGAAAGGAGAAAAAGCTCAAGAACCCTACTTCAAGAACAAAGCATGTTTCCAGCACCAAAATTATGTGTTTCTCCATGAATTTCATCACCAGGTATGTGGTATTTCACTACTGAGTTCCTTTCACCCATTGAGTCCCTAGTTTCAGTCAGATTATTGATTCCCATATCACGCTAACACCTAGGGTTTCTAGAACTTCAACAGAACTTCATGAACTTATTAGGTATATGTCCCAAATCAGATTATCATAATATTATTCAGTTCATTGCATGAATTTCAGAACCCTAGCTATGTATTTCTTTAGTTCTTGAATTACACATGCTAGGTCAGATATTAGGTTACTTCAGATATACATGCCTCAATTATAAATGCATAATTACCATATTAATTGTTGCATTCTCAGTGTGCATGTTTAGTTTTGAGATATCAAGTATTTACAGAAACTCAATCATAATCAGTTAATTACAAAATTCATGGGAGTAGAATAATACCGTGTTGGACTAGGGTTCAGTGTACTCAATTAGTCTCAAAACTACTAGCCAAGTAGGTTGTAAGTACCCTCTATGGGCAATTAGTTTGGTGATCACACCAGCATGCCTTTATACCTTTGGCAGGTTATATTGGGTACTCTCGATGGGGCGTATACATCAGATTCCACATTTAGCTCTTGTGGTTTTATTATCGATTATTAGTATCTCTCACAATTTAGTTAGACTCTTTTGCATTGACAATTTATCAGTATACTAAGTATTCAGTTTCAGCATATTATAAATTGATCATTACATTAAGTTATCTCAGTATTCATAATCTATATCATGTTCAGATTATTATACTTGTTTATGCTTGTTCAGTTATATTTTATTTCAACTTTATTCTATCCTACATGCTCAGTACCTTTCAAGTACTGACGCATATGTGTGCTACATATTCTCGTGATGTAGGTTTAAGTTCTCAACATCCAGATCACGCATAGATCGATTTTCGATCTTTAGTTCAGTAGATTCAGTATTGAGTCCTCATTCTCCGAGGACAACTATCATGAGTTTCATTTTAGTCTTTAGTCAATTAATTTTAGTTTTGCTAGATTTAGATGGGGCTTGTCCCAATATTTCTAGTCCAGTTTAGATTCTTATTTCAGACATAGTTAGCTTCAACATTGTTTTGAGTTAGTAACTTCATTGTATTAAACTTCCCAGTCTTCATATTATATCAGTTTTAGCATATGGGTATTCTCCATCGTTTCATTATAAATTATGACTTAGCTTTTGCATCAGTTTATTATCTTTAGTATGGTCATGATCATGCACGTAGCTAAGCTTGGGATCACTTATGGTCCTAGGTTTCGTGTCCGCGTCTCGAGGGTAACTCTGGGCATGACAGTTTGGACTTTACTCAGTCCAATAACCAAATTTTTGAAAGGTATATATCTCTCATACGACATTGAATATGACCAAACATGGCGATGTTGGAAAGATATACCCAAGGATAGTCCATCAATATAAAGAACTGCGCCTAACTCCTACTGAGATAGAAGTTATGACCGTTTGAAAATGACCAAAAATCACTTTTTAAACTTAGGAACTTTTCCATACTTTTCATGTTCTTTCCCAAAAAGAAACTATTCTTAGTTTCTTTGTTTGATCCAAACTATTTTGACTTACGAGATGTTACATTTAAATGGTGTGTGTTGGTTTCGAGCGGTAAATATTAGCAATTTCAAATTCAAATGAAGCCCAAAGCGAGAATTGCAATTTTTTCCATTTCATCATGTATTTTAGCACATGGATCTGGCGCCTTGGACCACCCAAAATATTTTTCTGAAATAACTTAATTAGTGTGATCACACCATTTATTTGTCCAATTTTTTTTGGTTGGTATCAGCAACGACTTTATCAATGATGTGTCTTGGTTCATAATGGAAAACGTCTATATTTTAAGTCTAAACGAGGCCCAGAATAGGATATACTAAATTTCTCGATTTACCTTTGTTAAAGACCATGGATTTTGCGTTATTAGTGATCGTAATATGGTTTCACAGAAACTGTTGCTGGTGCCTGTGACAACCATATTAATGATGTTGGTTGATGTGGTCACACCAAATTCCTATTTTTTTGTAATAAACTATGAACATATATTACTAGCAACTAAAAAACATCATTTATTTAGGGTCTGACTCATTTAATATCCTCCATCAAATCTCAAAGTGTATCTACCCTTTTGATACAAATTTTTTTAACCTAGTTTATGTTTATTTAGGTCCTTTCAATACGAGCTACTATCATTTAGTGGTTCTGTACTAAAATATATTCATCGTTATTTTAGATAGATTTAATCTAGCCACTTAACCCAAAGAGCTTCTACTTCTATGTTATAAGTACCAAAATTAGTTTCCCCACTACAACATAGTTCCATATCTTGCAACTTTTTACACTCAGACCCCCCCCCCCCCATTTTTTTAGTTTGACAGAATCTATCCCATGCTACCAATTCTACTTTGTTTTTCCCTTTTGGGATACTCTGAAAGAAATCTCTACATTTTCTATCCACCTCCTTAAAATCATCTTAAAATTTGGTGACTTTCAAAATTTAGTATACGTCACACCAATTAATACTGAGAAAGTAACATATAAATTAGTGCAATGAACAACTCAAATATTTTAAAGCTATTTAAAAATTTCATGAATTCTCTTAATTTCATTTGTAACATCTAAATCGAAACAAATAAAATAACGTATATTGAGCTTGTACTTGCATATGCATAATATGTCAATAGTTGATTTCTAAACAAGCCCATTATATTTAAAGATAAATGATTTACATTTTTTCAATCAAAGGTATATCATATATTATTACACAATCTCTAAATGTACATGATTTTCAGTTTTCAATTCTACCACATCACTTCTATTGAAGTAGAGGACATAAAATAATACAAATATTACTCAGATTGTCCATGTAATCCAAAAATGGAAAAATTATGAAAGTGCATACTCCAAATAAAATAATGTTATTAAGAATAATACTAAAAATGTCTTATAATTAAATTGCAAGAATGTACAAAAGGAAAACTAGAAGATACTTTAATGGAAAAATATAACTCATATACCTTTAAAATTGGAATTTTTTTTAAAAAAAATTAACTTATTTAGGAAAAAAGGTAAATCATGTACCGTTATAATAAGAGTCAAAATACATTTTAAGAATTGTAAATCCCTATGAAAAATATATAATAGGAATCTAAATTTATATGCTTAACATAACCATAGAATAAAAACCAATATCATCACCTATAAAGTGCACAAATTTCTTCACAAAGTTTGTCAAACTTATTGAGTCAAGATAACTTCATTCACCAAACAATTTTTTAAAGACACAATTAATATTGTGCACCGACAAAATACTCAACAAAAGGTGATTACATCTAAACAAAATGTATTGTAGCTCTCAAAAAGATATCAGCAAGTGTTGTAGGTGAAGCACACAAGTTTTCTGTCAAAAAAGGAGCACATGTTGCGATTTTGGCTTATTCCCCCAGTGACACACCATTTATTTATGATTCCTCTAACATCTCTGACTGAATAAATAAGTTCTTTAATTATGTGAAGGCTTTTGTAGTCAAAGGGGGTCATTGATTAGATTGCGTTGAGGAAAGGTTTTATCTATTTTTTTTTTATCTTCTTTAGTATTAGTTAAGAGAAATTATCATCTAGTTTATGAGTGAATCTTCTCGTAAATATATTAAATAAGATTAAAACAAAATAGATAAAATCTTGTTGAAAAGCAATAAAAATCAAAGACCCCATTGACAGCAGAAGCCTCGCATCATTGAGGAACTTTTGTATAGTGTCAAAGCTGTGTTGGAGGATTTTTAAACATTTTATGTATCCTGGAGTAAGCAACAATAGCAACATGTGATCCTATTCTACTAAAGTGATCGTGTGCGTTCTTGAGAACACTTGCCCATAACTTTTTGAAATCTACAAAGTGTTTTGCTTTAAATATTATCACCTTTTGTTGAGTTTTCTGCCAGTACATAATTTGCATTTGTACTATTAAAATTTTTTTGGTGAATGAATATTTCTTTAAATAATAAGTTTGAGAAGTTTTTTTTAAAAAATTGAGCACTATATAGGTGATGATGATATTGGTTTTTATTTCGTTGTTAAGATAAGTGTATCTAAATTTATTATTATGTTTTTTCTTTGTTATCTACAATCTATAAAATATATTTTGAATCCAATTTTAAAAATACATGAGTTACGCTCTTTCCATTTATCTTCCAATTTAATTTTGTTTAAAATTTAAAGGTACATGAGTTACATTTTCTACATTAAAGTAGGTTATAATTTTCTTTTAACATACAACTCTGCTTTAAAGATAGGATATTTTTAATTATATTCTTAAAACATTATTTGATTTTGAGTAGGAACAATCTTAATATTTCCATTTTTGAATCATATGAACAATTTTAGTAACAATTGTAAGATTTAATGTCCACTAACTAAATATGAAGTTATGTGCTACAATGGAAAAATGTAAACATTTAGAACAAGAGAAAAGTAAGATTATATAACTAGGCTGGACAAGAACGTAAATCATTTACTTTTAAATGGTATGTGTTGAGTTTGAAGGAAAAATGTTACCATATTAAAATTCAAATGAGACTCAAAGTGAGAAATAAATATTTTTCATTTTATAGTGTATACTAGTATATGGATCAGGCATCTTGGATCACCCAAAATGTTATTCTGAAAAAATTTAATGAGAGTGAACTCACTGTTTATTCGTTTAAAAGTTTTTGTGGGTAATCGTTAAAACTTTATTAATGATGTGGCTAAGATCAGAGTGGAAAACGTCCATATTTCAAGTCCAAATGACAACCAGAACGGGATATACTAAATTTGTCATTTTATCTTTCTTAAAGTCCATGTATTTGAGCTAATTAGTGAGCCTGACGTGGTTTTATAAAAATTGTATATTGGCGTTCGTGATGAAGATATTAATAGTGTGGGTTGGTCCAAAGGAAAAAACTTCTATTATCAAGTTCGAACAAAGCCTAAAACGAAAAATACCAAATTGCTATTTTTTGGCATCAAACTATGAACATATATTATCAGCAAACTACATTTATTTATGGCCTGACTCATCGAATATCCTCAATCAAATGTCAAAGAGTATCTATATTGTATATACCAATTTTCTATACCTAGTTTCAGTTTATATCGGTCCTTTCAGTACCAGTTACTATCATTTGGGGGTGTATGTAAACAAAAATTTTCATCATTAGTGTAGATAGATTTCATCTATGCACATATAGCGAGGAGCTTCTTTCTAAGTTATGAGTACCCAAATTAGTTTCCCCAATACAACATAGTTTCATATCTTGCAACCTTTTACATTCACCTCGCCCCCCCCTTTTTTTAGTTTGACGTACTTTATTCCATGCTACCAAATGTTATTTTACTTTTCTCTTTTGGGCTACTCTGAGATAAATCTCTTCATTTTGTATCCATATCCTTAACCACACTTTGAGGAACGATAAATGCATTTGTGCACTAAAAATAACTTATATGTTATTTTAAAATCATTAGTTATATAAATCACAATAATTAAAAATAAAAAGCATCTTAAAATTAACTAACTTTCGAAATTTAGAATATGTCACACAAATTAAGATAGAGAGAGTAACATATTAATTCTATAAGATTATGCCAATAGTCCTATAAATTAGTATAATTAAAAACTCAAAATATTTTAAGGCTATGTAGAAATTTAATAAACTCTGTTAATTTCATTTGTAACATATAAATAGAAACAAATAAAATAAAGTATGTTGAGCTTCTACTTGCATATGAATAATATAACAATAGTTGATTCCTAAACAAGCCCATTGTATTTTAAAGGTAAACGATTTACCTTTTTTCCATCAAAGTTATATCATATATTTTTACACTATCTATAAATGCACATGATTTAAGTTTTTAAATTCAAGAACATCACATCTTATTGAAGTAGAGGACATAAAATCCTACAAATATTACTCAAGTTATCCAAATAATCCAAAAATGGAAAATTATGAATGTGTCTACTCCAAATCAGATAAAATTATTTAGAATAAAATTGTAAATGTCTTACCTTAAAATCTCAATAATCTATTAAAGGAAAATTAGAAGATACTTTAATGGAAAAAATATAACTGATGTACTTTTAAAATTGAAAAAAAAATATAACTTATGTGGGGAAAAATGTCACTCATATGCCTTTAAAATCAAGTCAAAATATATTTAAAGGATTGTAAATATCTAAGAAAAATACATATAGGAAATTCATTTTGATACTTAACATATGTTGTAAACAAACCTGTTAGTCATTTAGCAGCAGATTTATTTTCTGGAAATCTGGCTGAGTAGACGGTCCCACGAAGACCGTAATAGGCACGACGAACGTCGACGGGGGTGGGTCTCCGTTCCACAACAATTAGAATATGAAATTTGGGTCGGTACTGGAGATAGACTCCTCTGAACGTCATGACGGGGTGCGAAGGACGGACCGCTCAGGCATGACGGGCGTCACAGACTCTTTAATTAATTGGAAGTCTCTGAACTTGTGACGGAAGCAGCATGACGGACCGTCGCAGGCACGACGGGCCGTCCAAGCTGCGTGGAACCCTGAATGGGCTCGGATTTATGTAAAATTTTAAGGGGGCGTTTTGGACTATTTCCTGCTTATAATTATAAAGTTAGGGGTTTCAGTAATAAATTTAATTACTTGGGGTTTAAAAGGTGAGAACCTTGAAACAAGTAGTGGTCGGTATTTATCATCTTTTATACTTAATTATTATGCTTAATAGGATAAAAGAAAAAGGGTTTTTGAATAAAAAATAGAAAGAACACAGAGAGAGGAGAGAAATGATCGATCGAGAGAGAGGAAAAGGAAGAACACAACTTTGGAAGATAGATTGTGTTGATCGCGATGATTCGGTGGAAGGTAGGTTTTGGTTTAGCATTTCATAGTTAGTAAACTCTTAATAGAGGAAATGATTATGTATTGGGTAGTTGTAAACCCCTTCTAGATGTTTAATCTTGGTGTATGCATATTGTGTTATTTATAATGTGATGAAACTAGCATGCTGATGAGCGCTCTGTTGAATCTTAAATCCTAATTTACTTTGTTAATAATAATGCCTTGGTATTAAAAGAAGCTTGATGAACTAAAGTAAGAGATTAGAGAAGGGGTGTCACGTTTCCGAACTAAGGAATAGTAATAGAGGATCGGGTGTCACGTTCCGACACCGGATAGAAATGGATAGAGGTCCGTTCCGACACAGGCAGGTAGTATCTGAGGATCGGCAGGTCACGTTCCGACACCAGGATAGTATGAGAGGATCGGAGGCACGTTCCGAACACCAGGATTCTGATGAGGATCGGAGTGTCATGTTCCGGCACTAGGATAAATATGGATCGGGTGTCACGTTCTGACACCAGGATAGTATGATGAGTCTCGGAGTGTCACGTTCCGGCACAGGCTAGTAGTAGTGGCGCGGAGTGTCACGTACCGACACGAGAGGGATAAGATAATGAATATTGAAATATGTTAATACACCTCAATCAAAAGAAACATGTGTTCCCAAAAAGAGTATGGTCAGTGGGAGATCCTGAGCCTCATGATTGTGGTTGGTGTTGTTATAAATGTTGTTATACTTTTTGCTATCACTGTTAAGAATATTAGTTGATTTAGAATATTATATCAATATATTGCTTTCTATTTTGAGTTGGACGATGATACCTACTCAGTACTCGTGTTTTGTACTGACCCCTACTTGTAATTGTTTTCCTTTTTGGGTTTTATTTTTTTGGAGTGCAGCAAACGTGACCTTTGTCTTCAACTCAACCGACAACTCCTAGCAAGTATTTCACCACGTCGGATTCAGGGTGAAGCTAAGCTTCTAGCTTGGACTGGATCATCTTCTATGTATTGATGCTTGAAGGTCCGGCATGGACTAGATTTTTATTATTTAGTTCTTAGATACTCTTAGATTAGTAATTTTTAGGATAAGATGTTTCTTGTGGTGATTGACTTCCAGATTTGGGATGATAAGTATGAATCTTAGAAGTATTTAAATGATTTAGTCAATGGTTTTTAATTAGTCTTCCGCATTATATTATGGTATTTATAGTTGAACTGTTGTGTTTAGATTGATGGTTCGCTCACATAGTAGGATAAGTGTGGGGGGACACTCGCGACACTGTTATTGGGTCGTGACAAAACTTGGTATCAGAGCTTAGGTTCGTTGGGTCTATCACACAAGAAAAGAACGGAGTCTAGTAGGTCTAAGGAACGGTTAGGGGGACCTTTACTTTCTTTGAGAGGATATAGGACTTTAGGAATTAGGGAAAATTCATTCTTTCGTTTCTTTCGTGCCCCTTGGATGCTATACTTGGATTCCCAATGCATCTAGGTGATACAAATTGGTTATCGGACCATATTCCACTATATTTCGCAGGATGGTTAGAACTAGGCAACAACTGCGCCAACACCAGCACCGGGCAAGACAAGATGCGTCTGAGCAGCCACTGGGGCGTAGCCGATGAGGTGGGCAGGGAAGGGGACGTGGAGAGATCGTTGGGAGGGTACGTCCTCTAGAGGACGAGGGACAAGCACCTGTCCCATATAGGGCTAGGGTTTGGTTGAATCCTCCACCGACTGAGACAGTAGTAAGAGGAGGGTTGAGAATGGGAAAGTGAGCAAGTGCCAGAATGAGGATATACCACCCCAACCTACACCAGAGATGATTAATCAGGGTCTTTGATTATATGTTAGCGGGTGATCTGATCAAGGCCAGACACCTCAGGTTGTTTTTCTGCACCAGCACCTCAGGTCCGGAAGCACGACAGGCAGCTATGCTTGAGGCCTCCAAGCATGGAGCCTCATATGGAAATAGGCACGTTTCCTTGTTTGACTACAGGGCCATATGACAAGTGATCCACATGAACTTTCAGTAGGTTCTTGTGAAATTGAAACCTCCAGTCGTCAAGGGTGCAAATCTGAGGGATGCCTAGATTTCTGTTGATGGCATGAGTTCACTACTAAAAATGGGCATAGTGGGAATGATTTGGCGTTTGAGTTTGTAACCTATCAGTTAGGGAATGCCAAAATGTGGTGGCGGTTTAAAATCTTGTTTGAGTGTCAACCGCAACACAAGCACCACTATGACTTGGGCATCATTGGTAGCTTATTTATGGAGAAGTATATTCCCGGACCTGAGGGAGAGGAGGCGAGATGAGTTCTTGAGCCTAGAGCTAGGCAAAGAATGTCGGTGCGACTGCGTATGGAGGCTAAGTCCGTGCATTATCCAGGATATGCCACCCACTTTGTTTCAGTCAATAAGAGAGGGTCCCGTTTTTTGTGAGGGGTTGAGGTCAGATTTGCAGGATTTCAGCCTGGAAGGTAGCCGGGATCTACAGCAAAATCCTTTCAAGAGGTGGTAGGTAGACTTCGTGGTAGAGGGTGGAGGGAAGTGAGCCAGATGACTTCCCCATGGCATCGAAATCTAAAGGTTGGTAATGGGAGGGGAGTTTAATGGTTCTACTCCAGAGGGCAGCGGTTTTAGGAGGTTATCCAGCACCGACCCTATTAAGTCTTCACATGCCAGGAGTAGTTGGGGGTCCACCGAAGACCGGCAACCCTTCTATTGAGTTTGGAGGTTTCCCCAGACGTCGTCATCTCTCAACAGAAGACCTTGCTTGGATCCCGAGAGTGTTAGGGGATGTGGGGAGACTGCGCATATCAAGAGTTGGTATTGTCAAACAGAGTTACAGATTCTCAAATAGTCAGAGGTACAGGTGGCATGGGAGAGCAGAGAGGCCGCCATTCTGTCGAGGATCGTGGTTGGCCGACGGGGTAATGGTGGTCACCAAAAAGGCCAGGATGACGGGCAAATGGAACTACTGCAGCGGCAAACATGGTTTAGAGCGCAATGGGGAAGACAGGTAGATAAGCCCACTGTTACGCTTTCCCTGAGCCGGTCGGAATGTGGAGACATCATGATGCTGTTAGCACAAGGCTAATCTTTTGGTTGGTGATTGCATGACTTCTTATTCCATTTGATCTGGAATCCACATTGTCCATATGTATCTTCCTCATTTGCAACGGTCTAATTAACATGTGAATTGCTTGACATTGCATATTCGTGTTTACTCCGGTGGTTTTGTAGTCTGTGAATAGTTGAACAGGTGTAGTTTTGCTATAGGTCTTTGCCTGGGGACTTTTGTGGGGAGCACATCATGTAGACATGGTTATCTTAGAAATGGTGTAATTTCGATGTAATTCTGGTATGACTTGCTTTATCCAATTTTGCATTCTGAGATTGTATGCTAAAACTGTAACGTTAGCCAAGCCTAGTACAGATCCCAGTTAGTGTGGGAGGGTTGACTCACGTCCACTCAAGTTCGATCATCTTCTTCGTGCTAAGAGAATGGTATAGTAAGGGGTTTAGCTTTCTTGGACAGCTCAGGGATGAGATACATACCAAAGTACCTTCAACTGAGTCGGTTCGGTAGTCCGTGAGTATCTGGAGTGTTTCCTGCAGACCTTCCAGGTAGCACCGGATAGAGGATATTGAATACTTGACATTGATCTGGAGCCTGAGGTATTCAGTCCATTTTCCATCCCGCCTTATAGACGGACTCAGCAGATTAAGGAGTTAGAGTTAAAAGGCGCCAAACTTCAAGAGTTGTTAAGTAAAGGTTCATTGGACCAAGTGCATCCCCTTGGGGTGCTCCGGTGTTATTTGTAAGGAAGAGGATGGGAGTGTTCAGATGTTCATAGGACTACCGGCAAATTGAAAAAGTAACTGTTGTAAGAACAAGACCCTATTCCCGCATTGATGATTTGTTCGATCAGTTACAAGGTGCTTGCACCTTCTGAAAATTATTGAGATCTGGTTATCATCAACATGAAAATACGGGCAAACGGACCGCAGTGACCAAGACTGCTTTCGGACCAAGGTGTATGGGCATTATGAGTTTTAGAATGTATTTGGCTACGAATACCCATGCGCTTTCATGAGCTTGAGAATAGGATTTTTAAGCCATATCTGGCTCTCTTTGTCATTGTATTTATTGATGATATACTAGTAAACTCAAAGAGCAACGAAAAGAACATGAGGAGCACTGCGGATTGTATTGGAAATGTTTGAGGGAGAGGGAGAAAATAGCTTTATGCCAATTACTCCAAGTGTGAGTGGGCTAGGATTCAGTTCCTTCTCGGGCACTGATTTCACGGATGGATGTGAGTGATGGTGGATCCTTCTCGATTGAAACAGTGAGAAATTGGGTAAGTAAGACCTACTAATGGTGTCCGATAGTAACTAGTAAGGAGCTTTGTGGTTAGCCAGCTACTACCGTCGATTGGCAAGGGATTCTCTTATATTGCTCCAATTGACCGAACTTGGACTAAGAAGATGTTCCATTTGTATGGTAGGAGAGGCGAAAGAAGAAAGCTTTTCAGAAATCAAGACATGCTGACTATGCAACTATTCCTACCTTGCCAGTACGAGGGTTAAGAACTCATTGGTGTATAGTGAGGGCAATCCTATTCGGTTGGGGCACAGTGCCTAATGACACAAGAGCGCACTGATCCGTGAGGAAAAGAGTGGATATATTGCTTGATGCCTTCGAGGCAATTAAAGGTGCGTATGAACGTAATTATCCGAACCTATGATTGGAGTTGGCCTGCGGTTGGTGTTTGCATTAAAGAAATGGAGGACATTATCTATATGGAGGTTACAGTGTGAAGTCTATACGGATCATCGTAGTTTACAGGATGTCTTTACTCAGAAGAAGATGAATTTGAGACAGAGGAGATGGATGGAACTACTGAAGATTATGATGTTACCATCTTGTATCACCCAGAAAGGCCTTAATGTTTGAATCGGTTGGGGCGTGTGGCCAGACGCCTTAAGAGAAGAAGCAGGGGAGCTTGGTCAGCTTTAGCCCACCTACAGTTTCTAGAGCACCATTGGCTTTAGAAGGTTCAGACTCTGGCTAATGACCTTATGAGGTAGAAGTAAATGAAAGAAGGTGAGGATTTTTGGCCAAGTGCTGGAGGCGATGATGTTCTTTTCTTGACAAGATCAGGGGTGGAAAACAGTTGTCACATGGATGAGAAAACTAGCAGCGCAATGTGTGGATATGGGTGGAGTGCCGTAGAAGAGGAGTGTGGTCAGACTTTCGATGCTAAGACATAAGAAGACGATCTAATGGATGAGGAAGTTCTTTGAGAACTAGGGGAAGGGTATGTGTACCCAGTAGTCGATTGATTGATGATTTGATCAACCCTATTCTTGCAGAGGGCTCTAGTTCCGGATTATTCTATACATACTGGTGCAACCAGATTTACAGTGACCTAAAGCAACACTTTTGGTGGAGTAGAATGAAGCGCAACATTGGTGATTTGTGCCCAAATGTCCAAATTGTCAGCCCAAGTGCTAAGTATAAATGTAACACCAAAGGCTTGGAGGAACATTACAGAGAATTGCCCATTCCTGAATGGAAGAGGCGAGAGAATGCAAGGGACTTTGTGGGTTGGTCTTCAAAGACATTGGGACAAGTTTGATTCTATTGGGTTAGGTAATTGTGGACAGATGACTAAGTCTGCTCACTCATGCGGTTAAGGTGACTTACAATGACAGAGAAGTATAGACCGACCTCTACAATCATCAGAAAGTGTTCGTTGCATGGAGTTCCACTTTCCATCATAGCAGATAGAGGGTACAAAGTTTTATTTCTAAGTTTTGTGAGATACGAAACATTGCCATGCGTGACACCCCTCCCGCATATAAGCAAGGTACTAGGTTGAGAGCCTCACGACTGCATTTCACCCTAGCAGACCGAGGGCAGGTCTCGAGCGAGACCAAATTCTAGCGTGTTGGAAGATATGCTTCGTGAATTATGGAGTATGGTGATAGAATTTGGTAGTCATTGCGAATATAATTCTTAACCCTTAGCAGAGTATCATACAATAAGAGCTATCACTCAAGTATGATATAGCCCGTTCGAAAGCATGTAAATGGAGAGATGAGGGTCATACCATTGCATAGTTTGATGCATTATGAGGTTAGACCTTGGGTATGATCTTTTAAGGGAATCATTAGAGAATGTGAAGTTATTCAAGAAAGGATTTAGCCAGCGCCCAAAGTAGGCAAAGGAATATGCAGATCGAAAGGGTAGGGACTTGGAGTTCATGGAGGGTGAAACAAGTTTTTGCTGTGAAGGTTCACCCTTGAAGGGTGTGTTGTTGTAGTGATATGGGATCGGTTTGGTAAAAGAGGTAAGCTAAGCCCAAGGACATGGACAACTCTGGAAGTAAGTACTTAAGCGAGTGGGGGAACCGGTGAGCGTACGAATCTAGCCTTGCCCCCAGGACTGTCAGGAGAGTGGCATCCGATATATTCATGTGTCTATGTTGAAAAGATACCATGGGGATGGAAAACTAATATTCGTTGGGATTCAGTTCTTCTTGATGAGAATTTTGATCTTATGAGGGAGCCTGTTGCCATTCTAGATAGAGAAATCCATAAGTGAGATCAAGGGAGATTGCATCCAGCAAAGTTAAATGGAAGGATGACCGTTGAAGAGTCCACTTGGGAGAAGGAGGCTGATATGCAAGAAAGCTACCAACACCTGTTTACAGATTCAGGTACTCCCTTTTTCCCTTGTTTTTCTTCTCATGATCATTCGAGGAAGAACGATGGGTAAATTGTTTCTATGTTAATGACTGTTTATTCGTTTTGAGCAGCAGATTTTATTTTTGGAAAATTGGGGTACTGAGATCGACTCTCTGAACGTCACGGACGGGGTGGGGTGGCAGGACGGACCGTTCAGGCATGACAGGACCGTACCAGACTCTTTAATGAATTGGAGTCTTGAAAACTTTGTGACACCCCGGAAGCAGCAGACGGACCGTCGCAGGCACGACGGGCCGTCACAGGTGCGTGACCATGATGTGTCGGATTTCTGTTACATATTTTAAGGGGGCGTTTTGCACTATTCCTTATTATTAAATTATAAAGTAGTGGTTTAATGTTACTAATTAAGTACTTGGGGGTTTAAAAGGGAAAACCTTGAAAACAAAGTAGTGGGTATGTATCAATCTTTTATACTTAATTATATGCTAATTAGGTAAAAGAAAAAGGGTTTTGAATAAGAAAAAATAGGAAAGAACAGCGAGAGAGAGAAACGAGCGATCGAGGGAGAGAGGAAGAACGCAGCTTTGTGAAAGATAGCTTGTTTGATCGCGTTCTTCGGTGGAGGTTAGGTTATGGTTTATGGCTATTCATAGTAAACTCTTATAGCGACATGATATGTATTAGAAGTATTGTAAACAATTCATCTGCTTAATCGTGTGTATGCATGAGTGTTTATATATAATTGTGATGAAATAGCATGATGAGGCTGTTGATGTTGAGTCTATGATTGAATCTTAAATCTTAAAATTTACTTTGTTAATAATGGATTGCTTGGTAAAAAGAAGGCTGATGAACTAAAGTAATGAGATTAGAGGATCGGTGTCACGTTTCGACACCAGGATAGTAATCGAGGATCGGGTGTCATGTTCAGGACACCAGGATAGATAGGATAGAATATGGATTGGAGTGTCACGTTCGACACCAGGATATTTATCTGACGGATCGGAGTGTTCACGTTCGACCACCAGGATTCGTATGATGAGATCAGAGGGTCAGTTCCGCCACCAGGGATAGTATGATGAGAGCGGAACGTGTCACGTTCCAGCACCAGGAAAGATAGAACTATGGATCGGGTGTCAGATTTTGACACCAGGATTAGTTGTTATGGATGAGGATCGGGTGTCACGTTCCGACACCAGGATAGTAGTAGTGGAGCGGAGTGTCAGTACGACACGAGAGGGATAACGATAATGAATCTTGAAATAAGTTAATACACCAATCCAAAGAACATGTTTCCCAAAAGAGTATGGCTGTGGAGGCCTGAGTCATAATGAGTGGTGGTTGAGTTTCTGTAAATGATTTTTATACTTGTTGCTATCACCTGTTAAGAATTAGTGATGTTATGATATATCTGACAAAATATATGGCTTATTTCTATTTGAGTTGGACCGCTGAACCTATCAATACTCGTGTTTGTACTGACCCATACTTGTAATTGTTTTTTCTTTGTTATTTGTGGAGGTTCAGCAAACGGACTACCATTGTCTTCAACTCAACCGCAACTCTAAGCCAGTTCGTCACAACGTCGGATCTCAGGGTGATGAGCTATGCCTTCTAGTTTGGACTGGATCATCTTCTTCATGTCTGATGCCTTGAAGTTCCTCATGGACTAGCTTGTTATTATTTTAGCGCTTCTTAGGATACTCTGAGATTAGTAATTTGAGATAGATGTTCTTGCGGTGATTGATGACTTCCAGATGTTTGAGGGGGGATGATGATAGTATTAAAATCTTAAGAAGTTTAATTTAATTGATTCTCAATGAGTTTTAAGTCTTCCGCCATTATGTATGTTATTTAGGTTGAACTGTTGGGGTTTAGATTGATTGGTTCGCTCACATAGTAGGATAAGTGTGGGTGCCACTCGCGACATGTTTTGGGTCGTGACATAACCTCGGAATAAAAATCAATATCATCACCTATAAAGTGTGCAAATTTCTTCACAAAGTTTCTCAAACCAATTGTGTCAATCCATCATCATTCACAAAATAAATTTTTAATGACACAAAATTTATATTGTTCACTGACAAAATACTCAACAGAAGGTGATACTATCTAAAGAAAACGCTTTGTAGCTTTTAAAAAGATATCAGCAAGTGTTGTCGGTGAAGGACACAAGCTTTCTATTAAAAATGGAGAACATGTTTCTATTTGGATTATTCCTCGGGTGCCACACAATTTATATATGATTCCTCCAACATCTCTGACACAATAAATAAATTCCTCAATTATGTGAAGTCTTTTGTAGTCAAAGGGGGTAATTGATTTTATTGTCTTTAGAAAAGGATTGATATATTTATTTTGATCTTATTTAGTATTAGTTAAGAGAAATTATCTCCTTGTTTATGAGTGATCATTTCTCTTAACAAATACTACATAAGATAAACCAAATAGAAATATTCGTGTTTAAAGGCAATCAAATCAACGACCCCATTTGACTGCAGAAGCCTTCACTTCATTGAGATACTTGTTTATGGTATCAAAGCTGCTGGAGAAATTATAAACATATGATATTCCACCCTTGGATTAAGCAGAATAACAACATGTTATCCAATTCTAATAAAATGTTCGTGTGATTCCTTAACAACAGTTGTCCATAGCTTTTTGGAAGCTGCAAATGCTTTATATATTATCACCTTCTGTTGAGTATTCTGTCAGTGCATTATCTGAATTTGTGGTATTATGAAAGTGTTTAGTGAATTAATGTGGCTTTAAATGATAAATTTGAGAAGCTTTGTCAAGAAATTTGTGCACTATATAGGTGATGATATTGGTTTTATTTCGTTGTTTTGTTAAATATATAAATGAATTTCTTATTATGATTTTTTATTTGATATTTAAAATCTATTATATATGTTTTGAAGCCAATTTTAAAAATACATGAGTTAAGCTCTTTCCATTCATTGTCCAATTTTTTTTTTTAAAGTTTAAAGGTACACGGGTTAAATTTTTCCATTAAAGTATCTTCTAATTTTCTTTTAATATACTACTCTGCTTTAAAGATAGGATGTTCTTAATTATATTCTTAAAACTTTATTTGATTTGGAGTAGGAACAATCGTAATTTTACTATTTTTCAATTATATTGGCATAATTTTACTAATAGTTGTAGGATTTAACGTCCACTAATTAAATATGAAGTTATGTTTTACAATGGAAAAATGTACACATTTAGAAAAGATAAAAATTAGATTACATAACTAGAATGAACAAGAATGTAAATCATTTACCTTTAATTGTGTGCGTTGGTTTTTAGGGGAAAATGTTAGCATATAAAAAGTCAAACAAGGCCCAAAGTGAGAAATAAACTTTTCTATATTTTATCGTATATATTAGCATATGGATCAGGCGCCTTGGATAACCTAAAATATTTTTCTAAAAAAACATAATGAGTGTGATCACACTGTTTATTCATCCAAACCATTTTGAGGGTCAAACCGTTTTATTTCGACGTTATAATGATGTGGCGTGTGGAGGGCCGAAAATGTCCGTATTCAGTCCCAAATGAGGACCAAAACGGGATATACTAAATTTTTCATTTTACCTTTGTTGAAGTCCATGGATTTTGAGGTTATTAGTGTTCCTGACGTGGTTTCAGAAAAATTGTAGATTGGCATTCCTGACGACCATATTAATGGTGTGGGTTGGTTCAAAGGGGAAAACTTCTATATTTTAAAGTTCAAACAAAGCCTAAAACGAAAAATACTTTTTGGCAACAAACTATCAACATATATTACTAGCAACTAAAGAAACTACATTTATTTATGGTCTGACTCGTCGAATATCCTCAATCAAATGACGAAGTGTATATATATTTTTATACCAATTTTTCGTACCTAGTTTCAGTTTATTTAGGGCCTTTCAATACCAGCTACTATCATTTGGTGGTGTATGTACAAAGAAATATTCATCATTAGTTGATAGATAGATTCCCATCTATTCACTTACCAAAGAGCTTCGTTATACAGTTACGAATATCCCACATAGTTTCCCCACTACAACATAGTTATATATTTCCAACTTTATATCAACCCCCCCCCCCCTCCTTTTTTTGTTTTGATAGGTTGTATCCCATGATTCCAATTGCTACTTTAATTTTATATTTTGCCCTTCCTACATCTGAACTAAAATCTAATACATTTTCTAATCCCACATCTGAACCACATCTTCTGTAGCGAACGATAAATACAGGAAAATTCAATACCCCTTTGTGTCACGTAAAAAAACCATATATCTTATTTCAAAAGATCGAGTTATATAACTCAATAATTACAAAATTAAAAACTTATCTTAAAATGAAGTGACTTTTTGAAATTTTTATCAGTTCATGTCACACAAATTTTAGACTACGACCGAGAATAAACATATAAATTCTATAAGATTATGTCAATAGTCCTATAAATTAATATCATTAACATCTAAAAATATTATAAGGCTATGTAGAAATTTAATAAACTCTCTTCATTTCATTTGTAACCTATAATTTGAAACAAATAAAATAATGTATGTTGAGTTTCTACTTGCATATGAATAATATGACAATAGTTGATTCCTAAACTAGCTTAACTGATTACAAGGAAATCATTACTTTGGTCACCCAGTAAATTCAATCTTGTACACTATCGCTAAATGCTGACTTTAAGTTTTTCAATTCAGCACATCATGTCTTATCAAAGTAGAGCACATAAAATCCTACAAATATTACTCAAATTGTCCATTTAATCAAAAAATGAAAGATTATGAATGTGCCTACTCTAAATAATATAAAATTATTTAGAATAAAATTAAAAATGTCTTATCTTAAAAGCACAATAATCTACCAAAGGAAAATTAGAAGATACTTTAATGGAAAAAATGTAACTCATGTACCTTTAAAATTGGAAAAAAAAATATAACTTACGTGAGGAAAAATTGTCACTCATGTACCTTTAAAAATAAGTCAAATATATATTTAAAGGATTGTAAATTTCTTAGAAAAATACATAATAGGAAATTTATTTATATACATATACATAATTATGGAATAAAAGTAAATTTCATCACCTATAAAGTGTGCAAATTTCTTCACCAAGTTTCTCAAACCTATTGTGTAAAGCCATATTCATTTACCAAACAAATTTTTAATGATACAAAATTAATATTGTGCACCGAAAATATACTCAACAGAAGGTGATAGTATCTAAAAAAAAAGCTTTGTACCTTTGAAAAAGATATCAGCAAGTGTTGCCGGTGAAGCACACACTCTTTCTATTAAAAATGGAGGATATGATGCTATTTTGACTTTTCCCCGGGTTCCACACCATTTATTTATGATTCCTCCAATATCTATGCAAAATAAATAAGTTCCTCAATGATGTGACAACTTTTGTAGTCAAAAGGGATCATTGATTTGATTGCCTTAAAGAAAGGATTTATCTTTTTTCTTTTTATGTTTTTTAGTATTATTAATAAAAATGATCACCTATTTTATGAGTTATCATTTCTCTTAACAAATACTAAATAAGATAAAACAAATAGAAATATTCTTGTTTAAAGGTAATCAAATCAATGACCCCATTTGACCGCAAAAGCCTTCGCATCATTGAGGAAAATTTTTATGGTGCCAAAGTTGTTGGAGGAGTTATAAACATATGGTATGCCATGATAGGATTAAGCAACAATAGCAACATATGATCCTATTCTAATAGAAAGTTCATGTGATTCCTTGACAAAACTTGCCCATAGCTTTTTGAAAGCTACAAAGTGTTTTGCTTTATATATTCTCATATTCTGTTGAGTCTTCTGTCGGTGCATTATATGAATATGTGATATTTAATAAGTGTTTGGGAAATGAATATTGCTTGACATAATAAGTTTGAGAAACTTTGTCAAGAAATTTGTGCACTATTTTTGTGACGATATTTGTTTTTATTTCATTGTTATGTTAAGTATACCAATGAATTTCTTATTATATTTTTTCCGTTAGATTTACAATGTATATACGATATATTTTGAATCCAATTTTAAAAATACATGAGTTACGCCTTTTCCATTCATCTTCAAATTTCTATTATTTTTAAGTTTAAAGGTACACGAGTTACATTTTTTCAATTAATGTAGCTTCTAATTTTCTTTTAATAATCTACTCTACTTTAAAGATAGGATATTCTTAAAAAATAAGATATTCTTAAGGGATAATGCACAACTAACCCTCAACCTATGCTCGAACTCTCAGAGACACACTTATACTATACTAAGGTCCTATTACTCCCTGAACTTATTTTATTAATAATTTTCTTCACTTTTTTGGCCTTCGTGACACTGTCTTGTGGGCCCAATAGTCGGTGGTGATTCTCCTTCAATTCCAAAGGATGCTTTTATGCTTTCTAGTTAGTTCAATAGAATATTGTGGGGTTTGTGCTACCATTTATCTCAGTTAGTTTAGAGGCTTCATAGACAGATAAGTATTAGTTCAGTTGTATGTCTTTATTTCAGTTTCTAAATTTAAGGCTTAAGTGACATTTTCTCCAAGACAGTATTTCAAGTTATTTTACGAGTACTTTTCCAATTCTACAACTAAGTTAAGTTGAGTCTTCCGTTGAGTTAAGTAAGTTAGGCCAAGGGTTCGTTTGAGGCCAACAATGGTCATCGCGTACCTGTCCCGTCCATGATGTAGGATCAGTGAGTGACAATAAGCACATGTATATGGTGCCTTAGACAACACAAAAAGAAATTCTGAAAAAAAAATGAATGAGTGTGATCACACCATTTCTTTATCCAAACTTTTTTGCTGGTAACAAAGTTAACTTTATTAATGATGTGGCTTGGTTCATAGTGGAAAACGTCTGTATTTCAAGTCCAAATGAGGCCTAGAATGGGACATACTAATTTTCTCATTTAACCTTTATTAATTCCCATGAATTTTAGGTTATTAGTGATACTTATGTGGTTCGAGAAAAATAGTTTATTGGCGTCCATGACGACCATCTTAATGTTGTGGGCTGCTGTTAAGGGAAAACTTCTATATTTTCCAGTTCAAACAAAGCCTGAATGGAAAAAATACCAAAATCCCCCCTACTTTTGGCAATCACCATGAGCATATATTACCAGCAACTAATGACACAAAACATCCTACTAGTGTCTGCTATCAGAAATCTTCTAATTCAATGTCAAAGTGGATCTATACAGTTGATAGTAATTTCCCCCCTACAATTTTGAGTTGATTCAAGAGACTTTAGTGACCAGCTAACTACATTTGGTGGCCGTCTGTACAGAGAACATATTCACATTACTTTTAGATAGGTTCCACATAACAATCTCTAACCCAAAGACTTCTTTATAGGTTAATTAAACTGCCCCCCACTTCCCACCCCACCCCCGCTCTGTTGTTTTTAGTTGACAGACATCCGCCATGCTACCGAGTGTTACTTTATTTTCTCTTTTTAGGGCACTAGTAAAAGAAAGCCTACCACATGTTCTTTCCACCGCCTTAATCATTCTTGAGGAAGGATTAATATTGAACTCAAAGGTGTTCATTTAAAAATTAACATATATGTTATTTCAAATAATGAGGTTATAAAATCACCAATCATTAACAATTTTATAAAAAAATATTAAAATTAAGTGACTTTAGAAATTTACAATATGTCACACAAATTAAGACAGAGTGAGCAACATAGAAATTCTTTAAAATTATGTCTATAGAGCCCTTTAAATTAGTATATTTAACAACTCAAAATATTAAAAACCTATGTACAAATTTTAAGAACTCTCTTAATTTCATTTGTAACATCTAAATCGAAATGTATAAAATAACGTATACTGAGCTTCTACTTGAATATCCATAATATGACAATAGTTGATTTTTGAAAAAGCCCACTGTATTATAAGGGTAAATGATTTACATTTTTTTCCATCCAAACTATTTCATCTATTTTTAGACTATCTCTAAATGTATATGATTTAAAAAATTTCAATTTTAGAACTTCACTTAAAGAAAAATGCTTTGTAGCATTCAAAAAGATATGAGCAAGTGTTGTCAATAAATCACCCAAACTTTCTATTAAAACTGGAACACATGTTGCTATAGTGGCTTAATTCTGGGGTGCCACACCAGTTACTTATGATTCCTCCAACATCTTTAACTCAATAAATAGGTTCCTCAATTATGTGAAGGATTTTGTAGTCAAAGGGGCTCATTGATTTGATTGCCTTTAGGAAATGATTTATCTTTTTCTTTTTATCTTATTTAGTATTAGTTAAGAGAAATTATCACCTAGTTTATGAGTGATCATTTCTCGTAACTAATACAAAATAAGATAAAATAAATAGGTAAATCTTTGTTTAAAGGCAATCAAATCATTGACCCCATTTGACCGCAGAAGCCTTCGCATCATTGAGAACTTATTTATGGTGTCAAAGCAGCAAGAGGAAATATAAATATATGGTATGTCACCCTGGAATTAAGCAAAAATAGCAACATGTGTCCTATTCTAGTAGAAAGTTTGTATACTTTTTTGACAACACTTGACCATAGCTTCTTGAAAGGTACAAAGTGTTTTTTTGTAGATATTATCACCTTTTGTAGAGCCTTTTATCGGTTCATAATCTGAATTTATTGTTTGACAAAAGTGTTTGGTGAATGAATACGACTTGAAATAATAACTTTGAGAAGCTTTGTCATTAAATTTGCGCACTACATAAGTGACGATATTGGTTTTTATTTCGTGGTTAAGTATAAAAAATAATTTCTTATTATGTTTTGTCTTTGAGATTTACAGTCTATAAAATATATTTTGAGTTCAATTTTTAAATTACTTGAGTTTCACTTTTTCCATTCATCTTCAATTTTTAATTATTTATAAATTATAAAGGTACTCGGTTACATCTTTTCCAGTAAATTAGCCTCTAATTTAATTTTAACATACTACTCTTCCTCCAAAATAGGATATTCTTAAAACATTATTTGATTTTGAGTAGGCACAATCACAATTTTTCCATTTAGAATTATATGGAAAATTTTACTAATATTTGTAGGATTTAACGTCCTCCTCTAATCCAATATTAAGTGATGTGCTACAATTTTAAAAATGTAAATCATGTGCATTTTGAACAAGAGAAACATAGATTATATAACTAGGATGAGAAAAACATAAATCTTTTCCCTTTAATGTCATGCCCGGAGCCAACACCCTGGACATGACGGGCACCCAATGACCATTGGTGACCTTGATAGAAACCTTGGTATGACTTACTTATCTCAGCAGAAGACTTAACTCAATATGTAAATAATAAGAAAATCCTTATAATTAATGTAATGAACGTCTTTTGCCAAAAGTGTCACTTATGTCTTTACATGATGTATGAAATAAAAGTGACTCAACTTAACTAACCAACTATTCGTCTATGAAGCTCTATCAAGACTATGGTGAACGTTAGGACAGACCCCACAACATTCTGAAATTTAAAGACTAAAAAGCATATAAAAAGGATCCTTTGGAAAAGCAAGGAGGCTCACCAATGACTCTGAGTGCTCAAATTGGATCTACGATGTGGTGGATGTTGATCCTGGTTAACTCTGAATGTAATATAGTTCTGTGGGAGTTTCTCTATCCAACAACCACCATTATGAGCCTAAGTGGTGATATAGTGTCTCACCCATGTTGCCAGAACTATCCTATATTTTTCCTTCGCATAGAACGTGATCAACCTAGTGGATCCACGGGCTAAACCTATGTGATCATCTTAAAACTATGAACCGTTATTACCCATGATGTCTACATGGTTTACATGGATATTTGAGTTTATATGAACTCTCATCCCCACATTTGTTCTCAATACTACTCCCAAAATATACTTTAGATTATACTCTTAAAATAACCTCTTTTCTCAGATTTGAGATAATTTGCTCACCCCTTTCTAGATTTAAAATGCCCTCTTGGAATCAATGTTTCCTTTTCTTGTTCAAAACTCTATTGGGAAGTCTTAGTTTCCTTCTAAATTAAACGTGAAAACATTTATAAACTTTTAGAAAATACTTAGTTCCCTTATAGCTTTTGAGAAATGAACACAACTCCTAGTCTTTTCTTAGATTGAAATTTTACTCTTAGGGAATTCTTAGTTCCCTAATAGCTTTTGAGAACATTTCTCAACTCTTTACTATTTATTTAACTCGAAACTTGATCCTTAAAGCGAAGTTTAAATATTTGAATAATACTGTTGGAAGCTTTAAGAAATTTTACTTTAACTTACTTCATAGCTTTATAATTAACTCATTAACTTCCTTCGGTTTGTTACTGACATTCCTTTGAATTGAATTTTTGATTCAATCTTCATGATTCATATTTATGGATGATTTCATGACGTTTTGATGTACCTTAGATTATTGGAATCCACTAAAAATTGACTTGAGACTTACTTTTACTTCTAAGAAACCCTTAAAATAATTTAGGAAATAGTAGGGTGAAAGACTACTTTACCCTTATTAAAATATGGATTGGACTTTTCTCAGTCCAACAACCCAACTTCCAAAAGACAAATATCCCTCATACGCGACATTGAAAATGAGAAAACTTGGCACCTTTGGAATTAGCTTCCTAAGTGATTTCCATCAATTTAAGGAACTGTCCCTAACTCCTCTTGATCTTGAAGTTATGGCCGTCTGAAAATAACTAAAACTCACTTTTTATACTTAGGAACTTTTCCATATTTTTCTTATTCTTTCCAAATAAATCTACTTATAGTTTCTTTGTCTAAAACTAGCTATTTAGTTTTACGAAATATTACAATATCTCCCTCCAGAAACATTCATCCTCGAATGAGATTTTTTCACTAAGCTAAGGACACTAACATCATTTTAGCACTCAACCAACAAAATGGAGTAATCACATTCCCTCCGTAAATAGCTAGAGAATTAGTACCTTGATCTACATTCCCTCCCGACTCGAAGAGGTGTGGGCATCTTTTCTTCATATCCTCCTCAGCTTCCTAAGTTGTTTCCTCAGAAAATTGGTTCCTCCAAATGACCTTGACTAATGCAACTTACTTAGTTCTCAACTTGGGAACTTGACAATCTAAAATCTGGATTGGAATCTCTTCATAGTATAACTTATCCTTAATTTCAACATTCTCAGTTGGTCCAATCAATGAAGGATCACACAAGCACTTCTTCAATATAGAAATATGGAATACCAAATGAACCGCTGCTAACTTTTCGGGTAGCTCCAACTCATAAGCTACATTGACAACTCTTTTGGATATTCTGTTAGGACCAATATAACAGGGACTAAGTTTACCCTTCTTAACAAACCTGATAACACCCTTCAATGGTGAAACTTTCAGATACACCCAATCATCCACCTCAAACTCTAACGGTCTTTTCCTGAAATTTGTTTATGACTTTTTGCGACTCTATGTTGTTTTCAGTTTCTCATGAATCACTTTTACCTTCTCTATAGATTGGTGAACTAGATATAGTTTTATTAACCCTGCTTTGCCAAATTGAAACCACGTAGATCTGCATATTCTCCCATAAAGAGCTTCAGATGGATCCGTTTGGATGCTCAAATGGTAATTATTGTAAGTGAACTCAATGAGATGTATGTGATCATCCTAATTCCCTTTGAAATCAATCAGCTCTCAACATGTCCTCTAATGTCTGGACAGTATGCTCTGCTTGTCTATCTATCTGTGGATGAAATGTAGTGCTTAAGTTTAGCTTTGAACCCAAACCATTCTGGATAGATTTCAAAAATTATGCAGTAAATTGTGCACCTCTATATGAAATAATGGAGACAAGAACTCCTTGAAGTCCAACCACCTCTTGAAGGTAAAACTTAGAATAATCCATGGACGAATAGGTAGTCATTACTGGAAAAATGTGAGCTGAATTTTTCATTATATAGACAATTTCCCAAATAGAATCATGCTACATGCGAGACCCTGGGAAGCATGTGATGAAGTACATATTAATCATTCCCCACTTCCATTCCAAAAGTTCTATCTTCTAGAAAACCATCCACCCCTTTCGTGTTACACTTTAACTTGCTGGCAATTTGAGCGCTTGGCAACAAACTTAGCAATGTATTTCTTCATGCCTTACCACCAATATACCTCTGAAAAATCACGGTACATCTTTGTGTACCCGTATGAATGGAATATCAGGATCTATGAGACACATTTGTGATCCTCTCTTGGAGTCCATCCACCCTAGGTACACACAACCAACCTAGATACTTCGTGCACCATCTCATCCTTTTTCAAAAGTCATTACTCTTTGCTTATGAACATTCGCCTTCAAATCAAGAAAAATGGAATCTTGATCTTGCTTTTCCTTCACCTAAGACACCAGTGATGATTCAGCCCCATTGGTCATCACTATCCCTTCTTTTGTGGAATCCATAAGTCTGACTCCCAGGTGGGAAAATATGTGCACGTAATTAGCTAACTTTCTCTTTTTTTCCCCAACATGGGCGGTACTCTGATGGATAACCTACTTAAGGCATCAACAACTACATTAGTATTACCTGGGTGGTAAAGCGTACTCTTGTCATAATTCATGAGTAACTCTAATCACCTCCATTGTCTAAGATTTAGCTCATTCCCAGTGAACATATATTGTAGGCTCTTATGGTCTGTAAATATGTCAATATGGACACCATACAAGTAGTGACACCATATATTCAAGGCAAAAAACTACTGCAACCAATTCTAAATCATGAACTTCAACTGTCTGCAAGTATAAGTTATAACCTTTTCATTCTACATTATTACACATCCCAAACCGACTCTTCATGAATCAAAATACACCACAAAACCTTGAGTACCCTCTGGTAAGGTTAAAATTGGAGCAACAGTCAATCTATTCTTTCAACTCCTTAAATCTTTTTTTACAAGATTCATACCAGTGAAAGTTGACCACCTTCTGATTTAGCTTTGTCACAGTAGACGAGATAAATAAAAAACCCTGAACAAATCTCCTATAATATCCAGCCAAACCCCAAGAAACTCCTTATATCTTTTGGAGATGTGGGTCTAGGCCAACTCTGAACTACTTTTATCTTTTGGGTATCAAATCTAATCCCATCATCAGCAATAGTGTGGACCAAGAATTACACAGAATTAAGTCAAAACTCATTCTTGGAGAATTCGGCATATAGCTCTTTATCTTTCAAAGTCTGCAGAACAATCCTGAGGTGACTAGAATGATCTTTCTCATTCCTTGAATAAACCAATATGACATCAATGACGCTGACACACAGATCTAAATAAGATTTGAACTTTTTGTTCGTAAGAACAATGAATGTTGCAAGAGCATTGGTCAAACCAAAGGACATAACCAAAAATTCGTAATACCCATATCTTGTTCAAGAAGTTGTCTTTGGGATATCACATTCCCTAAGTTTCATCTGATTGTACCCTGATCTAAGATTGATTTTCGAGAAGCAGTAAGTACCCTAAAGATAGTTGAAAAGCTCATCTATCCTTGGGAGAGAATATTTTTTATTGATGGTCACCTTATCTAATTGGTGGTAGTCTATACACATTCTACAAAACCATCCTTGTTCCTCATAAATAAGACCGGAGCGCCGTAAGGTGAGACACTTGGTCGAATAAAACCTTTATCTAACAGATCTTTCAGCTTCTCATTCAAATCATTATTTTAGCTGGTGCCATCTTATATGGAGGAATAGAGATACGACGAGTATCTGGAATGATGTTTATGCCAATGTCTATCTTTCTCTCAAGAAGGACTCTGGGTAGATCATTATGAAAAACTTCAGGGAAATCTATTACTATAGAAACTAACTAAAGGCAAGGTACCTCAAAACATGAGTCATTAACATGGACTAAGTGATAGATACACCCCTTAGAAACTAAATTTCTCGCCTTAAGGTACTAAATGAAATGAACCTTGGGCACTAATGAACTGCTACCCAACTTTATGACTGGCTCATTAGGAGGATTTTGGAACTTGACAACTCGAGCCCTACAATCTATTGATGCATGACAAGCATGGATCCATTCCATACCTAGAATGAAATCAAAATCTACCATGTCTAAGTCTACTATATCAACCATTGTTATACTTTTGATTGATAGACATAGGACAATCACGATAGAATCATTCCACTGGAATAGACTCTCAAACAGGGGTACATACATATAAAGGTTCACAAATTTTTCTTAGGAAAAATCTCAATTTTTTTTGCAACGTTTGGTGTTACAAAATATAAACTTGAACCTGGGTCTAACAAAGCATAAACAACAAAAGTAAATACTTTTATTGTACCTGTGACAACATCTTACGAGTTCTCTTAATTTGTGCAGCTAGTGATTTCATTAAGACGGTATGCCATTCCGGCAGTACCAGAAGTGTCTCCTCTAGGTGAAGCATTGTATGGTGGAGCAACTGATGAATATTGAGATCTATTACCTTTTGCACAACCTTGCCTATTCTTAGGACACTCTCGCATGAAGTGACCATCTTGACCACACCATAAACAACATGTCTAGCGATCACGACATTTACCAGGGTGGTTTCTATCAGACTTAACACATATAGGAGCCCAAATTTCTCTTTGTACTACACTACCTTGGGAATGGGTGGGTCTAGATTTGAAGTTCTGCGAATTCTTGCCATTATACTCAACTCTGTTTCTAGGCGCAGGTGCACAAGTAGATGATAGTGCATGCCCCTTCTATTTGTGCAATTGTGATCTACCTGAACCACTCTTTTGTTGACAAGATTTGTTTCCAGCAGAAAAATTTTTTCCTTTTTTTATATTCAATCTCCTATTCTGTATCCCTTCATGAATGTGTTCTTGAAAGCTTTGTTGCACATTGGACATTTATCGTGAATGAAAATGAACTGTCCAGTTTTGCCCAATCAAATTACAAAATCCCTTACCTACTTTTTTTGAAGCTATTTGGACCCAAAACTTCGCACTAAAAACACGTCATTCTTCTCCTATACTCCTTAACCATCTTAGAGCATAGCGAGACAATGGGTAAACGTTAGACCCATATTCGTGATGACGCAATGAGTCCTGGTATTAGAGTAAGGAAAAAAAAATCTGCACATTCACCTCCTTAGTTCTGGGGAACCACCTCCGAAAGACTTTTTGAAAATAAACCCCACTCAAAGGTGGGGAGGGAATCCCTCACCTCTGCCCTCCTTCCACTCACTCGAACAAAGTTCTGAGCAAACATTCTTGAGGTTATATGTGCAACTAGTCAACCTAGTGTATCCAACACATGTATCAGTCAAACATCTTCTTCCAATTCTTCCAAGTTCTCTAGGATCCTCAGTTTAAAAACTAGAAACCAACGACAGCCTAGCTTGGGGGGATCATCTTAAAAAATTTCTTCGGAATCGTCGAACAAAGGTGTGTAAGCCCCGGTTGTCGAGGCTTCTTATTGTTTCCCCTACTGGTTGATCCAAAACTTGATCAGCCAAGACCGGGATACCCTCACGAAGTCAGTAATTTAGTAAACCTTCTCCAGGGTTCGAACACTTCGTTTTGTATTAGGTACCTTGTGCTTTTCGACATTTCCTTCTGGATGGCTTCGGACTTCTAATGAGTCCTTCATGGAGAATAGTGCTGTTTAGCAAAAAGTTCAAGCACGCGGAATTAGAGGGGGAGACTTTTTATAGCTAAAACTAATTCACAAAAGAAAAATTATGGAAGATGAAAAGAAGTGAGAAAATTTTCATATGTTAGGGCATCCTAATTAAAGATGTTGCGCGCTTTCACACAGACGGCTAAGGAACTATATTGGACACGGATTCCCATATACCCCCTAGGACTATTGAACTTGTCGTTCGGGTTAACCAAGTTTTTGACGACCAGAGCCTACACCTCACAGACGTGGGGGCCGTGGCACCCCAATGGGGGACCATTTTTTCCCTTGATGAGAAATTAAACCTGACCTGAATTACTTAACTCATGGAAAGACACAAAAAAACCTCCTCATAATTAACTTCAGTGAATTCTGTCTTTGGCCAAAAGTGAACTTAAAAGTTCTTAAAATTAAAATTAAAAAGAGAGGTCAAACCTTGAACTAACCGACTATTTGTATCTATGAAAACCTATAACAATATTAATGATGAATATTGGACACCACCACAAAAACAATTTTGAGATGTATAGACCGAAAAAAGATATAAAAGGGATCCTTCATACAGTAAGGAGGCTCACCACACTGACTCGGGAGTGCCAAATGGTATCTCCACGATGCGCTGGATGTGAGCGTAGTTACCTGTCTCGCATCCATAACATTGATTAGGCCAACTTCACATCAATAAATTAAAATCTACGCGTATGCGAGTTTGGAAAAATGACTTAAGCTTGGATGGAATGAGATGGAATGAAACGTGGATCTGCTAACTCAACAAATTTACTTACTCAAATATTATATGAACAACCCAATTTTAAAAACACATTGCCAATATATTATAAAAGCCTGTAAACCAGTAGAAAAAATATTTATAAAAGAAAAATGAATAAACCTCAACCTTACTATATATGATTGTAATATTGTTCTGTGGGAGTTTCTCCAAATGACAACTACAAACTATGAGCTTAAGTGGTGTGATAAACATAGCGCACCATGCTGCCAGAAACTGTATTATTACTTTGTATCACCATATTAAAACATCTCAACCCAGTAAATCCACTGGCAAATCTGAGTGGGATTATCAGAAAAGTTCTGACGCGTTCATTACCTATGTGACCACGTGTCTTACCATGGAAAACGGGAATTAATATGAACTCTCATCTCCACAAATGGTGCTTCAATTACTAACAAACCAAAGTATACTTTATTTCATGATTTTAAAAATAACTCTTTACTCTAGGTGATAGGAATTGTTAAAAAATTTGTAGCTTAAAAGACCTCTTGGCAAATGCATGTTCCTTTTTCTTGTTTAAAACTATGTTGGGAAATCTTTCACAACTTACATGAAATGCAACAACATTTATAAACTTTGAGGGATTACTCACCATTCCCTTTTTAGCTTTTGAGAAATGAATTCAAACTATTTACTCTGTGCTTAAACTGTTAAAACGTAACACTTAGGGAATACTTAAGTTCCCATATAGATTATGGAGAGATGAAACTCAACTCTTCACTCTTGATTAACTGGAAAACTAAACTCACTCTTACTGAGGCAACCCTTCTAAAGACATATACATTTATTTAGGGTTTTATTATTCATCGAATATCCTCAATCAAATTACCGAAGTGATAAAATCTTTATTATACCAATTTTCCGTACCTAGTTTCATTTATTTAGGGCCTTTCAGTACAACCTACTATCATTTGTTGGTGTATGTACAAAGAAATATTTATCATTAGTTTAGATAGATTCCATCTATGCACTTAACCCCAATTGGACTTCTTAAAAGTTAATGAGGTGTTTAACAAAATTAGTTTTCCCCGCTACACCAAAGTTTTCACTATCTGCAACCTTTTTATATTTCAAATCCCCCCTCCCCCCCCCCCCCCCCCGCGTCCTTTTTTTTGTTTGATAGGTTGTATCCCATGCTACCAATGCTACTTTACTTTTCTATTTGGTCTTCTCCGAAATACATCTCTTTACATTTCTATTCCACATCTCATAACTACACTTTGAGGAACATAAAAAAAAAACAGAAATCCAATATTTGATGACAGTAAAAAAGTTTAAAAAATAAAATATATCTATTCCCCAAATACATTGACGTTTGCTATAAATCACAATAATTAAACATTAAAAACAAACATCTTAAATTTAAGTGACTTTTCAAAAATTAGCAATGTCACACAAATTTAAGATAGAGAGAATTAACATTTAAAATTCTATTTTACGATTATGTCAATAGTCCTAATTATGAAATAGTATCATTAACATCTACAAAAAAGGGCTATGTGCTAGACAATTTAATAAACTCTCTTAATTTTATTTGTAACCCTATAACTTGAAACAAAATTTAAAAATAATATATGTGGAGTTTCTACTCTGCATATGGAATACTATGGACATAAGTTGATTACTAAACTAGCTTATTTATTTTAAAGGTAGTGAAATCATTACTTATTTCAATTTCCAAGTGATATCATCTTTTAAACTATCGCTAAAATGATTTAAAGGATTTAAGTTTTCAATTCCAGCACATACGTCTATTAAAAAGTTAGAGCACAGAAAATCCTATCAAATATTTACCCAGATTGTCATTTAATCCAAAAAATGAAAAAATTTCTGAATTGCTCCTCCTCTAAATTCTGATAAATTACTTTAGAAATAAATTTAAAAATGTTCTTATTTTAAAGGCACATGATCTATAAGGAAAAATAGGAAGAGATACTTTTAATGGAAAAAATTGGAACTCATGTACCTTTTAAAATGGAAAAAATAAAAAAAATATTAACTTACGTGGGGAAAAAATGTATCATGTACCTATCTTGAACCTCCACCAAGGTAAAATTTATTTTTTAAAGCGTCTGATAAATCTCTTAGAAAAATATAATTGAAATTCTTTCATACTATTTACATACAATTATTGGAATAACAAAGTCAATATTCATTTCAACCTATAAGTGTGCCAAAGTTCTATTCAAGTTCTAAAACACCTATTGAAAGTAGCATCTTTCATTCACCAACCAAATTTTTAAGGATTTCCACTAAAATTAATCTTGCGCCACTAGAAAAATATTTTTCACTCAACAGAAGGTGATAGTATCTAAAGAAAAAAGTTTTGTACCTTTCAAAAAGATATCAGCAAGTGTTGCCGGTTTGCAGAAACACACGGCTTTATTTTACTTTTGTTAAAATGAGGCATAATGTTGCTATGCTTTGTTGTGTTTTTTCCCGTGTGCCACACCATTTATTTATGATTCCTTCAACATCTCTGGACAATAAATAAGTTCCTCAATGATATGACAACTTTTGTAGTCAAAAGGGATCATTGATTTGAATGCCTTTAAGAAAGGATTTATCTTTTTCTTTTTATATTATTTAGTATCAATTAAGAGAAATGATCACCGCTTGTAGGGAGTGATCAATTGTCTCTACCAAATTTACTTAAATAAGATTATAAAAAACAACATAGAAAATATTCTTGTTTTCCAATAGGCAATCAAATACAATGATTATCATTTGACCCGCACCCCCCCACCACCAGGCCTTTCACATCATTGAGGAACAGGTTTTATGGTGCCAAAAGGGTTGTTGGAGCCGGAGGAATTATTAAAACATATGGTATGACACGCTAGGTTAAGCACCAGTAGCAAATTGTGATATCATTCTAATAGGAAAGTCTTAATGGATTCCTTGACAAACATTGGCCGATAGCCTTTTTGAAAGCTACAAAAGTGTTTTTAGTTATATTATTTGTCATATCGGCGTACCGCTGTGAGCGTAGGGATGGTATGGTGGGAAGTGATATGACAAGAAATTGTTGATTGGATACGCTAAAAAAAGCTGTTTGGGTTTCCACAAGGGAAATATTTTATTGTCCACATAATTAGTTGGAGGGGAAGAAGGGAAAACTTTGTCAAGAATTTTTCGCGCCACTAGATTTTTGTGACGATATTTGTGTGTATTTGTCATTTGTTTTAATGTTTAATTTTACTGACAAAAAATTGGAATTTCTTTAGTATTTTTTTTTTCCGTGAGATTTCAATGTATATTTCGGAGAGAGCGATCGACGGAGGAGAAAGGGCGACCAAAAAAGGAGAGGTGATGTTGGACAACAGGAGGGGACGGGGGAACCGGCAAAGGGGATGGAGCGGGGAAAGTGTTATTTTAAAGGTGCGTAACTCCTTACGAAGTTGTTTTTCACACATTTTGTTTTAGGTAAGTTAAATTGTAGCTTTCATATTTCGTTTTTAATAATTAATTTGCTTTAAAGATTAAAGATAATTCTTAAGGATAATTTGGCACAACTAACCACTCAACCTATGCTCGAAACTTCAGGAGGGGGAACTCATTTAACTATACTAAGGTCATTTTTACTACCTGAACTTATTTTTTTACTAATTAATGTTTTTTTTTACCCTTTTTGGCCTATCGTGACTTTGTTTTGTGGGGGCCCAATGCTTGTTTATTTTTTTTTTCAGGCATAGCCAAGTACAAGTGTAGGGCCATAAAAAAATAGGGGTTGTGTGTTGAATTTTTGCAAAAACCGTTTTCAAGGATAAAAATAATTTTAGAGGAGCGGTGTACCCCGGGTAACCCTCCCGAGCTGGACATTTTTTTTAGTATAGTAGTATATAACTGTTTTGTCTTCTGGGGATTCCTTGGTCTGGCCTGATAATTTGGTTTGAGGTGGCCCACCCCCGCCCGGACACAGCCACCATCACCAGAGGAGTCGGCCGGCGTCCCCGGTACCACAACACCCCCACCACACTCCAAACCTCAGGTCGCCCACCGCGTCGCCCTCGGCTCTGCCCCCCGCTAAGTGTCGTAGGAGAAAACCCCGTTTTGCTCCTTCCAGGCGACCGCCCTGGAGCGGTCTGCGGGGGCGTGGTAAAGCCCAGCGTCCTGGGGGTTTTACCTCTGTGTCCCCCGCATGGGGCGTTCGGTGATTTACCTGGGGGGGGTGGTTCTTGGGCTATGAAATTTATTGCATTTTTCCTATTTTCTGAAATTATTTACTTTATAAAATCCTTTATGCTTCGGATTTTTATTTGTACTTTGTAGGGCGTCCAAATTCGTCCGAAACTTTCCCCTCTTTTTTATCTATCTTATTACATTATTATGAAATCAAGTCAACAAGATTTTTACCCGTAAATCCCGCCCCAAAACCTTTGTTAGGACTTACGTTCCTTCTACGTGAAAAGAGACACACATTTACCAAACATCTAACAGACCGAGGCATCAAATGAACGGGGGACGACACGCGGAATAAGGGAAGATACACAAATCACGGCTATTCCAAGAACAAGGGGGAAACTCGCGGAGAGAACAGTGACTAATTCCAAAAAGAAATAGGCAGAAAAGGTTGGAGCAAGCTTAGATATAGAAGGACAGTCAGGAATGGAAATAAAAAAAAAGGTTAAGCTCATTACATTTAAAATTCATTTACCTTTGGAAATGGTGGATGAAACGGTTGTTTTGAGGGGGTAAATGTAGCATTTTAAAATTTCAAAAGATGGACGCGTCCCAAAGAGGATTGAATACTATTTTTTCCATGTTTCATCGTGTTATATTTTGCCCTGCGACCTCTTTAAAATATTTTTCTAAAAAAAAAACTAAATAAATGGAGTGTGTGATAACCACACCGTTTTCAGTTGTTCCAATTTTTTGTGTCTGTGCGAAAGTGTGTGATTGGACCTTATTAATGGATGGTCGAATTTGGTTTAGGGAGGGGGGAACAAAAGTAATTTGTTGCAAGAGTGTCTAATGAAACGGACAAGAAGCCGGAGGAGGAGGAAATAAATAGGGGAAAAGAAGAAAAAGGGGGAGAAAGGGCGGAAAAGGTTGTCAAACTCCATTAATTTTTTGGGTTTATTAGTTGAGCCTGGACATATTGATTGTTAAAAACAGATTTGTTATTGGCGTTCTGTTTGAAGACATGATTTAATGTTTGTAGGGTTGGTGTCCAGAGGGGTCGGGAAAAACTCTTCTAGCTTTCAAGGTCAACACAAAAAAAGGGGCCTACAAACATAGCCACACTCCCCAATTTTTATTTTTTGGCAATTAATTAGGAGAACAGGTATGTTGTTGACCAACAACTGAAAAAAAAAAAAGAATTTTCAATTTATCAAGGTCGGGATTTTCATCCGAATTATCCTCACACACAAAATGTCACAGGGTTTTTAAATTAATGTTTGAAAACCAAATTTTTCAGTAGTCTTTTACCCTAGTTTAAGTTTATATAGGGCCTTTCGCAAACCAGCATAAAATATTTAATTTTGTGGTTGTATAGTAAGTAACATATCCTCGTTAACATTGAAAAAAAAAAAAGTGAAAGGATTGGAAACAAAGACACTAAGAGAATTAGTTATTTTTTGGAGTGAATTGGAAAAAATATAGAAAGAAAATTTCCTATTGTTCAAAAAAAGTTAATTTTTGGGCAATTTTTCAAAAATTTCCATAACTTCTAGCCACATTCCCAATAGATTTTTTATAGTCAGTTCTGAATTTCTAGTTGTGAAAAGAATTGTTTTACGGACGCCGGCCTAGTTTTTGCGCACATTTTTTTGAAATTTCTGAGGTTGCAAGATAGCCCTACCAAAATTTTGGGTTGTTGGGATTGAGGGAAGGGAAAAGTCTCCCCAACGGGGAGATTCCTAGTAAGGGTAAAGTGGTTCAAACTATATTTTCTTTATTTGTTTGAAGACTTTATTAGGGGTAAAAAAATTTCTAATTCCGTATTAGAAAAGTTGAATTACGATTTAGGGCGTGCTTAGGAGAACAAAAGGAGCAGAGAATAGGGACCAAGAGAACAAAGGAGGAATTCAAAACAAGAGATCATGTATCATTGCCTAGCTAAATGCTATGGTTTCGCGAGAGGCAATTTCCTATTGACAAATATGTTAAGGTTTTCTCTGTTGGCGTTATTCAAACCCAACCCACCACCATGTTTTAATTCGCCCCCAATAAGGAGTCAGAATGGAATTGAAGACAATTTGGAATCCAGTTATTGACGGAAAATTGTTTTGTTAGATACTTTTCTTGTGGGTTACGTTAGTTGTTATGTAGTTTTTTTGTATAGTAGTACCTTTTTTTGGTTTGGATTCAAGTACAAGGTGTTTTTACGAGTCCTAAAAAAACTTTATTGGGGTATTCAGAAACTTTTAGTGTCCCTACACCGCGCCCCGCCCTACACGGCGAGGACACCCCCACTCCTCCAGATACCCCCCTCCCGCCTGCCGAACACCACCTCGCCCCCCCCCCCCCCCGACCCCCCCTCCACCTCAAACCAATCTGCCCCGACACTCTCACCCCCATGTCCCCCTTCCACTCTCAGCTCCCCTACGAAGCCCACGACGACTAGCGTTCAGTACGGCGAGGCGGACGGCCGCACAGCGACCGAGCCAACAACTTGCACCGCCATGCCACGCGGCTCAAGCGTACTACAGGAAACCACACCCCGCAGGACCCCACCCGCAGACCACCCCCTCAAAACCCCATACTGAAAAGGTAATCTCCCCCCCCCCCCACACCGTAAAGTCACACCCACCCACCACCCCCAACACTCTCACAAACAGGAAGCGCCAATCCCATACCTCAGCCACAGGAGGCGGCCCCAACTCGCCCACTCCCGCTGCCCACCCAACTAACACAACGCCCTCAGAAACCCAGACCCCCACTCCAACGGGCGAGCTACCCACGCCCCGTGCAGAAATTCACCCTAATTCACCCACTACCCACCTTAACCCGATATGTCCACAAACCTCCCAACCCAACGCCCTCATACCACTCACTCCTATGACCACCTCATAAGGGCCAAGCGACCGCGGAAATCCAAACACCCCCCATGCTCAGCTCGATTCTACTACACCACGGCTCCCATCCCCAACCACTCCACCCCCCCACCCCTCCTTTCCACTCCCACAACACGCACCCCTTCACTACTCCTCAGCACTAAACCTGACCAATCTGGACTAATACACTTTCACCTCCACCACCCTACCTATTCCAACCTCCCACCTCTCCCCCCGCCATGACCCACGGAGCGCAAAAAAGAGCATGGCAGGACGCAGAGGCGCCAATACCCCCGACCAACTCTCACAGAACCTCACCTAAGTGCACAAAGGGCACCCAGGGTCGTAAACCAAAAACAATGGCTCCATACGGCCACTACGCACCGAACAAGTATAAGCTCCACAACGTTCTACCCATCAAAAGCAACCAACCAACCCCAACTCTCGGCCAAAAAATGTCACGTCACTAAGAACCCCGCACCGCAAAGAAGAAAACGGCGTGAAGGAAGCGGAACGCTAAAGTGCAGTGAACATCCGACTGGACACTAGGCCACGCCCTGGCGACGGACACTCCTAACCGAACAGACATGCAGGAGCCTCCCCACACCCAGAAACCGACCCAACTCGTAATCGCAGAATACTAACAACAACCCGCACAACACGACAACCGCCAGATCCCCCCTCCGAGAAAACCACTTACAAACATTCAAACCCCATCATACACCACACCCCCTCACAACTAAAAAACGAACCCAAATAAACACATACCCCGCCCCGACCAAAAGCAACACCTCTACCCCCCACCCCACCACCCCTCTCTCTCTCCCTACCACCATTACCCTCAAACGATCCCCCTCCTCTGCAACCTCGCATCCTCACCATACAAAAGCAACCCACTCTAGCATGCACCTGGGTCCCAGCACATGAGCGAGAAACAGCACCCTCAACAGACCCCCCCTAAGACACACAGCCGAAGAAGCGAACAAAGTGAAAGCGCATACCACCACACATACTCCACACCCCACATCACCGTGCCAGCCCAAACCCACTCACCGCCCACTCCACGGATCCTAAGGACCGACAAAAACGAAAACTAATGGAACCACTTAACATCACCACCAAGTAGCAGGCCAAAACACAGCCCACCCCAAAGACCCAAATCAAACATCACACATAAGCCCCTCGCCTCCTTTCAACAATGCCAATATAGAAACTCCCAGCCAACTCCGCCCTTACCCCCGCGGTCTTCTCCCATAGACACAAGATCGTCCACCATATCCACACAAGATGAACGCAACACCACTCCACTAACACTGAGAATCCACATTACATGACAAAACCTCTCCCCTCAAACCCTACCCAACCCGGCGGCTTACTTAGTCCACCAGGCTACATCGTACCAGCAATGTCACGTAGCCTCACACACACGAGAGCAAACGGACACTCAAAGGCCATGTCCAAATACCCAACGCCAACCGACCTCACAACGCCAGGCGCACCCCTAACCTAGGATATGTGACAGAAACCACTAATGACAACCAGTCCCTTGAATCCACCACCCCTCCGCGATTACACAATGTTAGTCAAATCACCACCCTGAAGAGATCAACAACTGCACAACAACCGCAGTAGCGGAAAATACCCCGGTCCATAACACATAATTTGCAATTGAGAGTCGCGCACAACCCAGAAAGGTACAAGGGCAACAGACACTTTTACCGGGGCACACGGGATGGTAGCACCACAATACATGGGAGGGCATTTTGTAGAACGGATGCACAGTAGGGAGGTGGGCAGCCTAAGGGGGCAAGGGGGCGATGCTGAATTCGAGAGGAGGGAGTAGGGAATATCCCCAAACCTGACCCCTTAGCCACCGAGTCACACTAGGCAACAAACATCACAGTCCGCCCGTCACCAATCCGACCAAAGCGGACGGACCTTCCAACACCACAACCCCAGGTACCCCCCCACCACCAAACCCACTTATGCGCACACAGAGCGCGGAAGCCCGAATCCCCCAGGGGAACACCATAAATGACCAGTGCAGCGAGGCCAACGTCACACTAAATGCGGGGTAATGGGAACCGTGTCGGATGGAACGGAGACACTACCGGGTAGCAGATGGTAACCATGATCAACTCGAGTAAGGCAATGTTGGGATGATCCCCCTCCCTCCCCCAGGTCCTGTCCATACTCCTAAAAAAATAAGGGGAAAACAACTACGGGAACTACCCACCGTATTCCTTAAAGAGTTGATTAAGATTTCAAAAAGTTCAAGTTTCATGAAGCGGTATATAAAAAACAGGTTGAGTTTGAAGTTGGCAGTTTTCATTTTCCAAATGATATAAAGGGTCCTCTATGAGGTTTATCAATGTATTCACATTCATTCTAGGAGGAAGTCGCAGATTTCGAAAAGACCAAAAAGAATTTTAATAAAAACAATAAGAATGAAAAAACTTGATTCCAACAAAAGATTTTTTAAAAAACCGACGAGGAGTGTTGAGAACATACAGCAAATTATCTGAAGGGCCAAATAAAGGAAAAGTTATTTTAAAAAGCACGAAAACTAAAAGTATATCGGGGGAAGTAGTATTGAGTAATACTGTTGAGGATTGAGAGGTTCATTTATTAAAATCACGTCTCTCCCATGTATACATGTAGAACTCATGGGTACTAACGGGGGTCCTTATTGTTTAGATTAATCACGGGACAAGTTAGGCTCCGTGGAATCACTTAAGTTATGTAAGATCCTATTATTGATGTGAACATATTGGGATGGGCACCTTGCACGGTGACGTATTTAATAAAAACATGTATCATCCAATTAGGGGCTCTAAAGTGATGGTTGTCGTTAGTAGAATCTTTCCAAAAAGGAATTATTATTACTTTAATATATAAGTAAAGTTTGAGTTTTTATATTGCATTTTACATTTAATGAACCTAGTGTTACACTATTTTAAATATCTTTCATGTATAATTACATGTGTCTTTTCTTTACGTTTATATTGAGTTTATTCTTATTTAGTTGTGAGAAGCTTAAGGTAATAAAGGGTTCATTTCTTAAATCCTTTTCAAGTTGATAGTTGTGTTAGCATTTAAAAATAAACATATCCTTACAATTTTATTGGATTGTTGCTCCGCGCCTACAATTGTTTGATGATTGCAGATCGCAGGTAACCAGGATAGGGGACACGCAGTTTAGTAAGAAGAGTCTTTGTTGTGATCCAGTGAGAGCACTAAGAGTTATAGTAAGCCCGATTACATTTTGGAGTTTCTTTAAGATTCTTTATGGTATTTCATTTATTTCTTTCTTATTCCTTTATAGGAAATATTGTAGTTGGGTTTATTAAACAACATTCATTTCATTTGTATTATTAGAGGCTTTCATTTGAGGGGACTGATAAGATAGTATAAAGGTTTAGGTTTCTTAGTCTCTTTTTGACTTACTGTAAGATTTGTTTGAACTTTGGGACTTAAGTGTCATTTTTAGCCAAGATAAATTATGAAAAGTATTTTCTCATGAGAATGTTTTCAGCTTTTTTACGGATTTGAGGAAGTAAAGGTTTCCACCGAGGTAGTTAGTATTCAGTTAAGTAAGTTAGGACAAGGGTTCGCTCAAGGACATCAATGACAGTTGGGTGCCGGCCATGATCAAGGTGTAGGCTCTAGGCGTGAAAAACTTGGTATCAGATCATTGAGTTCAAGAGCAATAGGGTTCTATGAAGTCGTGTCTGCAGAGTAATAGTAATCAGTATAAAATGTGCCACATCTATGACTAAAAGGTTAAAACATTTAGAAATTTCATCATCTCTTTCATATTCCATTTTGTGCATAAGAGTATATTTTTAAAAGTTGTTACAAAAAAAGTTCCCTTAATCATGATTACTATGATTCATTCATTCATGCCTCACACGAAGAGCAGTGAAGAGGCTACCCCAATAAGAGGCAGGTTGAGGAAACCCAGAGCTACCTATTCACTAATGATTTAATGTGCAAACCTCAAGGGGGGAAAGTCACCAAATGTTTAGTTCGCGGACGGAGGCTTAATCTAAATACTAAGGACAAGCGGGGTGACGAACATGGTGTGACTAACAAATGGGAACAAGAGGTCTTGACAAGAAGGGGAAGACACTTCGAATATTCAGGAATTCTTTAGGATGAATCCCCCAAGATTTTCTATTTCGAGTACTATTGAGGATCCGAAAATATATGTGAAAGATTTCAAGAAGGTTTTCAATGTTATGCATATGTTAGATGTTGAGAGAGTTGAACTTGCCGCATATCAACTTAAGAATGTGGCTAGGACTTGGTTTGATCATTGGAAAGAGAACAGAGATCAGGATGCACCATATCTAAGTTGGGCTTGCTTTGAAGAAGCCTTCTTGAGGTGTGTCTTTCCTTGAGAACTGAAGGAAACGAAGGTATAAGAGTTTCTTACTCTCAAACAGGACTCCTTCGAGCATTTCGGGTGTAGGGTTTTTGAAGTTCAAATTCACCAAAAACTATGGTCGTATGTTCCGGAGATGGGTGTTAAGGATATGAGGGAGGAAAAATAAACCTGGTTTTGTTGCTTAGCTTAGGTGGTGACTTCCAAGGAAAAAGAAGATGGACTGCCAATGTGATTGGGGACATTTTTATGTTTCAAAGTTAATTGGTCTATGTGGCAAAAACAAGTTGAAGAGGTGAGACAGATTGGAAGGATACTCCATCGATGAAAGTACATGAGGGAGTACAGAATAAATATAGCTAAGGACATGGAATGAGTTTGTCAACAAAGGGTGGTCAAAGGTCGATCACAAATAAAGAAAGAAAACAAAAAGAGGGGAATCATGAAACATTCATCTTACTAGTGCACCTGGCCCAGGAAATAGATGGTGAGTTTTATCTTAATGGGCATAATTTCGCAGGGAGTGCAGAAAATTCACAAGGTTAGGACCATTCCCCAGTGACAAGGTAGTGTCGCTTAAGAAAGTAGTGGGATCCTCCATGTCGGTAGGGGGGGGAGGGGGGGGGAAGCCGTGGGACAGATGGTCAGCCCCAGAAAAATTAAAATTATAGCAAATGGCAGCCAAGTTGTTAAACAAAATGTAGTCAAGAGGGTCCACTCAGGGAGAATTCCCTAAGAATTAAGCAGGAAGTTGGTGGAAATCGGGGGCAAAATTAAGAAGCTCATCTTCATACTCTTGCTCCACAAGGACAGGGGTTCACTAAGGAGGACCAATTTGGTAGTTGGCGGGAGAGAAGGAAAAAAACGATCTCTATGAATTCACTAAAGCCGCCAAGAGCCGATAAAAATTCTCCAAATGTGGTCACATATATTGATCAAAGTCATTACTTTTTGATATTGTATGTAGTTAGGGAAAAAAGGGAAAGATGAAAGTTTATCTTTTGGTAAACTCCTTTATGTTTGCAAAATTGGGACTTAAGATCTTCTGAAAAAACATTTTGTAAACCCTCTATGTTTCTATACATATTTGTGGGGAGTATATTCTAGGAAAGAAAGAGGTAAATCATATTGGATTTAACATCCAATCAACAAGAACACACATTATTGATCTAGTAGAGTTAGAACCGGTAGATTTTAAGTAGATTTTAATGGCATTCTAGGGATGGACTGGTGCCGGTTAGATTGGGGCTGTTATGCTTTTTATATATTATAGTTTACTTCACAGTTGGTCAATTCCAGATGCCCTTCCTATAAGCAGTCATAGAGTGGAGTTAGTGAGTAGGAGTTACCGTATAGTAGTTCAAAAATAGTGCGTAAAGAGTGATTTCATTTTGTTCTTAACGGATTAGAATAGAAAGTTTCAAAAGGGGTGTGTAAACCCACCGCCCTCCACGTCCCAGGCAAAGCACCCACCCCCGACATTCCCCTCCTCTCCTCACGCTAGTTAGAAAGTTCAAAGGGGTGTTTTGTTGTTTGTAAATGTTGTATGTAACTTAATCCATGTTAGTGTGAGTTAAGGACTAAGTGTTGAGGTTACCTTCGATTTCAAGTAGATAGTTTCTTATATTAAACAAGAAGTTTCCCAAGGGTTTCTTTACGGGGGTTAATCTATATCTGGGCAGTCCATATTGAATCATAGAAATAGGACACCTTCGACATAGAAATATTTCAGATTTCATAGGGTTCTCACCATCCGAATGTCACCAACAGGTTAAATCAAAAGATTTGAAAGAACAATTGTTAATGATTGTTATAGACAAAGGGTTTATTGGGCCACACAAAGAGAGTGTTCTCACCCTTAGGTTGCTCCAGTCTTATCTAGTGGAGAGACGGAAAGTATTGAGAAAAGAAAAGATGGTTCCCTTAGGATTTGTATAGATTACCGATAGTTGAATAAGGTAACCATCAATAATAATTATCCTCTTCCATGGATACATGATGTTCTCGATCAACTTTAGGGTGCTTCCTACTTTTCAAAAATTGATGTCACACCTAGAGCCTCCACTCTAGAAGTGGCCGAAACCCAATGACTATTGCTGGCCTTGAGCGAACCATTGTCCTAACTTACATAAATCAATGGAAGACTTAAATTAAGTCCATTACAAAGTTTTAAACATTCAAATGAGAAATACTTTAATTAATTATCTTGTAGACAATGACACCTAGGTCTTAAATATTGAATTTGAAATAAAAGAGACTCATCTAAACTAACTGAATATGTGTATATGAGTCCTATAAACATACTATAATGAATGTTGGGATTGACCCCACAAGAATATAAAATTTGAATGTTGGGATTGACCCCACAAGAATATAAAATTTGAATGTTGGGATTGACCCCACAAGAATATAAAATTTAAAGACTTGAAAGCATATGAAAGGATCCGCTGGAATGTAAGAAAGCTCACCACTGACTCTGAGTGCTTAAACTGGATCAACGATGTGCAGGATGCTGATCATGGTTAACTCTGTCTACATCATGAGATGATGCAGTCCAACTAGCATATATACATTGCATGTACAAGTATGTGAGTTGGAATTCTAAAACACACTTGAGCTTGAAAAGGAGTAAGGAAGAATACTTACCTTGGATCTTCTCAACTAATAATAACTACTCATTTCATTATAATGCAATTTAAAATAAATGTGCAATATAAAGGAAAAAGTGTGAACACTCAGCATTATAAGCATTTAAATAAATGTGCAATATAAAGGAAAAAGTGTGAAGCATGATGAATCTCTGATTGTATTCAAAATACAATTAACAATGAAATTCATATAAAATATACAAGTAAACTGATGTATATGAAAACATAATTAACCTCTCTGTATAAAATTACATTAACTTCTGTGGGATATTCTCTTATTCCACACACATCACTATGAGTCTAAGCGATGGTACAACATTTTACCTCACAATGCCAAGGACCATCCTGTACCTTGGCATCGGTTTAGGACCTTAATTAACTTAGTGGATCAACTAGCTTAACTTACATGATCATCTAAAAAGTATGAACCACTAAAACCCAAGATAACTACATGATTTACTTGGGGACTTGAGTTAATATGAACTCTTATCCCAATATTGGAGCTCAATACTACTCCCAAAATATATTTAAGCTCATACTTTTAGATTAACTCTCTTTCTTTGGGTTGAGATAATTTGTTCGACATTTTAGCTTCAAAAAGCTCCTTTGGAATCAATGTTCCCTTTCTTATTCAATACACTTTTTGGAAATCTTAGTTTTCTCTTAGTGTTTAATTAAAAAAAATTTATATATTTTCTAGGAAATACTTAGTTCACTTATTTCTTTAAAGAAATGAACTCAACTCTTTACTCTTTGCATAACTTGAAACGTTTGATCTTAATCAACTCTTTAAGGAATATGTAATTCCCTTATACTTCTTTTAAGGAAAGACTTCATCTTTTACTTTTTCATTGATTCAAAACTTTATACCTAAAAGGAAGTTAAAATGTTTAGATAAGACTCTTGGAAGCTTTAAGATACTTTACTTTAACTTATTTCATAGATTTAGACTTAACTTCTGAACTCCCTTGACTTTGATATTAACTTTCCTTTTATTGATTATGGATTCAAGTTTGCGATTTAAATTCTGTGATTATTTCTAGGTAATGAGAACATTTGAATTATTAAAATCATTGGAATATGTCAGTGTACCTTGGAGGAATATAAAAGGACTAAACTACGAAACCTGGACAAGTTACTCTAGGTTGGGCGTAGTGGTGGCGCGCTGCGCAAGACTCAGTTGACTGAGGCATGATTCTGGCGCACTAGTGTCATGGACTACTAGGCCTTGGTTGACTGAGGCCAATTTCTAGACCCGTGCCTACCCCCCATGGTACGCTTAATAAATGTTTAAACTCGATTTTCATCTACAAACTCTCTAAACCTTCCCAGTGATTTAACCAAATGATTGGAACTATTGGTACAATTAATAACCACTAAATTCAACTCAAAATAACCCGGAGCAACAAGAATCGAACAGAAAATGGTAGACAACAATTTAATCAACAAGAAATCAAAACTTTCCTTCAAGTTTTTAGCTTCTAACATGAAATCAATTCATAAATTCTATAAATTTAAAAGCAAATGGTGTGTGAGTGAATTATGCCAACATGAAATATGTCACGACTCGTATTCTGGGATAGGGATTTCGCAACCGCGTCGTGCACCTTCAGACGTCGCAGACACGCCAGCACTCTTGAGCATTCCCCCCCCCCATCACATTCATCTTGTAAAATTTGTAGAAAATTTAAAAACTTTTTATATGTATGAAGTATACATGGACTTCATATATTATTTACAGATAACCTCATATACTATTCTCAACATAATAGAACAAACCATCTAACACAAAAATCAACTCAAAACTGAAGATGAATATATCATAAGTAGTTTGCCAAACACGACCTTATTACAAACTTCGAAATGAAAGTACGAAAGAAACCTAGGGACAACATCCACTAGATTGTCTAACATAAGTCTAGCTAAAACTTCTAGCATCCTCAGAATTAAGAGGACATACCAAATGATCTAGGAGAAACGCTGTGTCCAAACCGTTGGCAAGCGTCGTCCATCTTGCCTTAACCTGCATCTATTAAAATAGTAAATAAGTCGGCGGTTAATACAACCTTGTACTAGTAGGGTGTATGACACATACACATAAGGCTATGAGATCACGAAAGCTCCTTCTACACAACATGCTATTTCTCGAAAGCTAGTGAGAGACTTTCCGAAATGAAGATGTGAATTGTGGTATGAATACGCTATGTATTTTAATGAATTCAAAAATAACACACAACTCATTTTCAGTATTATGATTACAAAACTTAGTATCATCCACATAATTTAGAACACTCGAGCGAGATTTGAAAATTTGATGTCCAAACCCGAGAGCCCGATTTTGACACTTATAGTATTTTCACTCGGTTTTCGTTCGTTATGTAGTTCAATGATTCTCCGTTTAATCTTATGATTTCATTACAAGTAAAAGGTCATATAGTTCCATACCCTACAATGAATCGAGTAAGCATTTAACATGACGAGGAGATGATTGGATACTCTTACTTTAGATTCTTTACCTTTATTTCCCTGTGGGTATGATTATTGATTAGATAATTATGCCCCATATTGAGGGTATGCCCATTTTTTAGTTGAATATAACCAGCTCCATATGTCTACCTTATTTTCACGCTAATTATTCATTCTTAAATTGCGGTAATGAATATATTCTAAGAGTCTTTATTGGCTATGCCCATTAATTGGTTACTAACCCTTGTTTAAGATACCTTGAGGCATACATTCATACTCCAATATTGGCACAAGGCCTTCGTTTATTTTTAGTCTTTTTCTATCTTCTTGTTGAGGTTAGGTCAGTAAGTTTTTTTGATTCCATGGTTTACCTACAAGGTAATGGATTCGTGTATAGTCCCATATGCACAATGAATCAATGTAAGTAATCAATGACTAAGGAAGTTTTTCCCTACCTTATAGTGAGTCATTTTTTACCACTATTATTCCTTCCTCATAAGCAATTCTCGATTGATCACGCCACTATTTCAGTACTTTATGTTTATATATATACATTTCATATAGATGACATCTCAAGTGAGGGCCCAACAAATGGGGACCTCAACCCGAGGGTATTCTTTAGCAAACACAGAGTCTGCTTCATTCATTCATTCGTACTTCACATTATTCATTTTAATTATTCGTAGGCTTATTTGAACACACAGCTAGCCTATACCTGATGAAGTGTAATTACTCAAATCGGGCGAATTGAAGTGCAATGACCAAGAATGATAATTGTATTACTTGATCTGATTTCGCCTCGGATTGTCTTGACACAAACACCTTCGTTCGGTCATGTCATTATCTTTCACTACTTTGAGGAAACTCAAACCTAAACCGACATAGCTAATGTGAAAATCATTGAAATCAAGGTATACTCCACGCGGAAAAAGAGGGAAATTCACCCGGCCAAGTGACCCAAAACATGCTAGTGTACGTGGGATGGAACCCCGATAGATCCCTATGTTGGTGTATAGGTTTGAAGGACTCAGGAGATATAAGGAGACCCATACTGTCATGCCAGACAGTTCTCATCATGAGAGTACGTGAACCCCCCCCCCCCTCCACCCCTTCCAAAAAGTAGGCATCACCCGCTCAGCTAGCCTATCGGTGAATTAGTATTAATGTTCATTATATTCAACTATACGTCATGGAAGCGTTGCATTCGAGTATGAGACAAATCATATCTCAATAGAAATGTTCCATATACAATTAGTATTAAGTATACATTAAGTCAATACTTTAGTTAGAGTGTCAATAGAGTTGGTCTTTCTTAGGCTTTTTACACTCTTATAGGTGAGTACGTGTTGAGTAACATTTACTTAGGTTCATTTGAGATTGGTATCGTCTTTCACATTAGCATCTTCCAGTTTTCACCACATTCATTAACATTAGCCACATTATTTTCATAGTTACTCACCCCTTACGTGGGGAAAAAAATTTGTTCATTTCTTCATATCTTCAGTATTGGACTAACATTATGGGGGTTGCTTGTAGATTGAGATTTACGACTTATGATGACGGTCATTCTTAATTTACATTATGGAAATGTGAATTTCCCTGATCATATCACCCTTTATGTTACAAGACTGGCTCACACCTTCATCGATGAGTTTCTGTAACTATAGTAGCTTTTAGGTGTAAGGGGAGACCTTGTCTCAATTCCTTTAACACCCATTCTGTAAACTTCATACTTTAGATCCTTTAATATGTTATAACTTCATGTTACTTACCTAAGTTAGTTTGTAGTAGATTATTGATCGATTATGATGATTAACATTCATTCAATGAGTTCATGAGTTCATAGTCATTTCTTTTAGAGAATGTGAGGAGTTGGCCAATGAGTGGCATGCCCTTGATTATGGGTTCATAATTAGTATTTAGAAGTGTCTATGTTACTTTGATACTTAAACTACACAACGGGGTTGGCATATGATTGTATTGGCCCCTCAAACTTTGAATATTAAATACCATAAACCTATTTTGTTTGGCATTGGATCTACGTATGTTATATTTAAATTAATATGTATGAACCAGTGCCAATATTTTACTTATTTAATATAATATTATAGCCATTTTTACATATATCAATTGTTGGACAATTTATTGGTTAGAAAATTATTGGATACGATTAATATACAAACACAATTGTGCATAGATTTCATAAACCATATTTGTTGCATAAGCCAATTTTCATTGTGCCAGCATGTTAAGTTTATATATTTACATTAGTCAATATTTTAATTATTCAACTATATTATAGCTATTTAAATACATCACTTTTAGGAAATGTATTTTAGCCATGTAATTGGCATAGATTAATATTGTCATAAAACTGGGCATAGATTTCATAACCATATTTGTTGGCATAAGACAATTCTGTGTAACATGCTTAACTTGTATATATTATACATAGCCATCTTTAATTATTCAACATAGTATTATCCTGTATTTCATACTATTAGTATTGGCGTAAAACAATGGGCCTACATTACCATATTTGTCGGCATAACCCAATTTCCATGTACACATGCTAGTTTTTATACGTTATACCATTATTTATCAAAAAAAACCATACACAGTAAGATTATCCACCACAACATACCACAACATGATTGTGCTAACTATTCAAATATTGAAATGGTGGTAACAAGGGATACTAGGGAAAGGAGTCCGACAGAACGAACGGGGGAAACAACCCTAGGTTTCAAGATCTTTAAATTCATTCCAAAAAGAAAGAACTTTATCTTTCGAGAAATAGAAGTCCAGGAGATAAACCCACACCTATGTTAGAACTTGATCTAGGACGACCATCTTGAACAAAACCTTGAGAAGATAGAAAGAAACCTTGGAATGAAAATCGCCCTAGGAGAAATTGATAAATTTTTCTGGTTTTCTTTCGTTCATTGCTTGCTTGTTTTGTATCCCTTTTATATATGTTTGACACGTGATTTTTTTTGGTTTAAAAATGATATGAATTATAACTTAGGCTAATAAGTTAATTATAAACACTAATAACCAATTACAAAAAGCCCCTCGTTAATGTCGATTTAAAACATAGGAAAACATAACCTAAGTCAAATTTAAAATTGGTGTGGACTACGGTTTCGGTAAACATTTTGACTTTATATTTAATTAATTAAATACGTAATTAATTAATTAGGTACATATGGTAATTACTTAAACTCCCGCCCTAAGTCAGTGGAACCAAAATTAGCTTTTTGACCATCCTAGGTAAGTACTAGGATGTTTCTTGAGTTGTACTAGGGTAGGATAAGAATGGTATTTTGATCATTTAAACTACTTAATTAAATGCCTAAATTTAATAAATAGGTGACCTAAGGTAATACTAAATTACCCTTCAAGTATAGAACCATAACTAATCATTTTAACCATCCTATGTTAGGTACTCAGGTGTCTATTTAACCAGTACTAGGTTAGTGTCAACCCGGTTTGGTTCCTAGGTTTGTCAGGGCACTAATGAGTCCTATTCGGGTTAGTCCCTAGGTATTTAGTATTAGCGCAGTAGGTTAGAGTCTAGGAATTGGTAGGGAGATTGCCCCCACATGGAGTTAGTCCCTTGTGCACGTTTCCCCATTAACTACCCCTAAACGGAATCGGTTGGGTGGTACCCTCTCACATGCTTGCAATGGTTGGTTTCATTTTCCTAATCTAAATATTATTTATGGATATTTGGGAATGTTTACTTATTGTCCAAGACCGCGATATGTTCCTTGGGCACTACTATCTACATGATCATTTGTTTGAATTGAATCATATGCCAGGTCCCTAGGCTTGACAGTTGGGCTCATAACATTTTTTTCCGTTGAGTTAAGAAAAAAAAGCATTTTAATTTAGGGGATTCTTTGCAGGTACATTTCTATAAAAATTGGACTATATTTTCTTTATTTTGGGTTATATATGGAAATTGGCTAACAGTGCCCTTAGCCATTTTTCTATACTATTCCCAATATTTCTCAATATTGGGAATTGGAATACCTATGTATCCCCAATACGTATTCTAACGGGCTTACTGGCACTTCACTAGACATATGATTTTCCAAAATGTTACAAAAGATACCACATAACTGAATAGGGATCCCCCTAAAAATTCAACTAGAATCTCTTAGAGTTCTTCTTGAAAACCTGCTCTTTCTCTCTTTTTCTTCTTCTCTTCTCTTTTCTCCCAAACCCTAAGCGTAAAATGCATTTTTTAATCTTAACTAAAACAATTTTTACCCCAATTAAAACCTTAAAACTAATTAGGAATTAGTAGTTTTAAAAGAAAACTTTACCCTTACTAAAATCTAAATTGGACTTCCCCCAGTCCAATAACTCAACTTCCGAAAGGACTATCTCCCTCATACAACATCAAAAATGAACAAACTCGGTGCCATTAGATTGATCTTCCCAAGGAGTTTCCATCCATATAAAGAAATGCCCCTAAGTCTTCCTGAGGTAGAAGTTATGACCATTTGGAAATGACCAAAACTCAGTGTTAACACATAGGAAATTTTCCAAATTTTTTCTATTCTTTCAAAAAAATAAATATTCTTAGTTTCTTGGTTTAATCCTAGCTATTTAAGATTACGAGATTTTACAATTGATCTCATATCATGCTACAATCAGTTAAATGTTAGGGAATGTGATATTCGAAAAAAGATAGTCAGATTGTTTCAGAAAAAGATTGGTATCATGAATTTTTGGTTTTGGTTATGTATTTGCCTTGACAATGCAATTCCGACCAGGCCACATTCAGGATCTAATGAATAGAGTCTTCAAACCTTATTTAGATCTATTTATCATCATTTTCATAGATGACATACTGGATTATTGAAGGAATAAAGAAGATAATTCTAGCCACATCAGAATATCTATTCAGACTTGGAAAGATAAGGAGCTAGATGTCATGTTTTCCAACTGTGATTTTTTGTTTAAGTTTGCTGAATTTTGGGCCATATCATTTCTAGTGATGGGATTAGAGTTGATACCCCAAAAGATAGAAGAAGTTCAGAGTAAGACTACACCGATGTCTCCAACTATTATAAGGAGTTTCTTGGTTTTGGCTGGCTACTATATTAGGTTCGTTGAGGTGTTTTTGTCTATCGCATCTCTTTTGACCAAGTTAACTCAGAAGAAAATAAAGTTTTAATAGATTGTGATAAAAGCTTTCCAGAGTTTAAAAATAGGTTGACTGTCGCTCTAGTTTTGACCTTACCTTACCGTACTCAAGGTTTTACGCTATATTGTGATGAACCAAGAGTTGATTTTGGGTGTGTGTTGATGTAGAATGACAAGGTTATAACTTATGCCTCTAGACAGTTCAAGGTTCATGCGAAGAATTATCATACCTCTTAAGAGAGTCCCTCTTTGCTAGATCAACATGCATTCTTCATTATATACATTTATTTCTTTGTATGTGTACTTAAATGAGAATACCTTTCACATAATGAAATTACATGATCATACTTCATCAGATCATATTCTTAAGATCATAATGTATATACTTTTATTTTTATATCTTAAGTATGCATTCATGTACATTTACATTGAGATATTACTCTAAGAACTATTCAACCAACATAGACATATGCAACGTATAGGCAAAGTCCCATACGATTGCCTACACTAGTACACCTATCATGCCATCCTAGTTAAGATATATTTCATGCTTCATGGACATCTACCTTACAAGCATAGTAATAGATATTAGTTCAAATGATAATTAGCCTTTTATTAGTATGCATGAGGTGTGTGTGTACATTGGACGATATGATCACAGAATGGCCTCAACATAGTATTGAGGAAGCCACCCTCGAAATGCCACAACACGTGTAAAACATCCATCAATTAGTAAGTCACCCACGTATAAATTATTAAGGACTATACACTACACACACTCATCTGACTTCATTGAAGACAAGAACATATCCAACATTAGAATAAAAGAATCCTAACCATACATATAAGACCACACAATCAAAAAGGGATACATCGGTAGTGGATCATTTATCAAGAGTAAATCATTAGTGATGACATTATAGACCACACCTAACCCTAAAAAGGTCGTTCAATTATGATAACGTAATCAATACACCCTAGACCATGAACTCGAAAGGAAGACTAGTAATATAGCTTCACATGTGTGATCATCATAACCAAACTTAATCACATGAATTTACCTTCAAATACATGATAATAACATATAGATATATAGAAAATAAGGAAAACACCGCTACCGTAAGTGGACCATAAAAATCAATGACATTCAAGGCCAATTTTACTACCATAGGCTAGGAATTAGGATGAACTTACCAATTATCCATGATTTGATCACCATTTATCAATTCCCAAAAATTCATCATTAATTTACATAAAGGAATATAGAACTAAGTAATTCATTACAATCTAAAGATAATTCAATCATAATCTAATCAAGATCAAAAGACCCACACTATATCATAATTTGAGAATTTGGGAGGATCATGGGTTATTCATGGAATTGGATTTAATTTCATCTTAATATCATTAATTAATCATGTATTAATTATCCAAATGATTTTGAAATCAATTTGACAATGAACCCATGGCTAGATTGAAAGATAGAAATTTTGATCATGAATTCTCTTTGAAAAACATCTCAACGAACTCCTTCTATGAATGAATAACTATGGATGAAGTATAAAAACACCTTATTAACTGAATACATATGATAAATTTAAGAAGAAATCATGAAAATCCAGCCCCTAGTTTTATCCTTCAGTTTTACCTCCAATGGAGGTTTGAGAGGATTTGGAAGAGAAGAGAGATTTGGGATTTTGATTTATTAATGGGTGTTGGTGTTTTTGATTGGGAAAGGGGTTAATAGGTCCTAAAAATAGTTCATAACCATTTCCCAAAGTTACCAAAACAGCCCTATACTTATTGGGAATTTTAGACATGTCAAACATGACTTTAAAACGACGCAACATAATCTGGGAAGTGGCTGCGCGTTGCGGAGGCAGCATCTTATTTTGCCTCACTTAATGTTTTAGGCCTTTTACCTCGTGTAGGGAGCGCAAATAAAAGGCACATTCAGTTCCAGGCGCGCGATGCGTGACATGTTCAATATCTTGCTGCTGCACACTGCCTTGGGTAGCTTCCTTGTCCAACATTTGGGTTCTCCTTGGGGGCCTTAGGGGGGTCTTCGAAGAGTCGTACCCAAAAGTTTTTACCCTTAACATGTATATTAAGACAGTAGGGTAACCACTACTTTTTTTGGACTTCCAACAATATATAAAACAAAACAAACATTCAAGGACACACTAGCACGTCTAAAGACTAACTTTCGAACGTCTTGGACGGTTGACCTCTAAACCTCTTCAAATAAATTATACAAGAGCTAAAACACGTAATTTAAAAATTTATTACCCTTTTAAATTACATGTGAGTCTCCAGACACCTTAGTTCATATTGAGATACCTTACAATTTTGGTCAAAAGTTTTAGTGGGTGACCATGACAAACTTATTAATGAAGTGGTTTGGTTCGGCGTGGAAGCCGTGAGTATTTCATGCTCAAATGGGGCCAAGATCTTGAAATACTAAATATCTCATTTGACATGTGTTATAGTCCATGGATTTGGGGGTATGTATGTGACTTTGACGTGGTTTCAGTTAAATTGTTAATTTCAGTCCATGAAGACCTTATTAGTGGCGTGGGTCAGTCCAGAGGGGAAAAATTATATATTTTCAAGTTCAAACAAAGACTAGAACGGAAAATACAAAATTTATATTTCTTTTTTTGTAATAAACTATGAACGTATATTACCACCAACAAAATAAACTTCCTTTATTTAGGGCCTTACGTATAGAATATTCTCCATCAAATGTCAAAGTGTATCTATCTTGTAGACACCAATTTTTGTACCTTGTTTAAGTTTATTTAGGGCCTTTCAGTACAAGCTACTATCATTTAGTGGTGTATGTACCCTTAAATATTCATCATTTTAAGCTAGATTCCATCTACCCACTTAACCCAAAGAACTTCTTTCTGAGTTATGAGTACCCAAATCAGTTTCCCCACTACAACATAGTTCAATATCTTGCCACATTTTATATTCAGACCCCCTCCCCCATATTCATAGTTTAGAAATCTCAATTCCATAATACCAATGCTACTTTTATTTTCTCTTTTGGTCTACTACATTAGAAATGTCTACATTTCCTATCCACCTCCTAAACCACACTTTGAGGGAGGATAAATGTTGCTCCCAATTGCACACACAAGTGTACGTGGTCGTGCAAGTAAATTAGTGACTCTTAAAATAACAAGATTATCGATCCCAAAATACTTGTCAATTATCTATTTTTACTAAATTATATTAGTCTAATTATTAAATTAAGAGATCCAAGAAAAGAAGAATGCAAGAACAAAATAATAAAATTACATACAATAGTTGGAAAATCCCAAGGCTGCAACATATATTGGATTTCATGTACCCATATTTTTGGCTTAGAAATAATTTATTTGTCAAGTTACTGATTTATAGGGTTAATGATATGAGTTGGGATATACACCTTTCGTTCCCTACACCAATTAGATACCTAACTACATCGTTGAGCTGTGAAAAGTACGCTAATTGGCAAGCATTTATATTTCATCCTATTTCGTAAGCAATTGAGTTGTTCGGCTGGGCGTCATTCATGAACAAAAATCACCTCAATCTAATGGGTCGATCATGCTCTGTGTATTCACTAGTGTATATAATCTCTCCTCTCCCACTTTTAATATTAAACAACTGATTCACCTAATAGTGATCAAGCACGAAATACTAAAATGCGATTTTTAAATAACTTATAATGACAACAAAAAATTAAATCAAAATGCAATTAATAATCAACATTCAATCCGTAACTACAACCCTAGAACAAGGCTTTAACTACTAATATATAAGCAAACAACAAGAAGAATAGAATCCAAAAGGTATTGAAAACTTTCTACTCCTTATTATTGATCTTCACCTCTATAATTGAACATGTCCAATAATTATTTGTATGGATTATTTATAGATGTTTTAAACCCTAAATAAAATAGTTGAGTCCAAAGAATTAGGAATCAAAAACCAAACAAAATTTGGTTCTGTTTACGCGAAATTGTATTGCTGAACTGCCTCCGTTCTAGTTCCTTCAATTGCTGCCACGTGGAAAGGCCAATATCAATTGGCATTCTTTGAATATTCGCACATAAATTTGACCCTAATATTCAATTTAATCCATTAAGTTTTCTGATTGATTTTATTTTTCAATCTCCCATCTTTAATTTATTTTTGGTCCAAACTTCTTCATCTTTACAAAAAAATTTTATTACAAAAACACTAGTTTTCTTAAGATCATAAAATTCATTGTTAAAATATGAAGAAAATAATAAAACGAAGTAAATAATGCTTTAAAAAAAATTTTGGCTCTCGTAACACCCCAACTTAAACTTTTGCGATCGTCCTCGATCAAACACGAAACTCATCACACATATTAAATCAAAAAGGTGGGTCATCACTTAATTGAAGAAACAGTATACCATTTACCAATTCAAACAGCCAAGTACAATTCTAATCATTATGCAAGACATTCAAATAATCATTTTGCAAAACATTCAAATAAACAACAAACTTACTAACTTTCTAACCTCAAGAAAAGACATTGAACTCATCAAATTCAAGCTTGCTCACCTTCTCCCATCAAAGAATGCTAATAAAACATGTATCTATCATGAAACAAGTACCCTCACAAGAGTAAATGGTCCACACTCAAAAATAAAATTGAACACAAATTAAAGACTTCAAATCAAGAACAACTCTTATCCTCATAAATAAAATTCACATATATGCACAAAGAACTATATGCTTACCCATTCTGTGCATCTTCACTAATTTAAGCATGATTGAATAGAATCAAATAGGGTTTTAATGGATTGTAATGTAGGCTAGGGGACAAGTGTGAAAACTATATAATAGTGACTTACACATCCTTAAGCACTTTGTAATTTAAGACTACATCACCCATTATTTTCTTCTTTTCATTTTCAACCCTCTCTTAAACAATTATTTGACAAGTAATTCTCCCCATCTAAAGAATGTTTCAATCATATTTTTTTTATAAATTTATCCACCCCCAAATTATGTATTTACATGTTGTAAGGTGCACAATGTCCATGGAAGGACCAGAGACATCATCAAGGTATTCTCTTTTGTTTATCTTTTTTTTTTCACATTACATTCTTTTAAAGAGGGATTTTAAGCACTTTATATATATCATTAATTATCTTCTCACTCAACCATACATTTTTCTAAACATTGATAATTTAAATAAGTCTATGCTATTATGATCAAGGAAGCAAGCTGCAAAAACTAGGGATTCGACAAAATAGTCACAGTCAAAATATGACTACTTATAAAAGGCTATAGGCTCAAAAAAATAACTAGTATATAATATCAGAAAAGGCTAAAATTACCAGACAAATCAAAGAAAACCTATTATCATCTCCTACAAAAAATCGCTTTTTAATTCACTTCAATAACATACAGAACAAGTTCTACAACAAGATGCAAAATATGGAATAAATGCGATCTCTCCACACATGGGACATGTATCAATCAAGATGGATCAATTGAACTTTTCATAAAAACATGATCATAATAAACTATAAAATAAAATATATTCTATACAAAGTTACAACAATGATCTTAGGTGTTAAAAAAGTTTATATTTTTCTAATCAAACAATCATTCACAAGAATTAACTACTCAATAGTTAGGACTAAATAGAAAGTATCACACCACTCAAAAGAGACTTTTCTTTTCTCTAAAAAAATTTAAAAAAAAATTATCCAAAAAAAAAATATTCGGTTTAAAAGGGACTATCCTCATGAAAAGAACTTAAAACAAAAGACAAGGAACACATCCTAAAAAAAGAAAAGACTTAATAAAACAATAAAATTTAGGAATTTATTCATCCACCCCAAATTTAAAAAGATGATATGTCGCCAAAGCATCAAACAAAATTTAAAACAAGGGTAAGAAAAACTCCCTGAGGCCTTTACGCGTAACTAGTAACATATTTTGTCAATTTTCATCAAGGGTTGTACGCCTACCATACTTCCTCAAAAGCTTTAAGAAAAACACAAAAAATTATAATAATAAAATATAAAATTGAAAATAACAAGTTATCCTATAATCTGAGTTGCCTCTGAATAAGCGCTTAATGTAACGTCGCGACATGACCCAAATAAAATCACCACTTCCCTTTCCAATTGTACTTAAGAATTTCACCTCGAAGAACTTGTATCCTGTATAACAAAAATTTACATTTTCCAGAAGTGCATGTACCATTTACAAAGGCATCCTAGCTGTAAGTAGGACCACGGTCCGTTAATCTTGTTCGACAGAAAAATCAAAGATCCCAAATGACGGCCAAGACCTACGGACCGTACGTAGGACCATGGTCCGTAGACCTGGTCCGTCGATCTTGGTCAACAAACCCATTCTCTAAATCAAAAGACAAAGGAACCAGATGGACTATAACAACTCAAAAATGACTATGCAAAGTAATGCCTAAACGTACCACAATGCCTAGATTAAATTGGGTTTACACGGCTAGATGACCGTGGAACCATAACACAAAACCTATGCAACAGCGAAGCCAACCAACTTGGTGAGTTAGTTGAGCTAGGCAAGGTTGGATCCATCCATACAGGATACCCGAATTTTAAGATTCACCCTGATAAGTCTTAACTAGACTTAAAAGGGTAATCTTAGGTTTGGAGGGTCTAGGGTAAAATGGTATTTTCCAGGCTAAGGGTAGTATTGTAATTACCCTAAGTATTTAATTAAGTAATTAATTAATGTAATTAGGGGACGATTTGGGTCGGGTCGACCCGAATTTAGGCTTCACCCGAGTTCGATCCTTGGTTGAAGCAATATCAAGTTGAACTAATTGGTATTTAATTATCTGATTTAGGTAAGGGCATGTTATTCATTTCACTTAAGACTTAGAAAATAAGATTTTTAATTTAAATAACAAAGAGTCCTAGTTTGACTAGGTCATTACCTAAAACTCATACTCCTAAACTTACTCTCACATCTCTCGACCCTCATTCTCACGTCTCTCCACTATCATTCTAATGCTTCATCATTTTGTAAAATAACAAAATCAAAATTTCATCACTCTTAAAGAATTTGTACGCAACAATTTAAAAGAAAAAATAAACTAAAAACGAAATGCATAAACATTTTTCTCGATGGGTTTTCGCGTGAGGTTTCGGTGGTGAAGCATTGTTTTTGTGGGGGTTGGCAGCACATTAGATCAGGTATGGAATGGTGTTGACTGAATAAAAAGGTATGGGTTTCTTCCTCTTGGTTCCTTTCCCAAGAGGTCCCTAGGATTCAGTCATATTCTAATCTGGAAACTAGGACTGTTTTCTTTTTGTATGTCCCTGTTACTAGCTCCCATCGATTGTTGAAGGTTGGGTATGTTTTCTTGTAGAATTTAGGGATGTAACATGTTTTCGTGATAATTATGTTCATGTATGTATGGTCGGATTTATGTGATTGTCAAGTATGTTTTTTCAGAAACTGTGAAAATGGCATGTCAAATCCTTGTGTTTTTGTATGTAATTACTTGTAGAAATCGTGATGTTCTTGGGTTGTGTGATGTTGATGAGTTGAGTGAAAACTCTTAGCCAAATGTAACCACAAAAATGCACATAAAAATGTATGAAATATCAAGGGAATTGCTTAAGAATCTAACGTATAAATGTTGTGAAAAGGTGGACTGAAAACCTCACCAAATTTCTAGAAATGTGGAAATTTGGTCTTGGTATAGGCAACATTGAGGATTTAGGTTTCTATTTTTTTAAATGTGTGATGTCATCACTTATTGAACCTGAGACCTCACCATATTTATGTTGTTGAAAATTCAATATTAAAAATGAGGTAAGGGGGATTCGAAATGGGGTAAGGCTCAAGTGATAAAATGAAAGAGTGAAAAATAAATATAATGAGGTGTGTGGGGATCGAACCCACAACCTCTTGATAGGTGAGGAAATTAGGGGAATAATTAACGAAAAGTAAAATGAGGTTGTGGGGGATCGATCCCACACCCTCTCCGATTAAAAAAAAAGGAAAGAAAAAAAAGAAGTGTAGGCGTTTGGGCTCGATCTCAGGTGGCAAAGCCAAAATTTTAAGTCAAAAATTAATATTAGACTAAGTGTCGCTCAAGGGATTTGAAATCGTGTTCCCTTTCCAAATTTCGTATTGATACAGAAGACTTACGTGAGTAAACTATTAATGAATGGAGCCTATGGGAATCAAACTCCACACCTTGGCATACTTACAAGATGCATAAGTCTTGTACCACATAATCTTGGATGAGTATAAGTCACTTGGTACAATTATGAACGAAGCCTCATGCCTTGTACGTATGGGTTCATAAGTCCAGCGTGCGTTTAAAAATACGTGAACCTAAGATGTATGTGATGAGATGATGAGACCCTAGGAGGGTTAAGTAAGAGTGTGAAACACACTAAAATGCCAAGTGCATTGGCATATGACGAAATGAACATTCACGTAATAGTGTCAGTAATTATGAAGAGCTAATATGCCAAAGTTAATGAATGTGTGACAACATGATAAGAGGCTAATATGAAAGATGAGATCAATCTTAAATGAGCTACTCACCTATGAGAGTATAAAACTAATAAAGAGACCAGTCTGTAAAAACACTCTAATGAAAGTATTGAGATTAATGCACAATTAATACTAATGATGAGATGAGAAATCATCTAATGAGCAATGATGCCCTCATTCTAGAAGCTAGCTTGTATGATGTGTGAGATTAATGTAATGGAACTTTATAAAGAGCACCGATAGGCTAGCTATGATACGCGATTCCTTCTTTCGGGAAGGCTTGATTCGTGTAAATCTCATGAGATGAGACTATCCGTTTAGGCGAGTATGGGTCTCCTTATATCTCCTCCTCTTCGAACCTATGCTTCCAACATAGGGTTCTAGTAGGGTTCATTTCCTTATATACACTAGCATGTTTTGGTTAAACTTTGGCCTGTGATTCCACATCATTTAGGTGTGGGGTAGACACAGGCCTTCATAAAGCTCACATGATCTATGTCGGTTAAAGTTAAAGTTCCCAAAGAAAGAATGAGGCCAGCCTCATGTAAACACAATGAAATGAATGATACCAAGGGTGTTTGGATATGATAATCACGAGGCAAACTAGACTCAAGTAATTATACTAGGTCATTCTTGGTCATTGCACACTTAACCAGATGAGAGTCCTAAACAACATCCTAGGTATATAAGTGGATGAAAATGATGTTCATATGAATGCATGAAGCATACTCTTTGTTTACTAAAGAAGTCTCCCTAGTTGAGCTCCCATAGGTTGAGCCCTCATTTGGGAAGTCGTAATGTTAAGTCCATGATTCCAAGGTTTCACGGCATACTAACGAAAGAAATGTGATATATGTATGTGCTAAATGAAATGTGTTATGTGTTGTGTGCAATATGTAAAGAATGATGATGGATGTTACTCTCATAGCATGAATTTTCTTATCTGATTTGGCAAGTCCAAGTGACTTGGCTTTCCATTACTCAAATCGTTAGGATAGAGCCCTTTTTAATCATGCATGTCCTTGGTGTCTACATGCATACACCCATACTTAGTACACGTCTGTACTAATCCCATCCAACCCTTTACACTTAGGTGCACGTTTAGGTGGACGCTAGAGATTACGAGACTATGTTGAAGCTATCCGAAATTGGTAGACCCTCAATCATTTGAGGATACTTATCTTTTATATTTTAGCTTAGATGTAGGCAAGAGCTAATGGCAGATGTTACACTAATATTTCTTTCTTACTTATTTTCTGACGTCGTATTGGTGCCGTTTTGGCAAACTTCATATTAATGCAGTTATGAACAATTTCCTTATTTGAATATATTAGTATTAGATACTTGTTGTGAATTGATGTGATATCATGCAAATCTTTTATGCGTCTATTGTCTCTTACTGTGAAGTCTATGTATACTTCAAAGAAAAAAAAATTTTTGTAAATTTTCCGCTAACATTAACCTATACTATGTAATGATGACAAATGTAGGCTTGTGTGCAACCTCCAAGAGGTCAACGATTCCAGTTTCAGATAGGGTCTAGATCCCGGTAATGAGAAACATGGTATAAGATCATTAGGTTTAATTCCAAGAATAATAATGTTCACATTAACAACATTGAGTAGTTTCTAAGGTATGGTAGTGAAGTGCACCACTATAATAAACTAGAGATTGCATAATGCATAGGAAAATTCCATTCTTCTGATCTTATCGTGCCTTCACTAATGTTTGATTACTTGGTATTATGAGAGTATCTAACATCAATTCTTATTTTTCAAAAAATGAACACAAGGAGGAGCGCTAGTTAGGGAAGAGGAGAAGCAACTAGTGGAGGCAACCAAGTTCCACCTTAGGCTCCAGCTGCAATAGTGGCCATGCCAGTTAACCAAGCTGGGTTGACTGATGTGGAGGTGCGGGCCGGTTCGGCACAGATGGATCAAGACATCAATGTGCAGGTCCAGGCCAACAGATAGGAGGTTCAGTGGGAGGTACCACAAACCCACAACATGGCGAACATGTTGCGAGATTTTACGAGGATGAATCCTCCAATCTCTACAGAATCTATGACTGTAAAGGATCCTCAAGAGTTTGTGGAGGAGGTGCAAAAGATTCTGGTGGCCATGGGGGCCATGAAGATTGAGAAAGATGAGTTGGCCTTGTACCAACTAAAAGATGTTTCACAGACCTGGTGCAAGATGTGGAAGGATAACAGGGCATTGGGTGGAGTTCAGACCACTTGGGAGCTGTTTAAGTACACCTTTATGAAGAGGTTCTTCCCCAGGGTGATTAAAGAGGGTAAGGTTGAGGAGTTCATCAACCTTAAGCAGAGCTCAATGACTGTCAGGGAGTATTCTCTGAAATTCGTAAAATTATCCATGTATGCCAGTTCCCTTATGTCAAACACGAGGGACAAGATGAGAAGGTTCCTTACAGGAATCTCAGAGGACTTGGCGGAGGAGTGTCGGGCTACAATGCTCCATGATAACATGGACTTGTAAAGGCTGATGGTGCATGTCCAGTAGGTTGAGGACAGCAGGAAGAAAAGGATAGTTCGTGAGTCCAAGAGGCCTAAAACTTCTTACCAAGCAGGTCCCAGCAGTGGTGGTGGGAGGAGAACTTTCAGAGTTCGTGATCTTCCTAAATTTAAGAAGGGGCATCAGAGTTCAGGGAACTCTAACTCTAAGAAGACTGCAACACCAAGAGGAGGAGCACAAGAGGGGAAATGGAGGTGATGTGCAGCTTCAAGAAAGAAATGTGGGAACTGTGGCTGTATTCTTTGGTCATAGTATTCATTGATGACATCCTTATCTACTCTAACATCAAGGAAGACCATTAACAACATTTGAGACTAAGCTTGCAGGTACTTAGACAACATCAGTTGTATGCCATGTTAAGGAGGTTTGAATTCTGGCTTAGATCAGTGACCTAACTGGGTCATGTTGTGTCTGATAAGGGTGTGCAATTGGACCCCAAGAAGACTGAGGCTATTAAGAACAGGCCAAGACCTCTTACTCCTACCGATATTCATAGCTTTCTGCGATTGAATTGTTAGGACCGTAGGTTCGTGGAGGATTTTTCTTATATTGCTGCCCAACTGACAAGTTAGACTAAGAATAAAGCCATGTTTGAATAGGCAGCAACTTGTGAGAAGAGTTTCCAGTAGCTGAAGGACAGACTCACTTCATCCCTAGTGCTTACGTTGCTTAAATGTTTTCAGAGTTAGACTATTTATTGTGACTCATCTAGGGTTGGTGGTGGTTGTGTTCTTATGCATTGTTGTACGGTGATAGCCTATGTGTCCAGACAACTCAAGGTTCATGAGAAAACTTATCCCACTCATGGCATGGAGTTGGAAGCTTTGTTATTTGCATTGAAGCTCAGGAGGCATTACTTGTACGCGGTGCATGTGGATGTCTTCATAGACCACAAGAGTCTCCAGTATTTTTTCACATAGGGGCAGTTGAATCTACATCAGCGGAGACAGTTGGAGCTGTTGAATGACTATGACATGAATGTCCACTACCATCCAGGGAAGGTAAATATTGTCGTTGATGCTTCAAGATGGTTGAGCATGCGGAGTACAACCCACGTTAATGATTAGAAGAAGGATTTAGTGAAGGATGTACACAAACTGGCAAGATTGGATGTCCAGTTGATTGACTCTACTAGTGTGGGTGCTTCATTTTTCTTAGTTCTTAATCATCCTTGGTAGTTGAAGTCAAGAAGGTTCAACATCTTGATCCTGTGTTGATGGAGTTGAAGGACTCAGTGCTCATAAAGATGAATGAGTCCTTTGCTTTGGGAGGTAACGACATACATAGGTACAAGGATAGGCTGTGTGTACCAGACGTTGATTATTGGCGAACCAAGATTGTTGTAGACACCCATGGTTCCAGGTATTCAATACGTCCAGGCTTCACCAAGATGTATCATGACCTAATGAAGATCTATTGGTGGAATGGCATGAATAAGGACATTGCTGAGTATGTGGTCAGTTGTCCTGATTGTCAGCAGGTTATCGCGGAGAACTTTATCTTGGTGGTCTCACTCAGATGATTGAGGTTAAAACTTGGAAGTGGGAGGCTATTAACATGGACTTCGTGGTTGGTCTTTCGAGGACTAGGAGACAACATGACTCCATATGGGTTAGTATGGACAGGATGTCTAAGTTTGCCCACTTTATCCCTGTGAAGTCTACTTACTGGGCTGAGGATTATGCGAGACTCTACATTGATGACATCGTGAGGTGGCATGGGATTCCTTTTTCTATCATTTCGGATAGAGGAGCTCAATTCACTTCGCATTTCTAGAGATCCTTCCAGAAGATCTAAGGCATATAGGTAAAGCTCAATACTACGTCCCATCCTCATACGCATGGGCACGTAAAGTGCAACATTCAGACATTGGAGGACATGTGGAGAGCGTGTGTGATTGACTTCAGGGGTAGTTGGGATTACAATCTATCATTGATAGAGTTCTCGTATAATAACACCTATCAATCCAGCATTAGGATGGAACCATTTGTGACAGTGTATAGTAGGAGGTGTAGGTCTCCAGTTGGGTGGTTCGAGATTTGAGATTCATCCATTTTGGTCCAGATATCATGAATGAGGCCTTAAAGAAGGTCAGGTTGATTAGCAACAGGTTGGATACTGCTTGCAGTCGGAAGAAGTCTTATGCAGATAACAGGAAGCAGCCCTTAGAATTTGATGTTAGTGACCAGGTATACTTGAAGATATCACCCATGAAGTGGGTGATTAGATTTGGCAGGAAGAGGAAGTTTAGTCCGAGGTACGTTGGTCCATACGTGATTCTACAACATTTGGGTGAGGTGGCCTATAAGTTGTTGCCTGCAGAGCTATCTTCTGTTCATCCAGTCTTTCATGTATCTATGTTAAAGAAGTGACTTGGTGATCTAGCATCGATTCTGCCTGTTGAAGGTTTGGTGGTTGATGAACACTTGTCCTATGACGAGGTTCCTGTTGAGATTTTAGACCGGCAGGTGAAGCGGCTGAGAAATAAGGAGGTTGCTATAATAAAGGTATTGTGGACAAACCATCTTGTTGAGGGTGCTACGTGGGAGTTCGAGGCCGATATGATATCCCTCTATTTTTCAGCTTTTTAGCTCTTAAGGTTAGACTTCCGACTCATAAGTCTAAGTTTCCTTATCTCCTCTATTCTTTGTTTCTATGGCTTGACTGTGTAAAGTACTTATGTTATGATATGATTAACATTGTGCTAGATAATAAGAAGTGTCATTCGGGGACGAATGTTCTTAAGGAGGGATAATGTAAAAACCCGAAAATGACTATGCAAAGTAAAGCCTAAACATGTCTAGAATGCCTAGATTAAACCGGGTTCACACGGTTAGATGCACGTGGAACCAGACCTCAGAACCTATGAAACAGCCAAGCCAACCTACTTTGTGATTTAGTTGAGCTAGGCAAGGTTTGGCAGCCATGTAGGGCACCTGAATATTAAGATTCACCCGGATGATTCTTAACCAGACTTGAAAGGGGTAATCTAAGGTTTGGAGGGTCTAGGGGTAAAATGGTGTTTTCCAGGTTAGGGTAGTATTTTTATTACCCTATGTATTTAATTAAGTAATTAATTAATGTAATTAAGGGACAATTTTTGTTAGGTTGACCCGAATAGACCTAGTTCGCGAGTTAGGCTTCAACCGGTTTCGATCCTTGGTGGAAGCAATATTAAATTTAATTAAATGGTGTTTAATTATCTTATTTAAGTAAGGGCATGTTAATTATTTCACTTAAACCTTAGAAAATAAGATTTGTTATTTAAATAACAAAGAGTCCTAGTTTGACTAAGTCTTTACCTAAAACTCCTACTCCTAAACTTACTCTCACATCTCTCCACTCTCATTATCACGTCTCTCCACTATCATTATCACGCTTCATCATCATAGAACAGTGTTGCAATGAGGTTTTGTTTGTGAAGTATTGTTTTCGTGGGGGATTGTAGCCTATTCGAACAGGTTTAGAACAGTGTTGAACGAAGAAAAAGATATGTGTTTCTTCCTCTTTGTCCCTTTCCCAAGACACCCCTATGATTAAGTCGTATTGTAATCCGAAAACTAGGAATGGTTCCCTTTTTTATGTCCCTGTCACTAGCTTCATCAATTGTTATAGGTTGGGTATGTTTGCTGGTAGAATTTAGGTATGTAACGTGTTTTCTTGATGATTATGTTCATGTATGTATGTTTGGATTTATGTGATTGTCAATTATGTCTTATCCGAAACTATGTGAAAATGGCATGTTAAATCCTTGTATTTTTGTATGCAATTACTTGTAGAAATCGTGATGTTCATTGGGGATGTAATGTTTATTAATTGAATGAAACATCATGGAAAAATGTTACAAAAAATATGCACATAAAAATGTACGAAATATCCAATTAATTGCTTAAGAATCAGACGTATAAATGATGAGAAAAGGTGGACAGAAAACGTGACCAAATTTCCAGAAATCTGGAAATTTTTTTTTCGGTTTAGGAAGCATGGAGGATTTGGGTTTAAAAAATATTCAAAATGTGTGATGTCACGACGGATTGAACCCGTGACCTCACCATATGTAAGCTGCTGAAAATTCAATAATAAAAATGAGGTAAGGGGTATTCAAAATGGGGTAAGGCTCAAGTAAAGAAATGAAAGGGGGAAAAATAAATAAAATCAGGTGTGTGGGGATCGACCACACAACCTATCGAATAGGTGAGGAAATTAGGAGAATAATTAATGAAAAATAAAAATGAGGTTGTGGGGGATTGATCCCACACCCTCTCGCGCCTCAAAAGAAAAAGCAAGGAAAGAAAAAAAATTAAAAAATGAAGTGTAGATGTTGGGGCTCGACCTCGGGTCCCCAAGCCAAAATTTTAAGTCAAATATTAATATAAGACTAAGTGTTTCTCAAGGGATTTGAAATCTTGTTCCCTTGCCAAATATTGTGTTGATACATAAGTCTTACGCGAGTAAATAATAAATGAATGCCGCCTATAGTAATCGAACACGAGACCTTGGCATATTGACAAGATGCATAAGTCTTGTACCACATAATCATGGGTAAGCCCTCATTCTTTCGAGGATGCTTATCTCTGATATTATAGCATAGACGTAGGCATGAGCTAGTGGAGGATGTTCCACTAGCGTTTCTTTATTACTTATTTTCAGAAGTCCTATAGGTTCCATTTTGGTAACTTTATATTAATGCAGTTATGAACTATTTCCTTCATTTGAATATCTAATTATTAGATGGTTGTTTTGAACAGATGTTATATAATGCAACTCTTATACGTGTATATTGTTTCTTACTACTTCAAAGAAAACAAAGTTGTAAATTTTTTGCTAAATTTAACCTATACGATGTAATGATGACGTATGTAGTCTTGTCTGCGACCTTCTAGAGGTCAACGACGTTGGTTTCAGCTAGGGTCTAGACCCCGGTCGTGACACGGACCATAGTTGGGACCACGGTCCGTGGACCAGGTCAATCGATTTTGGTCCACATACCCATTCTATCAACAAAATGATGAAGGAACCGAACGAACCGTAGGTGGGACCACGGTCCGTCGATCTTGATCCACAGACCCATTCTCTAAATAAAATGATGGAAATGACCTAGAGACCGTAGGTATAACCGTGGTCCATCAATCTTGGTCCACAGACGATGGCCAGGAACTACAAATCATAGGTATGACCACGGTCCGTCAATTAGTCCGACAACACTTAAGTTAGGGGTCTTTTGGTCCCTTCCTACTTTGTTGTACCCCTATGATACATTGTTTAGACTCTAAATCATGAAGTTCTAGTTATTTTAGGCCTAGAAACAAAACTAGAACTTTCGTAAGTCAAATCATTAATCAGAACATAGAATATTAAAAGCAAGAGAGAAGAAAAAGGTCAACAACCCTAGTTAGAGAACGCAACAAGGTTCCATCAGTTCTAGCCCCAAAATCTAAAGATTTTTTTGTGGAATTCATCACTAGATGTGTGGGATTTCACTAGTGGCTTCCTTTCACCCATTAGATCCCTAGTTTTCAGTAATTTTATTGATTCCTTTATTATGACTAGACCTAGGGTTTATTAAATATTAGAATTATTGGTTCTAAGCTAATAGAATGCTCTACATTAAATTAATACGTTAGTGTTCAGATAAATTCATGAATTCCAAAATCCTAGCTATGTATATCTTTAGTTCATGATTACAAATTCTAGGTCAGATATTTCAGTTATTCAGTTTATGCTTCAGTTATTAATATATTATTATCAGATTATTATTTCATTCTTAATTTGCATGTTTCATTTTCTGTTATCCACTATTTACATTAAATTCATTCATAATATATTAATAACATAACTCATTGGGTATTGCATAATATCGAGTTTTATTAGGGTTCAGCGTTCCCAAATAGTCCTAGAGCTACTATCCAAGTAGGTTGTATGTCCCCTCTATAAGCATCAGCTTAGTGAACACGCCAACATGCCTTTATACATCTAGAAGGGTATATTGGGTCCTCTCGATAGGTGTATGCATCAGACTCCACTTTTGTCTCATGTTGTTTTATTTTCGGTTATTACTAGTTCTCACGATTAAGACAAATTCCATTGAACATTTATCAGTATATCAAGTATTCAATTTCAACATGTTATAAATTAGTCACTACATTAAATTATATCAGTATTAAGAATCAATATCATATTTAGATTATATCATTGTGTTACTTCTTTGTTTAGTAATGTATTATTTCATATTTACTCTATTCTACATGCTCAATACCTTTCAAGTACTAACACATACATTTGCTACATCTTCTCGTGATGTAGGTTCAGGTTCTCAACATCAAAATCATTCTTAGATCGATTCCTAATCTCAAGATCAGCCGACTTAGTGGTGAGTTCTCATACTCTGAGGACAATAAGCATGAGTTTATTTTAGTATTTTAAGTCCTTTAGATTCAATTTTGCTAGAATGAGTTGTCCTTGTCCCAAAATTTCTAGTCAGTTAGAGAGACTATTTTCAAACATAGTTAGTTTCAGCTTAGTATTGAGTTAATATATTCTTTGTATTATACTACTCAAGTTTCATACATCTCAGTTATAATATATGGGTATTCCCGATCTTTTAATTTTAATTATAATTTATCTTACACACTAATTTATATCTTTAGTATGCTCATGACCATGCCAACAAGATTAGCATGGGATCACTTGTGGTCCTAGGTCCCATGTATGCAACTAGGGGGTAGCTCAGGGCATGAAAAATTTGTGTTAGAGCACTAGGTTTAGTGTCCTAGGATGTATGAAAAGCCGTACTAAGTACAATTTTATTCATGGATGTGAAGTGCACCACATCTAATAGGAGGGAGGCTATGAAGTGCTTTTGAGAAATAAATCACTTTCTTATTACTCTTATCATGTGTAAGGTATGATCTAATTCCATTCTAACTCAACGTTCTACGTTCATATAATGCCTCCTCATCAGATCTAATGCCACGAATGCGAATACCAGGAATGTAAATGCAACTACTCTAGTTCCAGATCAGGAAGTCTCTAATGCTGAATTCAGGAATGCCATTCTGATATTACATAGAGTATCGCCAACTAAAACAATCAATGGGTTCAAGATCATGTGAATACAAATGGTTCATCAACAACAATTAGGGTACATAACTTTGTTAGGATAAACCCGCTTGAGTTCTTAGGATCGTAGACTAGTGAGGATCTCTAAAATTTCTTACATAATATTAAGAATATCTTTGAGGTTATTCAAGTCAGTGGGAATGATCAGGTTTGGTTGGCGTCATACTAGCTAAAAGATGTTGCTCATATGTGGTACACTTAGTGGAAGGAAAATAGGGGTACAATTTCTACTCCTATTACTTTGGATTGCTTTAGTGACACCTTTCTAGAAAGGTTCTTCCCAATGCAGTTGAGAGAAGCAAAGGCTAAGGAATTCATGATGTTAAGGAACAAAAACATGACAGTTCAAGAATATGGACTCAAGTTTTACGAACTCTCAAGGTATGGTCCTCTCATATATACTAACACCAGGGATCACATGAATAAATTTTTGTATGGAGTGTCATATTTGGTGAAAGCATAGTATAGAAATGCTATATTACTAGGAGACATGAAAATCTCTAGGATTATGACTAATGATCATCGGGTTGAGGGTTATAAGGTTTATGAATTGGCTGAGAATAAGAAGTCTAGGATTGAGAACTATGACTATTCTAATTAGAAATTAGGCTGTGGAAATCGCTCTCACAGTCAGTAGAAGTTTTCAACCCTATACCTTTCGTCAGCAAGTGTTCCATCTTCCAAGAATATGTATGATAAGAAGGTTAGGGAACCAGGCTCTATGTCTCGGGGAAGTATTTCTGGCACTAAGACATACCCCACTTACCTTATGTTTGGAAGAACCATCTGCGCGAGTGTCTTATACAAAAGGAAAGATGTTTTAGATGCGGTAAGTCTTGTCACAGGTTAAGGGATTGATCTTCTAGACATGGTCAAGAAGTTAGTAATGGTAGAGCTCAGTCTGTAACTTCACCATCACCAACAATGTAACAACCCTAAAATAACTATGCTAAGTGATGTCTAACGTATCTAGAATGCCTAGATTATACCAGTTCACATTGATTTATGCGCGTAGCACAAAACCTCTAAACCTCTGCAACCTAGGAATGGTTGGGTCCATCCATGTAGGGCACCCGAATATTAAGATTTACCTAGATGATTCTTAATCAGACTTAAAAAGGGGTAATCTTAAGTTTGCAGAGTCTAGGGGTAAAATGGTCTTTTCTAGGTTAAGGGTAGTATTGTAGTTACCGTAATAAATTAATTAATTAATTAATATGGTTAACGGTCAATTTGGGTAGAGATGGCCCAAATTGACCCTTTAAGAAAAATCTTGCTCCACCTAGAGTCGAGCCTTGGTTGAAGCAATGATTTAATTGATTTATTGTATTTAGTGAATTAGTTAAATTAATTAATATTCAATTTTCTTATTTAGTTAAAGTAAAATCATATTTTTAATTTAAAAAAAATAACAATATTAATAAATAATGGGGAGTCCTAGTTGAGTAAGTCTCCACTGAACTCTCCTAATCCTAATCCTCTCATTCTCATGTCTCTCACTTTCATTCTCACGTTTTTCATCAGCAAAAGAACTGAAAATAATAGTTCTTCAATCTTGAAGAACTTACACACAAAAACTCAAACGAAAAGCTAAGCTAAAAAAAAATCAACAACATTCTTCTCGACGGATCGTGTTTAGGATTTTGGTGGTGAGGTAGTGGTGTCGTGGGAATAGGCAGCATTGAAACAATTTTGGACGACATTAAGGTATGGGTTTTCTTCTTTCTTGGTCCCTTTCTCAAGAGACCCCTAAGTTCAGCTTAATTCCAATCGAGAAACTAAGGTTGTCCCCGTTGCATGCCCGTGTCATTAGATCTTTTGAAAGATTCAAAGTATGCGTTGGTATATCTTCTGGTATATGATTTTAGGGATGGTTGTGATAACGTGTTTAATGTTAATTCGGAAATCATGTAAGGGACTAAAAATATATTCCGGAATAGTATATTAAGTTTACTGTTTTGAGCATGTGTGTGCTGAAAATTTTTTGTGTTTGCTGCCTGAAACTTGTATGTTAAATGTTGTGTTTCACGTGTATAAAAATGTTAAAATATATGATGTTCGTATAAGGTTAAGGTGACTGACTGAATGTCACTGAAAATACTACACAAATCAACATAAGAATAGAGAAAATAGAATGGAAGAGACCAAATTTCCAGCTTGCAGGAAATTGGTTGTCTCGGCCAAGAATTGAAAAAATAAACTATGATTTTTTAAAATTTTTCAAAAATTGTGAGGTCATTTGGTATTGAACCCAAGACCTCACCAAATGCAAATCACCTTAAAATTTCATGAGAAAAAACAAAGTAAAAATAAATGTGGTGAGTGGGATTGAACCCACAACCTCTTGAAAAGATGAGAGACTTGGGAGAAAAATAAATGTGCTGAGTGGGGATTGAACCCAAAACCTCTTGAATAGATGAGAGAGTTAGGATAAAAATAAAGGAGAAAAATAAATGTGGTGAGTGGGGATTAAATCCACAATCTCTTTAATAGATGAGAGAGTTAGGAGAAAAAAATAAAGAAGAAAAATAAATGTGGTGAGTGGGGGTTGAAACAACAACCTGTTGCATAGGTGAGAAAGTCAATAGATAAATTAAGAGAAAAAGAATGAACTTGTGGGGGATTGATCCTACAACCTCCTAGCCTTAAATGAGAAAGAGCAGAGGAAAAGAAAGGAAATATTATGGGAGTGATGGGGATCGATTAGGGTCCCCTAAATCTGAAAAATGGAATTATCAAGTTTAATATAAGCTGAAGTGTTCCTAAAGGGATTCAAAATTGGGTTCCCTTGCGTAATCCTGTATTGACAAATAAGTCGTACGTGAACAAATATTTTATGAATATTTCCTTTAAGGATTGAAATCGATATCTTGGCATACCTATAAGATGCATAAGTCTTGTACCACATAATTTTGGGTAAATATGAATCACTTAGGCGAACTATGAATGAAACCTCATGTCTTATATGTGTGGAATCAGAAGTCTAGCATACATTTAATAGTAAGTGAAACTAAGATGTTTTGTGAAGAGATGATGAATCCCCATAGGGGTTAGGTAAGAGTGTGACACACTTTATAGGGCCAACTGTATTGGTATACGATGAAATGAACATTCACGTAAAAGGGGTGAGTAATTATGAAGAGTAAATGTTCAAAAGTTAATGAATGTGGTGACAACATGACAAGAAGCTAATGTGAAAGGTGAGAGAAATCTCAAATGAGCCTATGTAAATGTTATCAAGACGTACTCACCTATGAGAGTGTAAGGTTAATGAAGAGACCAGTCTCTATAAACACTCTGATGAATGTATTATAGTTAAAACATACTTAATACTAATCATGAGATGAGAAATCATCTAATGAGCTGTAATGAGTCATGCTTGAACCCAACTTATATGATTTATGAGATGAATGAAATGGAACTTTATATTAAGCACCGATAGTATTGCTATGAATTGTGATTCCTTCTTTCGGGAACGCACAAGTTCATGTAATTTTCATGAGATAATACTGTCCGTACAGACGGGTATTTCTCTCCTTATATCTCATAGTCTTTGATCCTATACTGCCAATAAAGGGTTCTAGCAGGGTTCGATTCCCTATATACGTTAGCATGTTTTCGTTCACTTTGGTCGGTGATTCCACCTCTTTTAGGTGTGGGGTTAAGCATTGGATTTCATGATGCTCACATGATCTAAGTCGTTTAAGGTTAAAGTTCCCAAAGAAAAAATGAGGCCAGCCTCAAGTAATGCACATAATTAAATGAACGATACCAAAGATTTTAGGATACGATAATCAAGAGGTGACCTAGACTAAAGTAATGATGCTACGTAATTATAGTTCATTGCTTAGCGAACCCGATGAAAGTCTTAATCTACATCCTAGGTATCGATGGTGTTTACACTAGCTTACGAATGAATAAAAATGAAGTACGTATGAATGAATGAAGAAGACTTTGTGTTTGCTAAAGAAGGATCCATAGTTGAGGTCCCATATGTTGAGCCCTCATTTTGGGAAGTCCTAAGGTCAAGTCCATGATAACAAGGTCTCATGGCATATGGACGAATAATATCAAATATTTTATGTGCTAATAAGCAATATGTTATGCGTTTTGTGCAATATGTTACGTATTATGATACATGTTACTCTCATAGTATGACTTTCCTAATCAAATTTTGGCAAGCCACTTACTTGACTTTCCATAATTCATATTTTTAGGAGAGAGCTCTTCTTAATCATGCATGTCCTTGGTTTGTTCTTGCATATACCCATACTTACTACAAGTGTGTACTAATCTGATACGACACTCTACTTTTAGTTGCAGGTACAGCTGGACGCTAGAATTTACGAATCAATGATGAAGTTATCCGGACGTGGAGCTTTCATCCAGATTCGGTATGCCATCATTCTTTCAAGGATGCTTACTATTTTATTCCAGCATTAAACGTAGACATTATCTAGTGGAGTATGTTCCACTAGTGTTTCATTCTCAATTGTTTCAGACATTATATTGGTGTCATTTTGGCAAGTATTCATTTACTTTCGGTTCTCGTGATATAGACACTGGTACATTATGAGTCTTTGACGTTGATGTTTACACATTTTTTAATCCAGGGGCTACTCTTTAATTTATAACTTCATACATAGCAGTCTAATTAAGTGTTAGTCCAGAAACTCTCTCAGAACCATTTTCAGTCTCTATTCAAGTTGGTGAACCAATTATAGCTAGATGTGTATGCATAAATTACGATGTCAAAGTTTCTCAGAAGTTCACCTCAGCAGATCTTGTAGAGTTAGAAATGGCAGACTTCAATGTCATTCTAGGCATTGATTGGAAACATTCTTCTTATGCCTCAGTCAATTGTAGAACAAGGATTGTTCATTTTCATATTCCAAATAAACTAATCTTAGAATAGAAGGGTAGTAGCTTAGCGCCTATGGAACAATTATTTTCTTATCTTAAGGACAAAAAATGAAACAACTTTCATAGGACTTGATTTAGTCCACTATGTGATGGAGAAAGTGCAACTCATTAGTGATAGACTTAGGACAACCCAAATTCGTCCAAAATCTTATGAAGCTGTGAGAAGAAGGGAACTAGAGTTCCAAATTGATGATTGGATTTTCTTGAAAGTGTCACCTATAAAGGGGGTGATGAGGTGTGGCAAGAAAAAGAAGCTCATTCCTATATATGCAGGACCTTACAAGAACATTAAAAAGGGTTGGTAACGTTGCATATGAGTTACAGTTTCAAGCTTTACTAGCAGCAGTGCATCCGTCTTCCACACATCACTTTTAAAGAAACGTACGGGTGATCCAGCCTCCGTGGTGCCATTAGAGAGTGTTGATGTGAAAGAGAGACTTAATTATAACGATGTATAATTTGAGATTCTTAATCGTCAGTTAAGAAGGTTTAGAAACAAAGAAGTCTCTTCAGTCAAGGTTTTGTGGAAAAGGTAGTCAGTAGAGAGCGCTACTTAGGAAGAAGAAAAAGACATGAAAGTGAAGTATGCTCACCTCTTTCCTTCCGATTCCACTCCAGCTTGATGTAATAATTCATCTTCACTTTTCAGTCATTCATGTATAAATACAACCTTATAATCATGTTCCCTTAGGTTGTACTTGAATTTCCAGCATATTTGCATGTTCATGGAACATAGTTCAGTAAGAAATTTTATCTAAGTTTTTAGTTGTAGAGATTGTAGCCCACTACCTCCATTTAAGCTAGTTTAGTCTTCATTCGAGGACAAATGTTCTTAAGGGGGAGATAATGTAACAACCCTTATGCTTGATAGACCAAAATTCAGATTTTTGAGAAGTGTAGGTGCCATCTACGGAGCCAACGTACGGGTAGTATGTAGGATAACTCTACGTGGACCCGGTCCTTCAATCTTTGTCCAAAGAAAACCCAAAGATCCCAAATGACGCAAAGGTCCTAAGGATTGTACGTAGCACCAAGTGAGTGGGCCAGGTCAGTTCTATGATTTAAACGATGAAGGAATAGAACGGATAGTAGGTAGGACCAGGGTCTGTGGACCATACTTCGAAGGAAGAGAACAGAGCATAGGGGGAACACAGTTCATTGACCAGGTCTATCGATCTTTCTCCACAGACCTATTCACTAAATTAAATGACACTATGGAATTACAGAATGTAGGTAGAAGAACAGTCCATAGACAAGTCCGTCAATCTTGGTCCACAGATGACAACTAGGACCTATGGACCGTAGGTAGGACCAAGGTCCACGGACCTGGTCCGTCAGTCAATCCGACAGTAGCTGAGTCAGGGGTCTTTTGGTCTCTGTCTACTTCATTGGACTCCTAAGATACGTCGTTTAGACCATAAATAATTAGGTTTTAGTCTGTTTAAGCCAAGAAACATAACTAGAACTTAACTAACTCAAATCATTAATGAAAACATTGAAATTAGAAGCAATGGAGGAGAAAAAGGTCATGAAACCTAGTTAAAGAACACATCAAGGTTCCATTAGTTCCAGTCCAAAATAAAAAGATTTCTTTGTGGAATTCATCACAAGGTATCTGTTGAGTAAATAGTTACTCATGTTCTAATTGAAGACACCAATAGAAAGAATTCATTCAAAGCAACGAATTTGGCGTTTAAGCAAACTAAGTACAACATCAAAGCATTAATAACAAAAGGTATGATAATAAATGTAGTGGTAACAAGCCTTAAAAATCCAATTTTACAAAAAAGAATGGCTCTTTTCTTACTTGTGAAAAACCAGGTCATCATGCCATACAGGAGGAGAATAAAAAATGACAAGGAAAAGGGTTATGCTTCCAAGGCTAATTTAGGTGAAGGATATGAAATTATTGCAGTTGTCATTACGCAATTAAAAATGTAGCACATATGAAAGAATGTGTGGTAGACTCTAGGCTACTAGGAACATTTATCTAAATCGAGAAGAACTTGCCTCCTATACATCAATAGAGGATGATACTGAATTAGTCTACCTTGGAGACTCAAGAACTACTTAAGTCTTGTGTAAGGGTAAAATGCTTCGGACACTTACTTCGGAAAGAACTGTAGACCTTATGGATGTGGTATATGTTCCTACTATGCATTCAAACCTTATTTTGGTAGACTTTCTTAATGAAGCTTGAGTGAATGTGTAATTTGAATCTAAAAAGATCATACTGAGAAAAAAAATGTGTTTGTGAGAAAAGACTATTGTAACCAAAGACTTTTTGTACTTAATATTTGTAATGATGTGAATGAAAAAACATCTTATTCTTCTTGCATGATTGAATCTATTTGTTATGGCATATTAGATCAGGACATGTTCATAAAATATGCAGGCACTTGGTTTGATATCAGGACATAGATTCAGATAATATTAATAAATGTGATATATGCGCAGAAGCTAAAACTACTAAGAAATCATATTTTTTAGTAAAAAGAGAAACTAAATTATTATCTTTATATCACACCGATTTAGGTGATTTAGAACAAATAATGACTAGAGGTTGTAAAATATATTATGGTATTAATATTGATTTTTGTAGATTTACTAATTTATATTTACATAGAAATAAAAATAATTCTTTTAATGCTTTTATTTCTTATAAAACAGAATTGAAAATCAATTTAGTAGAAAATTCAAGAGTACTAGATCTGATAGAGTTGGGGAATATTTATCCTTAAATGCCATTTTATAAAAGGAAGGAATTATTAATGAAGTAAATTCACTTTAATCTCCCGAATCTAATGGAGCACATGAAAAGAAAAATAGAACTTAAAAGGAAATGATGAACTATGTGTTAGTAAGTTCTAATGTACCTAATAATATATGCGGTGACAGTAGATTTTTTTGAAAAGCTTGGAGCGCCGCGCATTCTAGAGATGCACAAAAGTCCCTTTGACTTTTGGCCATTGGCCTGTCGCGCCTACCAGCGCACACCAAACTTCTCTGTGATGTTTGAGGGCTAGAATCCTATGCCTCTATGTGCGCCACGGACACCAGTTCTCCCCATTCTTCCCCCATCTTTTTGTACTAGTTCCTTAGTGATTTACCTATGTTTGTAATTTCTTCAAACACCCTAAGGTACATTTTAACCAAATGAAATAACCCATAAACGTGCGATCAAGTAACTTGAATTCATAATGTAAATCAAGGGAAGTCAATATCAAAGGCAAAGAGGTTAAATGTAACGACCGAGGAGCACCCCCTAGAAGTTATTGGCTTCCTTGACATCTCGGAGGTCTTGGACAAGACTTTAAGCATTCATTCATCGCATTATCATTAAATTAGCAAAAAATTTAAAACGTTTCACAGCATCACATAATGCTAGAATATGACTTTACTCATAAAATAGTAAATACATTGTTTAAAATCTAAGTCTCCTTTTTCCATCTTAGACTCGACATCAATTGACTAGAATAGGGACAGGACCCATGACAACATAATTGAATTATCTAAAATATTAAATGAACTTGAACAACATCTTGACATGAAGGTCTTTAAATCATATGGATACTTCAACCAGGGAATATCTATCCAATCTCTTAATTCTATGAAATATCTTCTAGCCATCAGCACCAACACTTTGTATAAAAAGATGAAGATGAATGATATTAGTACAAGAATGCACTAAGTAGTATAACCATGAAAAAAACATGAGTTAAAGAGGACACTTTGTTAGAATTCATGCATCATGTCATTTAATAAAAACATCACGAACATTGACACAATAAGCACAATATAATTCTCATAAATCATATAGACATGGACATCACTCATAACAATACTTAAAGACATTTAATCATATTTAAGGAACAATCTACACATAAAAACCGTCACGTAAGACAACCTCCAATTCTCATTAGTGCAATGTACAAGTAGCATCCCACAATACTACTCACACCAAGTGATACTAGGAAGGCACCCTAGACTTAGGCACATCACATTCCATAGCATAAACACATGCAGTTAACCTTGCACATAAGACCACCATACTTCATTAAAGGTCACACAAGAACTCTATCATTCATTATATCTTAGTCATAACTCACTCAGTTCATATCATAAGTATACCACCTTAAAACCCCTTTCAAATGCTTGCTCGTGCAATGTATCCATGAAGTCTCATACCCCCACAAACGCCAAGAAAACTCTTTAAGAAGCCACAGGTGTAATTAACATCCATATTCATAATTCATGTTTTGACACAAGTAAAAACCTTGAAATACATTCATATTTAAATACATGAATACTAATACTTATTTCATAAAGAAACCTAATCATAACCTCCCTTAGAGTCCACTTGTGCAATGTGTAAGTAGGGTCCATAGCCCTACCTACAGTAAGTAGTCCTTCAAAGAACCATGACTAATATTCATAATCTTATTTTAGTTCATTGGATGCTTAGTCATAACCTACATAGACCATGTGATCTACATGGAATATGATATTGTATAACCCCACACAGAACAAAGGTTTTCTACTTGCTAAGGTAGAACCTACATAATAACTATCATGGTGATTCCACTAGTTATGTTTTACGGGGGCACATAGTTATTGGATAGTAAGATTTCTTCTATAAAAACCCTACCTATTGCATTAACAGAGAGGCTTCTATCTCATGAGTATTAGTTGGATAACCCAACCTATTGCATTAGCGGAGGATTCTTTTCCTCATTGCATATTCACGCAGTATTAAGCTTAAACTCCCTCTTTAATATCTTTTAGTCTTTATTGATCATTAGTTCATAAAGTATGATTTAGGGACGTTCTCCCTCACACATCATATATCTTAAAGGTTGTTAAGATGAGAATGGACTTTCATCATAGAAACTTTATTATGTAAGAATATCCTTTCACATCATTCTATAATTAATACATTGATGTGTGTGTTTATTTATATTTGATAAATACTTTCACATAACACCTCTAAAAAACACAAGATCATACTTCACTTATCATATACTTTACATGCATAGTAATAGATAGTTGTGCATATGAGAACTATCCTTTCAATTGACACTATGAGTCTATCCTCCTTATAGTTATGCATGAGAGACTATGTGTTCACATTGTTCATAATGATCACATAAGAGAAACATCCAAGCTATTGAGGAAACCACACTCCAAAGGATAATAATACAGATTCAATATCCATGAAGTCATGAACAACATCACATAGAAATGTTAGGGACTATGGACCACTCATCTGCATTACATCATAGTATGTTAAAACATATTCCATATTAGAATAGAAGACTTCTAACATGCATAAGATCGCATATTCATGATGGGTTCATATAGTTAGGGTCATGCTACAAGAGTATTCATCATTAATATTTAAATAGATCATACCTAATTCTAGCATGATCATCACATATACATAACATCATCAATACACCTAGATTATGCAACTAGAATTAAAGACTACGCACATAACTTCATAGTCATGATAATAATCATATCAATCCACGTAAAATAAATTGCCTTCATGTTTTTTATCACAACATATAAAAATATACAAGAATGTAAACACCGCTACCACAAGTGGACTATACCACACAATGTTAATTCCAATACTAATGACTATGAATTTAAGTGCTTACCATTTTCCAAGATATGATCACCATTGATCAATTCTAAACAATACATAATCAATTAACATAGATAAAATTAGTATAAAGAAATACAATATAATCTAATCATAATTGAATCATCATCTGATTAAGATCACAAGACCCACATTATATGCTAATTTGAGATATTAAGAAGATCATAAGTTATTCATCGAATTATATTTAAAATCATTATAAAAGCATGTATTAATCATAAATTCATTATTAGAATGACTTTGAAATTATTTTGACTATGAACCCATGGCTAGATTGAAATATAGCAATTTTGTCCTTAGAATCATGTTTAAAAACCATCAAAAGAACTTATTGTATGAAAGATTAATTAAGGATCAAAGGTCACCATACACTAGAATATAATACCACAAAAAATTGGAGAAGAAAGTTCTTCAATTTATACCCTAATTTTATCTTTAACTTGTTCTCCAATGGAGGTACTAGAGAGAGTTTATTTTCAGAGAGGAAGGCTTGATTTGAAGAATGAATCTAATTTGAAGTTTAAGCATATATATTAAATTATATTACCTAAAAATACCTAAAATATGTCACATCCCAAGACCACACACTAGAATTTAGGGTACAATCTCGGATTGTAACTGGCGTACTCGACCTCTCGGAGGTCTTATACAAGACCTTTCATATCATTAATAGCATAAACATAGTGAAAAGTAGTGCCGAATTAAAACTTATCACAAAACATAATATAGTCTTCAAAATCTCTTTCATATAAAAGTAATAGGAAATACTAAATCTCAATCTCATCATCTTAAGATACAAGAATACTTGGGACACAACCCATACTTAAAAATACAAATATAGAAATACTTAGTCTATTACAACACTTTGAATGAAAACATAAAAGAAATAATGGCCTCGAGTACAGTGATGACATACTTCTTATCTTGAACTATATTCTAAGTCCAAGTCATCACTTTTTAAAGCTCCTCACCTATCAAGAACTATACACATAGATAAAAGCATGAAGTTAGTACAACTACATGTACTAAGTATGACTTTATGCATAAAAATCATGAAAACAAACATTTATTGGAAATATGCATCTTTTCATTTAAAATTCATATTATAACCGTAAGAACAACATTAAGCAACTTTGGAACACATAAGATAACATTCAAACAAAAAATCATAATCTAGAGATCATTTTACAGTGAACTCATTCACTGTTACAGTGAATCATTTCACTGTACAGTAAAGATGCTTATTCTTCACTTAAGACACCCTTTAGCAGGTAATATTCTCACTTAAAGGTATCCTAAGATTCACTCAAGTCACATAAAGAGAGACCGCCCATACACCTTCTCTATATGTGCCTAAACAACTCTTATAATTACTCATAAAGAGTCACATACACACTTCAAGACATCAAACATATCAAAATATAGATATTTTCACATTTCCTCATCAAAGGCTATAAAAAGACTTACCTAGGTAGGTCAAGAAGATAACGACCATGATTGACTTCGAACACACCTAATACTTTAGCTACTGCCTCTATACCATATATTAGACATATTTAGGACATTATACCATCAATACCAACATGTTGGGTTCTACTTAACCTAGGTCATCTTCGGGGTCTTATAATCTCCCCACTTGGACAACATTCGTCCTCGAATGACACTTGCCCCTTTCCGAACACTTCCAAGATTAGAGACTCAACTAAAACTTAATAACCATTCCATACAACAGATATCCAAAAAGAAAACATTAACTTCACATATTCAAGATATTCACAAGACAACAAGGAACTAGAAAACAATTATATAACTCATTATGCTACTAAACTCACATTCTTCAATCCAAATAGTAAAAGCTCATTCTATATTCAATATCATGCTTATATATATCAGTTCTAAATACATTACAACAATTTTACACCGAATAATCAAATAGTTATTTTTCACAAAATATTACAGTGAACTATGTCTATATGCTACAGTGATTTTATGAAATTTTCAAATATCCAAAGTTTAGGCAATTCATTATATAAACATGCTAATATACAAAGTAACACAATATAATCACATCTTACAACATAATCAAGGCTTTTTAAAACAAACAATGCAAGAATTTAATGAAATTCAATTTCAACCAAACTCCTAACATGAAAAAGCAACAATTTCAAGGACTTTTATCCCATCTACAAACCATACTCCCCCACATAGAAGGAAATCATATCTTAACAAAAGAAATAGAACTTACCAACACCATTAGCACTGTCCTTCTCATCCGGCTTCTACACCCTAGAACAGAGTGCATAGAAACGCCTGAAGCATTATCCTTTGGAACACTAGGAGCAACTTGCTTACCCTCTCTACCTCTAAAAGCAATCATATGACAGTCTGTCACTTTGTGCCCATCTTTTCCATAACCAAAGAAACTCCCGGTACTCAATAGACACTCACCATAATGTTTCTTTCAACAATTTGCAAAAGTAGGCTTGCCATCCTTGGAACCTCCTCCTTTCTCAACCTTGAACTTAGCACTCCTAGATTCTCCTTGAGATTGAACCTTCTTCTTAAACCTAGTTTGCTCTTGATCACTAGCACTAATCCTTTTCAAACTTCTAGCCATCCTCCTATGTTTAGATTGTTCAATTGATTGTGCATACACCATGAGTCTAGCTAGGGTCATATCATCATGCAACATAGTTGTACGATATTCTTCCACCACTAAGTCTGCTACCTCTATCACATAACGACTCATTTCATCTCTTGGATTGGACAAAAGAGAAGGGGAACACCTAGACAAAATTTAGAATTTCAAAGAGTACACCTGAATATTAATATTGCCTTGCTTGAGATTGATAAACTCCTCAACCTTAATTTCCCTCCTCTCTCGGGGAAAGTACAAACCAAGAAAAGCTTCATTAAATTCTTCCCATTCAAGAGGGCCCAATCCTTACGACCTACTACCCTTCCATTGAGTGTACAAAATTTTAGAAACATCTCTCAATTTGTACGAAGCCAACTATGCCTTTTCCCTATACGTAACCCCATAGCACTCAAAATTTGTACACTCCATAAATAAACTCTTGGGGATCCTAATTTACCTTAGAGCCATGAAAGATAGGAGGATTCGTCCTCACAAAATCTCTCAACCTAGATGTCATAGTGTCTCCACAACCCTAGGCATCATATTCAAATTAGCTTGCATAGTCACTGATCAGACTATATCGATCAAAGCCACTCTAATCTACCTATTATACATTTCTGAAACCTCAATACGTCCTTCCACATTAGGAATAGGATCACCTTGAGGAGGCACTTGGGCATTTTGAGCATCTTGAAATTCTTGACAACCTTGAGGAACTTACTCAACTTGCTAAACTTGATGGAAAACCTCCTCATTCACCCTCTCCTCTTCCAACCTTCTAGAGGCCATCCATCTAGTATTCATCTTCTATAAAACACAAGGAAACTCATAAGAAGGATAATCATAACATTTACTATACCGCACAATATAGGAGTAGAAATGAACGAAAACACTATCGTCCTATAGCCTCTCTCCCCTTGATGTGTCACGACTCACACCGATGGTCACAACTCTACTACATGTGACTTGATTAGACTTCTTGATTCCTAATACTTCTTTAACCATCATATGCTCTGATACCAAGCTTGTCACATCCCAAGACCACACCCTAGAAGTTAGAGTACAATCTCAGATTGTAACCGGCGTACTCGACCTCTTAGAGGTCTTATACAAGCTCTGTCATATCATTCATCACATCAACATACCGAATACTAGTGTGGAATTAAAACTTTTCACAAAACATAATATATTCTTCAAAATCTCTTCCATATAAAAGTAATAGGAAATACGAAATCTCAGTCTCATCATATTAGGAAACAAGATTACTTGGGACATGGCCCATACTTCAAAATATGAATATAGAAATACTTAGTCTATTACAATGCATTGAATGAAAACATAAAAGAACTATATACCCTCAAGTCAAGTGAGGACATACTTCAACTTCTCTTGAACGATCTTCTAAGTCCAAGTCTTCACTTCTTCAAGCTTCTCACCTACCAAGAACTATATAGATATATAAAAGCATGGAGTTAGTACAACCCCATGTATTAAGTATGACATTGTGCATAAAAATCATGAAAACGGACATTTATTGGAAATATGCATCTTTTTATTTAAAAATCATATTATAATCATAGGAACAACATTTAGCAACTAGGAAACACATATGATAACTTTCAAACAAAAATAATATTTTAGAGATCACTTTACAGTGAACTCATTCATGTAGATGTGCCTAAAAAACCCTTAGGATTACTTATAATGAGTCAGATACACACTTTAAGACATCAAACATATCAACATATATATAAGATGACATTTCCTCATTAAAGGCTATCAAAAGACTTACTTATGTAGTTCAAGAAGATAACATCCATGATTGACCTCTTCAAGACTACCTAAATAATCCTTATGACTTCCGAAGTTCGGATCATTTCCACATAATCAACGTCATCCCTAACTAGAGTCATCCTTAAGAATTCCAAAGATAAGACATCATCCTTTATGCTCTATTCAAACTTTAGCTAAGGAATCCTTAATTCACTTTAAATTAGGTACTCATTTATTTACATACTCCTTAACATAAGTCATTAGTTCGTTAGTTCATTAAGTCTCATACATCGCTAAAAGAATATTAAAATAATGGTCTTAGACAAGACCTAGGAACTCCACATAACAACTTCAAAGTCTATTTTCCAATGTAAAGATAGCATCCGATACCACCACCTAAACTTTATAAAATCCTCTAATGTTAAGAGGTATTCCATATGATGAGAATAGGCAATAGCCGACATAGACCATGAAGGTAGACATGGAATACGGTGTTCTATCCTACTTCGATGAGGTTGTTCTACTTGCCAATGGATGACCTTGGATACATCCCATGTAGACACATGGTTAAGGAATATGGAGGGCTTCTTTGCATTCTCTCTCATACTTAACTAGAACTACTTCCCCTACCATACTCACATGGTGCTAGCCTTTATTCTTATAGAGTAATTCATACATTAGGTTCACATAAAAGGGTTCCATGACAAGTTCATAACCGAATCACATTTATCCTAGAAAGGAAGGTCCACTAGGGCTACCTCACAATGGCGACAATAAGCTCATGATGACTTTCATAAGGATTAATATGATGTTGTTCAAGCCAACTAACCTTAAGTCCATCATTATTTTACTTTAAATTTCATATAAGTTTAAGTCCATCATTCTTTTACGATTTTATATAAGTTTAACACCTCTCACATGAATTTCATACGAAACAAACACATAAAACTCGACGAAACACGCCTGGACGTACAAGGTCAATTCAAGGCATATCTTTCTAATATAATGGATGTCTTGATCGTTTGACCTCCAAACTTCTCAAAACATAACACAGTTCTTATACATGCTATATTAACTCAATTAATAACATTAAAACATCATGAAACACACATAAGTACATAGAATTAAATAAGAGACATTCAGGTGACTTAATTGTCGAACGTCTTAGTTATCCCTTGATGTTAGACTTCCAACACACCTTATACTTTAGCTACTACCTCTATACAATATATTAGATATATTTAGTACCTTACACTATCAAGACCAATATCTTAGGCTCTAGTTAACCTAGGTCATCTTTGGGGTCTTACAAAATAATCGTTCATGACTTAATTAGGATGATAAGTTCGTTTCCCAAAGTTCCCTCCACTTGGCAAAGACCTGTAGAAAATTCCAAGTCCTAAACAACTATTTCAAGCAATAGCCCGTTTACTGGGCAACCAACCATCCTGCAGTACTATGGTTTTGGTCAGAGACCTCCAATTGACAAGGAGTTCATTGAACTATGGGACGTCAATTAAGCTCAAAGGTCGGACTGCTTTTTGGATGTTTCTTGCAAAGGTTCGTGTCCTCCACAAGGACCCTTACGATAGTCCTTGGAGAATATTTCTAGACGTTTTGAGTCTTAATATGAATATATACATGTTAGGGTCCTATTCTATCATTTCAGACTCCAATCAACACTCCAACAAAAGACACATACAAAGGCACACTAGAATACAAACGAATAGTTTTTGGACGTCTTGGTTGTCATTTGACGTTCGACTCCCAAACTCTATAAAAAAATTATCACAAGATGTGAAACACTCACTTATCAAGTTGATAACTCATAAATATCTTGGGGGTTTCTGGTTTAACCTAATTCATTTTGAGGGTTGTTACATTATCCACCACTTGGAAACATTTCTCCTCGAATGATACTTGAGTCATTTTCAAGGACTTAAAGAGCAATTAGTAACTCCCACATCTAATCTTTAATACGACAAAATAGTGAATACACCAACTTATAAGGGAAAAATAATTTCATACTATCATATATTTGAAGCAACCTAATCAAACATGGACTTATCCTTCAAATGCTTCCATGCATGCATACTTCTTCATACTTATTGCCATTTGGAGGGACTACCTTCTCAAAATTCTGGAATGCTCATTATCTCATCATAAGGTTAAACATGCAGTGGGTTCCAAATGCACACATAGGCTTGATCCGCACTTCATCTCATGAAGAATTTAATCCATTCATACTAGGTGCACATGTATCATGAACAATATCGATCAACTGTAATCTTATGGCTTAGACATAATACAATTAAGGTTATACATGACATTACAACCTTTAATCTTGTTCAAGCAGGAACTACCTTTTCCTAATCACAACATGCACACAATGCATCATTAGGCGTACATACAAGATTCAACAAAGGTCAATTCACTTGAGGAGAAATTCTCAACTTCTAAGCAAAAATTCTCATACTCCCCTTCTTATAAAGTCGAAATGGAAGATTACATCACAACAATAGTAAGTTATTTAATACAAATTTAAATTTATAGCATGACACTAGTTTTCACAGATATACATCATTTAGGGGAAGTCTTACCATTCACACGCACACATTAATGACATTGTCTAGACATACCAATCATTTTTCACGAGTGAGTCTACATTACAACTTCCCAAATCACAAAATCACATTTGCTAAAACGGACTCATCTTTTCATATGTAAAGAAGACTCCACACCTCCGTGTGGGTCTAAAATGCCCTCACATCAAAAGTGTTATTTAAGCATAATCATTAACATGTCTCATAAATTCAAATGCACATTTACCATATCAAGGATTCACAATCAACATGAGAAAGATGCAATTTATTAAAATCCTTTTTTATGTTATAAGAATCCTTCAAAACTTGCATAACATAGTGTCATTTAGACATGCTTAACATGTGGAGTTCATGCAACTTACACTCATATGCAAGATTCCAATCATGATTAAGCTACTAGGAACTCTTTGGTTCCAAGCTTGAGTAAGAATAGCATGACAAGATAGGGATATCAACAACCTTTGTACTCAAATCATCATCCCCTATTTATGGTAAACTCATCTAAGAGAACTTGGACTTACCACTCCTTCTAGACAGGTACACAACATTCCCCTCTTGGGATCAAGCTTATGCTAACCCTTCATACCATCACCTCTTTCCTTTTTTCAATAATGAACCATTACCCACTAGCTCTTTATTCGCACATCAATAGGTAATGATTTCTAGAGATCACAATTGAGTGTCAAAATTACTCCACTTCATATTCATCACTCAAAATGATTCATAACATACGGAAGTTCATGGAACTCAAATTAGGATCACTAAGGGCTTGCATAAACTTATCATTTATATACATTATCCCCCACTTAGGGTAAACCTAATCATATAATCATTAGATCATCCCCTTAAACAACAATGTCAAGACTAGTCTAGACCAAACCTACAAACTCCTCACACAATAAGGTTTGACATTATTGAGGATTTCCACTCCTAATCTCATATCGAGGAGTTCACTAACCCTCTCATCAAGAGGTACTCCTCAAGCACCATTACTCATCTAATTTTATCACCTAAAGAAACCAATAACAATTAAGTTAGGTCATAATACCCAACAACATGAAGCCTTAATTACACCAAAAATACAAAGGGTAATTCCATATTTTATCATATTCTACCACAAAGTCACAACAAGGTATGTAGTTTCAGATTTTAACTTACAAAGGTCATCATCTTAGATAAATCATCTATAGACTTTTAAGAATCTTCCTCAAACTTGGGACAATAGAAATCCCGGATTCTAACCAATCATATCACAGATGTTGGGACTCTTAAGATCCACTACCATCTTTTTCTAGAGATTTAGGGAAACCATCCTCTCTAGGAAAATTTTTAGAAGGGACTTAAAAATAATTGGGTATAAATACCTCTTTATTTTCCTCCATCATTCGGTCAAAGTAGCTTATAGGTCATTTCAACCCATATCCTCACCTTTGCTGGAACCTTCCAACAAACCATGCCTAGGTACAATCTATGCATTTTCTTTAGATGACCATACGTGGAATCAAAATTAAAAGACAACTAACCACTTTAATATAGGTCAACATTAATTCTCTTCCTCTCTCCATGAGCAAAGCGGTACATCCATCCTCTAAGTCAACATTAGGGAAAAACATATTCCCAACATATGAAATAAAATCCTTTCTTCCCTTTTCTGCCCTCTTAGAACAGGTTTATATTGGGACTCATCGAGTAGGATACTTCACAATCACCTCTCAAGATTCAACACATTATCTTCCTTTGTTATGAAAAAGACTATACAAAAGACTCCAATCCATATAGGGACCAGTATGAAGCATTACTCATAAAAAAGCAAAATTCATATTTCACTATTTACCACATTCCTTCAAAACATTTCAAGCCTATTTCAAAACATTACACTATCATTATTCATAACTTTAAAGCAACTTATCATTCCAAAGAGAACTCCATTGAACCGTAAAAACTAATAACAAGCTAGAACCATATCATATCATAACTTCCTAACATAACATCGTATTTCTCATAGCTCACATATAGACATAAATGACATCACATAAAAGTACTACAAATAAACGTTCACATATAGTCATCTAGTCACAATGACCATACTAAGCATCAAAACTCATATTTTCTCTTGCAAGCCTTGAGACATCATCCCTTTCGAACAATCATATCTAAAAGACCACAAGAAAAGCAAACATAAGAGAGCGATCAAAAAGAGTTAAGTTCTATAGCACGACACAAGAGTAGTGAAGAAAGTGAAACACTATTGTCCTATAGCCTCTAGTTCATATATGTGTCACGACTTAGACCGATGAATAAAACTCTACTAGACGTTGAATTACGGGACTTTGAAACCTATGAAATTATCCTAAAACACTATGCTCTTATACCAAATTTTTAACGACCTGGGAGTAACCAAGTTACCGGCGTCTTTAATCTCTCGGAGGTCTTGGACAAATCTGTTAACATTCACTCATCACATTATCATAAAATTAGCGGAAAATTTAAATTTTTCATAGAATCACATAATGTTAGAATATCACTTTATTTATAAAATAATAAGCACATAGTTTAAACTATGATTGTACTTTTTCCATCTTAGACTCAATATCAATAGATTAAAATAAGGACACAACCCTTGACAACATAAATGAATTACCTAAATTATTACATGAACTTTAACAACATGTTGACATGAAAGACATTGAATCATAAGGAAATTTGAACTTGGGAAGAGATATCTAAGTTGTTCTTTCTAGTAAAGATTCTCTAGCCAATGTAACACTCCGCAAGTTGCATGACTATGTCCAGATCCTTACTTGATAAAATAAGCCTTGAAACCGTGTTTATAGGCCTAATATATTTTATTCAGCCTAATTAGGAAGTATTACAATCATAACATCAAGAACCGACAATGACGTCCTTAGACTAGTAAAATTGAGGTACTGTGTCGTAGCGTGTTTCAAGGTGTTTAGAGTGTCTAGAAAAGGTCATATTTGGTGGAAAGGTGTGGAACGTATATTAGGGTGTGGTTAGGGTTGAAAATTTTGTGTATGAATCCTCAAGGATGACCCTAAGGGTCCTTGAAGAGGACACAACATTTAACCCTAAGAACTATCCAAAAACAGTGTGCAATCAACAAAGGGCATCAAAATCCCATCGATTTAATCACGCTCCGTCTCTTTTGATTCATGATTCAACACTTAGAATTTTTGGGCAAAGGCTCCATTTCACCCCATATGAACAAAACAACGCCTTGCTAGGATGATCTGTTCATGGAACGACTGATCGTTGACTAGTGGCTGTCAATCAAGCCTGTGCACTATTGCAAAATTCTGCCAAGTGAAGGGTGGTTTTTTAAATATCACCCTTGGCTATTTAAGTGTGTGGTCAATCTAATTTAGTAATTTTAAATATATTGAAATACTTTAACTCATAAAAATAAATAACTCTTCAAAACTTCCAAATAAAAAATCGAAAGCCACTTTCTGTCTCACACAAATTCTCTTTTAGTTCACCATTGAAGAACAAGGGAGAACTCAATCTAGGGCACTCAAGATTCATCCTTTGCACTCAAATTTGGGGATAATCATCAATTACAGTATGGGGAGATTTATTCATGGACTAGTTTTTCCATGATGTCTTTAAAAACTTTTGAAATCTATTGTGTGACAAAAACTAGTGATAACATATGGGAGCACCCCTTAGAAGTAACATGGTATACTTCACCTCTCGGAAGTATTATACAATCCCATAGTTATCATTCGTAGCATTTTCATAGGTAAATTGGTGGAAAATTAAAAAAATTTCATAGAACATCACATATTAGAAACTTCACTTGATATATATAAAATATCATAAGTACATATTTTGAACTCCAGTCTCTTTTTGCTATGTTAAAATAAAATTAATTAGAGTACATTAGGAACACAACCTTTATAAAATAATATACCACTATACAATTTAAAAAAGATTATAGTAAACCATAAGTTGACATAGAACATCCTTGAATCTTAAGGATTCCTTTCACTTAATCTTGGAAATACATATGAAGATCCTAAAATATAGAGATATCCTTTTAAACATCATAACCTACACTTTGTGTATCAAGTAGAGAAGAATGGAGTTAGTACAAGAATACACTAAGTATGACACCCATGCAAAAACATGCATTTAAAAGGGACATTTTTCTTAAAATCAGAATTCATGCCTTTTTGAGAAAATATTAATAAATCATTTATACAATAAACCTTATATCATTAACCTACTTCATATAAGCATATCCAATGTTCGTCAGTCATATAAAATCGCACATTGCATTTAAGACATTTTTGAACCACATTTCAGTAAGCTTATTTCTTTTTTACAATGTCTATCTCATTTTAAAGTGAATCATTTTATTCCTATTTCCTTATTCAACCAAGTAACCCTCTAGTGATACTTGGTGCAACGTATCACCTTAAGACCTCAAGGAAGTCGTACATATAATCTACATAAGCCAACAACAGTCCATAATGAAAGTATAGTATATCATAAGACACCTTCAAGTATAAGACCCTAAAAAAATTATAGTGAACCATAATCAATGACCTTACTCATAATCCTATCTTGAAGTCTACTAGACCAATGTACATGTGAAGTCCCATAACCTCAGACATACTTAGTAAATCTACCATAGGAGCATAGTCATCATAACATGTTATTCAAACTTCAAACATAATACCTTAGTCAACTACAGGTAACCAAATTAGGACCTTTATTCACATAGTCAATAAGACCAACATCATGCACATAAGGAAAGACCTCATCATATAGTTAGTAAGACTTACATAGTATATATAAGAAAAGACCACAACACATTGATCCATTAGGACTCATACCATGCACATCTTCATAACAAGTACAAAAATACTACAAAGACATGCATAAGAAACATAAACATAGTCACATGCATTAGAACACCTTCCTAGAACATCCCTCAAGAGCAACTTGTGAAATGCATAGGTTAAGTCCCATACCAACCTACACTAAGAAACTACCCTTAGGTTTTCCTAGTTAGGTTCCTTACTTTCCTTCCATTGTTCATTTTACTTTAGGGAAACTATAACCTTAATCGACACTAAGACAATTCGTGCTACATGGAATTTGGTGTTGTAGAGCCTTACACCAGGTAGACCGTTAACACCGGCTAGACAGCTAGTAAAATCACTTGGTAGATCCTATATGGAAAGCATAGTTATGGAACTTTGAGATATACATAACTCTTCACATGCTCATTAGCATTTGAGACTCATATCATAAGAAACCATGGGTGGATCTTCCTCAAGTAAGTCAACACCTCATGTGGAAACATAGGTGAATGTCCCGCCAAGGGAAGTCAACACCTTATGAGAAGCCAATGGGGAATCATCCTCCAAGGATGCCAAAACCTCTCATTGTCAATTTCAATTGGTTCTAAGCTAAGTACAATTTATTATAAATCCTTTATAAACATTACATATAAAATGGAGGCCTTGGGAGATTGACTCCTCATATACTTAGCTCATAGGTCATAGATGAGTCTTCAGCAACCTATATCATATGAGAAACCCTTTCACATGGACATAGCATATTCAAGCATCTATCTAGTTTTGGTTACACTTGAGCACAACTTTTAAGGCCCCTCCATGGTCTAGATTATCTTACATTTCTGTATTTATACTTATATATGAGCTAACCTTTCACATAACACATTAATTTCACACATGTTCATATATTAATACATAGGTCTGTAGGTATAAATATATGATAAATCCTTTAATATAAACAAACCAACCCATTATGCACATTCATACTTCATCATATAATATACTTAGCATCATAGAATATAAGTCATATTCATAACATGTTCATATAATCCTATGCATGTACTTAGAAGACCAATATAGAAACTATTCTATCAAGTTAAACATCTGCAATGCATAGACAAGGTCCCATAACCTTTCCCATACTAGTATACCTATCAAGTCATCCGAGTGAATGATACATCACATCGCATCATAGATTTCATAACATAGCATACGACACATTTATTCAATACTTACAACATTCTTATAGTAAGCTTTAATTCATTATTCAACGGTAGAACATTAACCAAACCGTCCCCGGTGCTTTCCCACTTTTTCTGATATAAATTATACGACCTCATCATAGGCGCACATATATATAAAGTTAACATACACGATTTACATGATCATAAAAATGTCCATCCTACCTAGATCATAGATAGAAAGGAAATTAGGCATATGCTTCCACATGTGTTATTCCTCCACCAACCTCACACAAAAAATTACATATTCTGTGAATTGCTTTCCATTCCATATCACATAAACCCACACAAATACACACACACAACACCACATATAAAAAGAATTGTGTACTAAATTATAGGGATATGGAATGTATATTCAATCCTTATAATCACTTCTCGTTTGATACATTAAGGATTCATACCCCCAATTTATCAATAACATACAACTAAGGCATTAGATAGAATTATCCCTACACAAACAAATCCCACATTCATGCTTAATATAGTCGATGTTACACTTAATGTCATACATTAAAAAATCTAGGAAGTAGCAATCAAGTCTTCATGTATTAATCCATATTGATTCAATATCACATAATTCATCATCAATTACACGATAAACTACTCAGTAAGGTTAAAGACAAATACCTCAACCTCAATCAAATGGAAATCCTACCACAGTTGTGCCATTAAAAAAAAAAAAAACCCGAGAATTGACAAGCATTGTAGAAGACTGACAACTATTAGTCTAAGTATGTATCAAACCATCGCCTTGAATCAAATAGATCATTCTTAACATTGTCAACGTCAAATATACAAAAATAAACCTTATATCAAGCAATTCAACTGCTAGAACAATATTCATCAATAAAATCACGCTCAGACGCAACTGCCCAACATAGCGCGAAAAATGAAGTCGCAAGGGGACACGTGTGGTTCATTCATGCAATGGACTTGCACATCCATGATTACTTGTGTATAAGAATTACTACACTCACATACTACCCTTTTAAAAGTTTGAGAAAGAACCCTTGGCTAGATTGACGCAAGACACAGAGATGTTGTATAATGAAACTCTCATTGAAAACTTTGAGATAACTTCTAAACGTAGGAACGCAGATAACATAGAACGAACCAGAGATCACCATAACATTTACTACGTATAAGAACCTCTAAAACTTCGTGAAGAACCCATGGGTAAATCCCAAGCTCAAAGACTGTTCTTGAGATTCACCTGCAATCGGAGGTCGGAGAGAGAATATTTTTGGGATCGGATAACATCTAATTTGCTGTTTTTTGGGAAATTAAATAGGGAAGGGCTGTCACGTTGTTATACTAAGATACACACCCAAAGACACCAAATAATAACACTCTACTAAGACTCATATATACTATATATACTACCTAGATGGATATATTTCACAAATTCAATGAACGCTGGAGTCACACAATTATTCGGATCTGTGATAATGACTTTCTATTTAAATATCTTGTATTTGGTTGAAATAGAATGATGTAATAATATATGTATCAGAAGATGTTATAGGGTGTAATAGGACACGCCCATACGCTACACGGCCTGTTTCTTAGAATATTTGATGCGCATAACTTTAGGTATTACTTCTATGTCTGTTCTCCTTTAATAATATGACCATCAGGGTAATATGCTCCAAATAGCATTTAACAAAAACATAATATTCATCATTTTAACCAACATCATATAAGAGTAACATCATATAAACCAACATAGGTACATATCATGATATCATAAGAGCATAATAATAAGAATAACTTCCTAGGAATTTCCCTCGAGGTCAACTTGTGCCATGTATAAGTAGAGTCCCATACCCCTACCTAAACTAAGAAGAACCCCTTGGGTCACCCTAGTTAGAGTCCACTTCATTAGTTCAATCGTTCATTTTACTTTCAGAATCAATCGCCTTAAGCGACAAATAATCATGTGAGATAAACATGGAATCCGATGTCATGAAACCGTACACAAAGGAAGGTGCTCTACTTTCCAAGGTAGGACTAACACATGAACATAGATTTCTAGGTGGATCACTATCTAGTATTCCTATAGGGTAAACATAGTTTAAAACTAGTAGATATAATAAAGACCCCTTTTATGCACAATTGCATCGTAATTTAAATATCACGAGAACTATTGTGAACCTACATTCCCACATTTAGAAGGGATACCTCACATATCTAGTTCACTCGGTGGTAAGCGGAAGTCCCTATTTGAAATGTCTTTAAGTTGTTCTTAATTATCATATCTTAGTTTATGTCATAGGAAAAACTAACGCCCACTGGTACTCACCTGACATACCATTAGCTGACTTTAGGTGTATGTGCATGAGAATTCCCTTTCATAACAAACCTTCTTGTGCGATGTCCACACACATCAATAGAGCATTAATTAGCGCAAAGTACAGTACAAGGATTCATATTCCACGTTGTACCATCACAAACTCATCATGTCCCACAATTTTTATGATCAAGACATTTCATCATATTAAAAACCCATTATCAGAACACAGGACCCTAATCAACATATAATAGTCAAATTGAACCATTAGAATGAGTATTAGCCACATCAATGAAGTAAAGGATTCAAGATGAAAAGTCTTACAACACAAGCCTCCTTCAAGATGTTACATCAATCCAAACATATTCATCCATAAATCAACTTAATAACAACATATAATAGTAATCTATACAAAAACTAAGTACATAGTATCCTCCCTAATCAATAAACTTCAATTCATGATATAGGGTTAGGGCTAAGAGGGTTGAATTATGATTTCTTCCATAGAGCTAAGTAAAAAAATAATCACTGCATCAATAAACCCATAAAAGTTCATAATATATCAACATTAATCAAAAGAAACTAACACAAAATTAATTTGAAAGATCAAATACGAATTTGGATGAAAACTCATCTTTTGAAGAACATAAAATTCAAATCTTTAAAGGACCTCTTGGGTAAAGGGTTCCCAAGAGTGAAGACCTTTCATACCTTAGTATTACTTGAAGATTGATGAAGAAAATATGTACTCTTGAAGCAGTAGTTCACCTTGAAACTTGGTCTTCTATGTGGTTTTGAATAGATGGAGATAGAGAGAAAGTGGAGAGAATTAGGTTTGGGGAATTAGGTGGTGTTCAATTAGTTTAATGATTGCTAAGTATTATATAGTCCCCCAAATAAATTAACTAACCATACCTTAATCCTTAATTAATTAATTAATAACTAACTAATTAACTCACTTAACTAGAATAAGGACAGTCGATTTGATCCCAAATCAATGAGACCCCGACGTACGCCCCATTGTTCCATCGACGGGTAGTTTTATAAAGTCATGGTTTTGATATGAGACCGGTATTTTGGACCTTTCTGGAAAATATTCTAAGACTGGACCTACGACTCCATCGACGGTCCATTGACCCATCGACGACTCATCATTTGGTCTATCGGTTACCCATTGTCAAATGATAGCTTTTGAGTCTTATTGTAGGGTCCTCTACAAGGACACTTAGGGTTATTCTTTTGTAGTTGTACCCAAACGTTTCGACCCTAAGTATACTCTTATATATGGTTAACACATTTTTTTTTTACCAATTTTCTTTAAATTTCAACTTTTAGAACCTCATGAAACATGCTAAGGCACATTAACCTCAATTTCACTAGTATCTGGACGTCATGGACGTTTCTTGATATTTTGACTCTAACACTTCCCTAAATATCTTAAAAACATTAAGACAGACCTAGAAACAGTTTTTTTAAGTCTTAGTTCATCATGTGAGTATCTGGACCAAGTTATGGACCTCTAAAGTGTTACATTATCCCTCCCTTTGGAACATTCATCCCTGAATGACACTTAAATCTTTTTATAGGGAAATGATAGACTCGATACTAGCAGATCAACCAATCAACATATAATCAACATGAGTACAACTCAAAGGATAAGGTCAAAACACCACTCAACATGTAACATGGAATCACATATGTGTAGCAACTCAAATCGCACGTCACAACATATAAGAGCTCAACTTTTCACAGCACCTAATGAGGAACCACCTTATCCATATCAACATGAATTCAAAATTATAACAAGGAGTTACCATGATATTTTTCTCAAAATAACATGAAAATACCAATAATCTCAAGAACAAAAACCATATCTTTCACATTACTGCAAGTTTACACCAAAATGCCTTTTTCATGGAAACTCATTTTGACATAAACCTTTACAAAAATATGCACATAATTAGAAATAGGAAAAATATATATTCATTCATCATTAACTAGAACTACTAACCTTAATTAGGAAAAGATGAGAATAACGAGACTTCATGTCGGCCTTGGCCTCCCATCCCGCACCCTCAACTAGGTTATTCCGCCATAGAACTTTTACGGAGGCCACCTCTTTGTTTCTCAACCTCTTAACTTGACGATCAAGAATTTCCACGGGAACCTCTTAATAGGATAGGTTCTCATCCACACCTAACCCTTCAACAGGGAGAATCGAAAGGAGGACGCCAATACACTTTTGAAGCACAGAAGCATGAAATACAGGATGAACCGGAGCTAGTTTACTTGGTAATTTAAACTTAAAAGTAGCCTTTCCAACTCGTTGCAACACCTCGTAGGGACCCACATGCCGGGGACTTAGTTTTATCTTCTTACCAAATCTCATCACCCCTTTTATAGGTGAAATATTCAAGTACACTTTATCACCCCCTTCAAATTCAAGGTATTTTTCCTATTGTCGGCATAGGATTTTTTATTATTGTAGGTTGTTTTCAATCTATTCCTTATCAACAATAACTTTATCCAAAGCTTCATAGACAACTTCAGGAAAAAAGAGCAAAGGCTCGCAAACCTCAAACCGCGCAACTTGAGACCAACATCTCCTACCATAGAGTGCTTAAAATAGATACATGAAAATACTCAAATGGTAGCTATTTTTATCAAAAAAAATCAATGAATGGCCAGTGATTATCCCAATAACCTTTGGAGTCTATTAGAAAAGCTTTTAACATATCCTCTAGGGTTTGAATAGTACGCTCCGCTTGACCAACCGTTTGAGGATGCAAATCAGTGCTTAGCATCACTTGAGTACCCAACCCTTTTTAAAAATACCTCCAAAAATGAGCGGTGAATTGTGCACCTCGGTCCGATATGATGGACAAAGGGATCCCATTAAGACTAACAATCTCCTCTATGCAGATTCTGGCATAACCCTCCACCGAATAAGTAGATTTAACGAGGATAAAGTGAGAAAATCTTGTTAACCTATCCACAATAACCCATATAGAGTCATTTTGCCTTTGTGTCAGAGGTAAATCAACTATGAAGTCCATATTAATGGTTTCCCTCTTCCAATTAGGAACTTTAATTTCTTGAAGTAAGACACTAAGCTTTTGATACTCGGTCTTTACTTGTTGGAAATTTAGACACGTTGCCACAAATTCTGATATGTCCCATTTTAATCCTACCCACTAATAGACTTCTTGAAGGTCTCGGTGCATTTTGGTGGCACCCGAATGAATAGAATATCGGGACCCATGAGCTTCTTAAAAAATTTATTCCCTTAAATCATCAACAACTGGTACACCCGATCTACCTTATTACGTAAGTACACCATTCCACCCTTGGGATACTAACTCATTAATATTACCTAAAACCGATTCCTTTAACTCCATCGATAATGGATCAAGATGTTTTTTGGAGTTCATCTCCACCAATAAAGTCTAATAAGAGTTTTAATAGACCATTAACCACCAGTTGGAGAATCTGCCAATCGAACACCCAATCGAGCTAACATGTAAGCATCTTTTAATAGGTCTTTCATAAATTCTTCCACATGATACAAACTACCCATATTCATATGACTTACAGCATCCGCCACCACATTAGTCTTATCAGGGTGGTAGAGAATACTCATGTCATAATCCTTCATTAATTCAAACCATTTTCTTTGTCGGAGATTCAAATCCTTTTGAGTAAACATGTATTGCAGAATCTTGTGGTCGGTAAAGACATCCACATGAACACCATAGAGATAATTTCTCTATATTCGCAAGGCAATTACCACGACCACTAGTTCAAGGTAATGAGTTGGGTAATTCTTCTCATACACCTTGAGTTGTCTAGAGGCATAATCTATCACCTTACCATGTTGCATGAGGACAACTTTAACCTACTCAGTATGCATCACAATATGCCACAAAACCCTTTGTTCCCTTCAATAAGGTTAACATTGGAACGGATTTAATCTTATCTTTCAAATTTTGGAAGATTCTTTCACAAGCCTCAGACCACTAAAACTTCACTTTCTTTTTGGTTAGTGTTGTCAAAGGAGATGCAATAGATGAAAACCATTAATACACCTTCTATAATACCCGGTCGAACCCAAGAAACTTTTAATATCAGTTGGAGCCAATGGCCTAGGCCAATACTTAACCGCTTGTTTTCTTAGGATCGACCTTTATACCCTAACTAGAGATAATGTGACATAGAAATGCAACCGATCCAAGCAAACACTTACACTACTATATTTGGAAAAGATTTGATGTCCTTGAGGACATGCAATACCACCATCAAATGGCCCATATGCTCAACCTCACACATAGAATATATCAAGATATCATCAATGAAAACAATGACAAAAGCATCAAGCTAATTCCAAAACACTCTATTCATCGGATCCAGAAAACTTGTTAGGGCATTAGTCAACCCAAAAGACATGACTTAGAACTCATAATGACCATATCTAGCTTGAAAAACAATTTTTGGAATATCTTCACCTCTCACCATAAGTTGGTGATATCCCTACCTCAAATCAATTATAAAAATCTAAGTCACACCTTGGAGTTGATCAAACATATCATAAATCTTAGGGAGAGGATACATTTTATTTATAGTGACCTTATTGAGTTTTTGGTAATCAATACACATCCTAAGGGACCTATCCATCTTTTTCGAAAACAGCACCAGAGCACCCTATTGAGAAATACTAGGTTGAATGAAACATTTATCAAGAAAGTCTTTGAGTGGAGCCCTCAACTCTTTCAATTAAGCCAAGGACATCTGATAAGAAGGAAATGAAATGGGGTGTCTTTCCGGTAATAATTCATTACCAAAGTCGATTTCCCATTCTAAAGGAATCTCGGGCAAGTCATTAGGAAAGACTTCCGGAAAGTTTTTTACCACGGGGATTGACTCTGAATGAGGAATTTTGGAGTCTAGATCCTTGAACCTTAGAATATTGTAGAGAAACCCTTTTCAGATCATTTTAAAAGATTTAATAAAAGAAATGATATGACCTCTGGGAGTTGAATTTACCCCCTTCAACTATAAGACAGGTTCATTAGCAAAATTAAACTTGCCTACCCTTATTATAAAATCTATGGAAGCAGAAAAATATGCAACAAATCCATTCCCAAAATGACAAAAAAAATCAACCATACCAAGTTCGACCAATTCAACATAAATACCTCTATTGAGAAACATTAAAGGAGAATTTCTATAGACTATTTCAGCTAAAACTGAGTCACCCACCAAGGTACTAAACGAAAAATGTTTCAATTAAAATATCACGCAATACATCAAACTTTCTAGATACCAAAGGAGTAACAAATGACAAGATAGCACCGGGATCAAGTAAATCATAAACATTAATAGAAAAGACTTGTAACATACCGGTGACCACATCGGGAGAGCTCTCTTGTTCACCCCTAGAGCGAAAAGCGTAAAATAAGATATTTCTTAGAACATCAGAATTGGAACCAATTTCTTGATCTTGACCACTCCCTTTCTATTGATCCCTTATAGTAGGACAATTCCTAACCTTATGGTCACTATTTCCACACCCCAAGTGATTATCCATCCCAGCTATGCATTCACCCACATGCTTGTTACCACACTTTCCACTAGTAGGATTTTGGGTTGGTAAATTTTCACCTCTTCCCTTTTGGGACTTAGAATTAGATAACCTATTATCTCGAGCCTTGGGGAATTTGGAAGGTAATTGGTACGAGAACCTCTTTTTTAACCTAGGCTTGTCTTAAATATCTAACTTTCCCTTAGAGGAACAACCTTTATATGAATTTGCCCTCTTAGCATCCCTATTATTTCTCATGAGCCAACTGTCCTCAACTTGTTGTGCATACACAATTAACCGAGATATATCCATATTTTCATGAAGCATGGCCACACGATATTTTTCTACGAAGTCTTCAAAAATCCCATACGAAGCAACTCATCTCATACCTTAGGTTAGACACCAAGGAAAGAGCATAAATTTTGTGGATTTCAAGGAGTAATTTTGCACACTCGTACCTTCTTGGCAAAGGTTAATTAACTTTTGCACTTTATCCTCCCTTTTCTCATTTGGAAAGGGCCTATCAATAAAGGCCTTCTAAAAGATCTTCCAAGTCATGATACCACCTCTCAAAGGCCTATTGTCTCTCTATTATGTATACCAAGTTTCAGTCAGTTCATTGAGTTGTTAAGCGACTAACTCGACCTTATTAATTAAAGTCCACCCCATAGAATATAAGATCTTATAGACCTCATCGAGAAAGTCATTGGGGTCTTCATCAACCCTTGACCCAAATAACATAGGAGGATTCATCCTAGTGAAGTCTCTCAAACAAGAACACAAGGTGCAAGCATTTTTGTGCACACGCGGTCCAACATCCCTATTTGCATGAGTCGTCATAGGTTGAACTTGAGTAATCGCGGATTGTTCTTAAGTAGTAATAGCTTGAGCCAAAGTTAGAAAAGCCGACCTTATCTTTACATCTAGCATAGGTGGAGGAATGGCCGGAGTTGGGTCACCTTAAGAGTTTGATTGTCTTGGGGAGGAGCTCCCGTATTGGTCATCCCTTCTTCGACACTTCTTGCATATGACCTTCTAGTACTAATAGACTATAACCATAATGAAAGGGTTATATGAAAAGAGACACATAGAGTTATCACTCTTTAGGCACGACTTTAATAATTAACAAAAAAGTGAGAATTCCTAAGAATCACATAGCCTCTAATTCATATATGTGGTGCTCTTCACACCAGTAAGAAGACTCTATGATGACGTGGTTTAGTAAGACATAAATCCTAAGATTATTCAACCTTATACTTTAATACCAAGTTGTTCACGAACGGGGAGCACACCCTAGACGTGACTAACGTCCTCATCTTTGGAGAGGACTTAGACTAGCCCTTAACATTTATCATTACATATCATACGCTTAAAATGCGGGACAATTTAAAACATTTACATGATGAAGCGTGCTTAGGATTTTCACATATCTTATAGGAAATTTACATAGACTCGTCATTTAGGAAGTATACATAAACTTCTTGCTTATCATATACAAAGTAGGTAAGAGTTTAATATCTTGGCTCACATATAAACCATATAAAATGAGTACACCATTGGACATAGATATTACATAATAGTATTCCATCACGGACTTACATCAATAGTCTCAAACGGTAAGGGAAAGAACAATTGTCTTTAGATATAACAAATCCTACTAGCTAGATAGATGGCACCATCCTCGGACATTGCGGGCTGATTAATAATCCTGTGAAAAATGTCTAAGTATTCTTGCAAATAGCTTCAATATATTTCAATGGCCCGAGCCAACATTGCTTGGGAAATAGGAAAAAATATAGGTTAGTACAACCATGTGTACTATGTATGAAAACATATGCAAGTAAAAACATTGAAAACATGATAAAAAGAACAGATTTCTCAAAACCATGCTAAGTCACCTTGAAGAGCATTTATACACACTTAGGAACATAAACAGGCTAATATACATAACATCACTTAAGACAAGTCCATATTCAACACAAGACCAATACCATCAACATAAGTTCATATCCTCATGAATGGTATATTATCAAAACCATATAGACATGAATAACTCCCATTTAACATCATCATAACAATTCATGTACAAGTGTTTAGTACGTTATAACATATAAGACCCTTACCAACAATAGCATCCCAAGCCTACTAGTGCAATGCTCATGTGAAGTTCCATAATCCCACATAATCAAATAAACAAAAAAGGGAACTATAATTAGTGCCTTATTTCATAATACATAAGCGTCATGTGTAATCCTCATCCTAAATAGCAACATAGACCAACATAATGTTAATCGCTGTAATCAAGACCATCTAAACCAACATAGGTATATATCATGATATCAGAAGTACATAACGATCCAAAGAACAACTTCCTAGGACTTTCTTTAAGGTCAACTTGTGCCATGTATAAGTAGAGTCTCATACCTTTACCTACACTAAGAATAACCCCTTGAGTCACGCTAGTTAGAATTCTTTTCATTAGTTTATTCACTCATTTTACTTTGGGGAACAATCATCTTAATCGACAATAGACCATGTGAACTAAATATGAAATACGGTGTCATGAAATCCTACACCAAAGAAGGTGCTCTACTCGCCAAGGTAAAATTAGAACATGAACATAACATTCTAGGTGCATCCACTAGCTTGTATTTTTATGGAGGCAACATACTTCAAGAACTAGGCAATATACTAGATACCCTATTTATGCACAATTGAATTGTCATCTCCATCTCATAAGAACCACTGTGAACCTACCTTTCCATATTGGGAAGGAACACCTCTCGTATCTCGTTCAGTCGGTGCTAAGCTAAAGTCCCTTTTTGAAATGCCTTTAAGCCATTCTTAATCATCATATCTTAGTTTAGGTCATTGGAGACTAACCCTTCCATATATCATATCATTATCTAATTCACGTATTGCATCAGAATTCCCCTTCATGACAACCCTTCGTTTTTTAGATCAACTCATATTCATTTAGTAGCAAGGAACATAAGTGATTCATATTCCACATTATACTTTCATAGCGTCATTATGATCACACAATTTTCTTACTGAAGATATTTCATCATATTAACCACCTCATACTTATATTAACCTAATAACATATAATACTTAAATTGAACATTATCAACAAGTATAAGCCAGCATCAATGAACTAAAGGATTCAAGATCATAAAGTCTTGCCACATAGAATTCACAAGCCTCCTCAATATCTTACATAAATCCAACCATATTCATTGATAAATACACTAAGTAACAACGTATAATAGTAATATATACAAACAAAAAGTCAATTGTATCATCCCTAATCAATCAATTTCAATTCATGATATACGGTTAGGGGTAAGAGGGTTCAATTAAGATTTCTTTCATAAAACTAAATTAAGGAATAAAAACTACGTCAATTAACCCATAAACAATAATATTTTTTCAAAAATAATTAAAGGAAACTAACATCAAATCAATTTGAAAGGTAAAATATGAATTTGGATGAAAACTCATCTTTTGAAGACCATAGAATTCAAATCTTTGAAGGGACTCTTGGGGAAAGGGTTCCCAACTGTAATTTATTCCTTAAAATTTTATGGATAAAGTATTAATTCTTGAAGCCCTAGTACACCTTTAAGCTTTTTATTATATGGGGTCATGAATAGAGAGATAGTAGCAAAAACGTGGAGAGAATTGGGTTTGGGGAATTATGTGGTGTTCGGTTAGTTTAATGAACGTTAATTCTTATATAGTCCCTCAACTAAATTAAATAACCACACCTAAACCCTAATCAAACAATTAACTAACTAAATAATTAAGTCACTTAACTATAATTAGGTTAGTCGACTTAACCCATACCACGAGATCCCAACCTACAACTTGTTGTTCCATCGCGGGGCGTGCTGTACCTATGACTCTATCAATGGATCATTGACCCATAGACGACTTACCGTTTGGTCAATCGATTCCAATTGTAGGGTCCTCTCCAAGGACCCTTAGGGTTTTTCTTGGGGATAACTAACCTGAAGTTTAAAACTTAAATACACTCTTCTATGTTTTTAAAACCCTTTTCACCAATATTCATTAAATTTCGACTCTTAAAACCCAATGAAACATGCCAAGTCTCATTAAACTAAATTTCACTAGTCCCCGGACGTCATGGACGTTTCTTGATGTTTTGACTCTAACACTTCCATGCTAGCTTCAATACTTTAAAATTGGCCCATAAAAAGTGTTTCAAAGTTAATCATGTGAGTCTCTATACCAAGTCAAGGACTTTCGAAGTGTTATAGAAAATATTCCAAGAACCCATATGCACCCCATGACCAAAAGTTTGTGAATGTTGATGGATGAATTGACTAAATATGAGTATATAGTGTTCTATACCTTTCTTACTATGATTTAGATGAGGGAAATCATGATACTTGATTCCTAATCTTGCTAATAAGGTGAATTCTAAGGGGTATATATATAAGATGAAGAATGTTATGCATTGACTTTGAATTTACTTGCAAGGTGTATAGTACTATAGGAGGATGAAATAAAAAAATTAAATTAGTTTTTAATTATCTTGAATCTTTTCTATAGTGTGTCATGAATTTTTTATAATGAAATTGGTCTCTTGTGTTCATTGAAAGTATAATTCTCACAAAAACACTATAATTGAGATTATGAATGTGCTACCAACATATATGTGATGATTCTACGATGAAAGTGTATTCTCACCTATTGAATATAAGAACATATGTGAATTGTATTTAATAAAGATGTATTAATCTTCAGACATCTACATACAATCAAAACAACAATGGTAGTGAATTGGGAAGGTATACTAAGAACCAAGAGGATATGACCAATAAGGAAAATACCCTTCGGTTAAAGAAAAAGGTTGGGTCATCCTAGTGATACTCATGAGATGGGGAATCCTCCGCTAATGAATTAGGTTGAGTCCTTAGAAATAATCTTATTTTTCCTTAACTACGTGCCCCTATAGGACATAACTAATGGACCCACATTGTATCTAGTTAATAGGTTCTACCTTGGTAAATGGAAAATCCTTTTTCAGTGTGGGGATTTATGACACCGGATAGCATTGAAGATCTTATGTTCTATGTCTTTTACGGATGATATTCCCTAGAGTAATAAAGTAATATATTAAAGAATTAATGAACAAGTTAGAACTAGTCTATAACCTTCTAATGAGTTTACTAAGTAGAAGTGAGGGTATGAGACTTCACTTGTACATTACACTAGTAGGCTTAGAAGGTTATTGTAAGTGGTTCTTTGTAGTTATGAAATGATTATTATAACATGTTTGTTTTATAATGAATGTAAAGGTAACATGTGTGACCACGGTGGTTTCTATGGGAAATCTTGGTAGGGTTGGTAGCAGCGGATGCTAACTCTATATTGTACAAGTGGAGCCCTAGGAAGTGCTAAAATCATTTTGTGTTGAAGTTTAGATATTATTGAAGTATTGACTTATGTGTTGTATTGGTGATGCAATGCATTACATGTAAATGTCCTATTCTCTTGTTTTAAAGGTTTTTATGCATTTCTCCATGCTTTGTACATTAATTGCACTAACCTCTTTTCTCCCTTTTATATTATAAGTATACGTTCCATCTACTTGGATCTTCCTTCGTTCTTGAATAAAGCTAGGATTTCTATTCTCCAAGGTATTGTGGTAGGTCCTCAATGATTCGAAGACATATGCACTAGTGGATACTATACGTTTTCTCTTTTGATGTAATAGAATTAGAAATCTTAATCTTATGTACATTTGTTCTAAAAGACTATTGTTTCTAAAGCGCTTAGGACCCTATTTGAAGACTTTTATTTAAATATTATCAATAGATGGTGTTTGTGTTATAATATTAGACTAAAATTATTAGTTGCTTATATTGCTATTGAGAAGTCTATGTAAACTTCATAAGCGAGAAGTCGAAGTATACTCGATGACCTATGATCTTGCTTGGAGTCCTAATACATGTAAAACCCCTTAATTTAGATAACCTATAATAAAGACTAATATGTTATATAATGATCATTTTAGACCTAAAATAGTGTACATAACTTTTTTATGAAGTATTAGAGCCATATGATTAAAGAAAGCCTTAACATCCGAAAACTAGTGAAATTTAACTACTTGACGTCCCTATGCTTGGTGAAGGTTTCGACGGGTAATATGAAGTCCAGAACTTGTAAAAATACTTCGAACCGATAGAATATATTATAAATGGTAAAAATTTACAGTCACGACACCCCAAAGACCACCGTAAGGGTCCTTGGGGAGGAACCGAGGTTGGGAAAGCAAGCTGTCCAGGAAGCTTGCGCGCAGCCAGATTCAGGTGGCTAATGGGCGTCGCGCAGCCATTACGTGAGAATCATAATTTGCCTTGCGACGTGGGGATTACATTGACCCTACTGCAACAACTTAAAATTCGAAAATAAAATTGGGAATTAGCCTCTCGACGCACACCTACTTCCCTGATATCGTAAAAGTCATATTTAGGGTGTTTTGACTTCACAAATAAACCCATTTAAGTGAGGGGTATTTTGGGTAATTGAATGGGTGAATATATAATATCTTAGGGTAAGTTTTGGGTCAATTTTATCACTCAAACAAAGTCCCACAAGTTGAAATAAAAAATATCTTTCTCCCAAATTCACTCTGTTCCTCCAAAACTCCATTGAAAACCAATGCTCCAAGAAGAAGATCAAACCTTAAAGTTTTTCAACTCAATTTTTTGTTTATTTATATTCATTAAGGTATGGTTTATTTCACACTTTGGATTCCTTTCCTCAAGAGGTCCCTCCAAAAGATGATTTCTAAAATCCCCCAAATCTGGGTTTTTCTTCTATACATGGTCTTCTTTGAAACATGAAATTATGAATCATTTCTGATGAATTAAGGTTTTTTAATTATATATTGATGGTTAATTAATGATTTACTATGAGATTTAACTAGACCCATGTCTTTAACCAAATTTCATTAAAATTCTTGAACAGATATGGTGAATTTGGAGGATTATGAATATGCAAATTGACTACATTGTGGTTAATTATGTAATTTCTTCTAAAATTTACCTCGTTTGTGTAATTTTTTATGTATTCTTTGTAATGGAAGTATGAAGGTTCTTGGAAGGGCAAAGAGGTATGCTGATTGGTTCTTCTTGGATTCAATATGAATTATGAGATACTTAGGTAGTAATGCTCCTATGTGTAATTTGTGGTTGTGGTGTTGATTCTATAAATTCCTCATCCTTAATCCTAAGGAATTGAATTATACATGAATTATGTATGTATGATATGATAAGAATATTATATGATTGAAAATAGTTTCTCATTATTATAATAAAGTGTTAACTGAAAGATTTACTCACTTGTATGTGCTTTCTAAGGTGAAAGGGTAGTTCTCACTTTTGACTACCTATGACCTATTATAATAAGATGTTCACATAGGGGTTTCGAGGAGACTAATTTGATCTTGTATAATGAGCTTGATGATTACTAAGGGAATAATTTCTTAGATCATAAAGGGCATGTAAATGAGATAGAGGTATCACGTTAGTAAGTTCATCCTCCCACATAGGTTTCCTCACGTTAGTCATTCCAGATTCCCTAATTATGTGTTGTACCATGTAATGGAAACCTTCATGTTAGTAAGTGAAAGTTTCTAGCAACAATCTCCTTTGACCCTTAACTATGTGCCCACATAGGACTCTAGCTTAGTGTATCCACCTAGATAGCTATGTACGAATTGTTACACCTTACGCAAGTGTTAGCCCTCTCTTTTCGGTGTGGTAGTAGAACACCGGATTCCACGTATCTCACATGGTCTCATGTTGGTTATTTCACTTATTTCCTCAATGTAAAGGTAATGAATAAGTATGCATGTGAACTATCATTAGGGTTGTCTTTAAGGCCACTACATAGGGTAAGGGAGGGTATGGGACTTTTTTTATTCATTGAACAAGTGGTATAATAAGGGATGGTTCTTGTACTGTTTTTTATTATTATGATTATTATTATGATTGGTTTTAGTACTGTTTTTTATGATTATTATTATGATTATGGTTATGTCAATAAGTTATGAGTAGGTATTGATGTATAAGTTGTAACACTTGAAAATCCAAGGCATGTTATAGATCCTAAAATAAGTGTATTAAGATCTACACACTCTTTTAAGATCCATTATAATGATTATAAGTAATTTTTGAAGTATAAAAACCAAAACGTCCAAGAATGTCCATGACGCCTGAAAACTAGTTCAAAGGGGTACTAGTGTGCCTTAGACTATTTGACTAGCTTTTAGGAGTCATAAACTCATTAAAATTGGTGTAACGGTATCTAAAATGTGTTTAGGTTTATTTATGTTCAAAACTTTCGGGAAGGACCAACCAAGGGGCATTGAGGAGGACCGTTGCAAATTGGCAAAAATCTACCAAGAGGCAGAGTCCATCAACGAATGGCAGGCGATGATCCATTGGTTAATAGACGAGGAGTTGATGCCTTAAACGATGAAGACTTAGCTAAATTTTATGGGAAGTTGTTTTGGCAACTCCCTAACCAAAACGAGGCACGTGCAGCACGGAGGCAACACTGCCCGTCGACTGACCTACGACTCGTTAGTCGGGGTCTCGTAGGTCAGGTATGCATTTTGTTGTGTTGTTTTAAGTAATTCATTTATTTAATTAAGAGGTTATTATTTAATTACACGTTAATGAGGGTTCAATTAATTTAATTAAGGACCTATATATAAAGACTTGGCCTAATTAAACTAGACCTAAGCTCATAATTCCCAAACCCAAAACTCTTCCTTCTCTCTTCTTTCTCTCTCTAGTGAAGACTCCATTGAACAACAAGATAAGGGAGGGTTATAAGGCTGAAATTACCAAGTTTTCACAATCAAAATTCATCAATTAATAAGTATGTGATCTAATTTACTTTTGAGACCTCTTTCCTAAAAGGGTTCCATGAAATTTATTTTAAAAGTTGAGTTTCAAGTGGGTTTTCAACCAATTCGAAATTGGTGTTATAAATTGAATTTTTATTGATTTTTTTTAATATTATCAATATATTAACATTTATTCTAATTCAATTATGATATATCTTCATTGATTGTTCTTGTTTGTAGAAGATGACCCTTTACCCTTAACCCTAGGTTATGCTCTCGGTATGAATTAGGTTATATTGGATAAATTGACTTGGTTATTGGATGAATTACTCTTAGATGATGTATTTACACTAATAATTAATTAATTAGTGTGGTTTGTAATATTTCATGCTAGTTTTTGAGAAAATTATCTAAGTTATGAGGTATATTGTGAATTACCTAATGGTCCCTAGCCTTTACTTCAAATTATGGTTAATTGTGGTTAAGTTGTGTTGGAGTTTGCCTTGTATTAGGATTGATAGGATTATATTATGTTGAATTGAAATGTCTTGACTATGATTTGTGAGGTGTTGGCTAAAGATGTAAATGTTATAAGGATGGTGAATGATTTACCATTGTGTCTTATCAATGTTAATGTGTTAACCTCACCTATATGAACTGTAATGAAAGGACAATTCTCGTGAAATTTTATTGAGCTATGATAATGATGAATATACAAGGGTTAAACTCTATGACCTACAATAAGTTATGATGATTAATAAATACATTAAAGACATTTCAAAAAGGGACTTTAGCTTAGCACCGAGTGAATTTTACAATGAAAGGTGATGGCTTTCCATAGAGGAAGATACACCCTATAGTTCCACATGTGGTTTTGACTCCCCTACGAGGTATAGTCATCCATTTCATAAGAGGTGTTGACTCCCCTATGAGGGACTTTCATCCAATGGATTCTCATGAGAGGAGGGCCCAATTGCAAAGTGGTATGTAGAGGGATTATACCAATCTCTTAGTTCTTGAATTATGTTTCCCCCATAGGAAGACTAGCTAGTGGATCCACCAAAAAATATACTTTTATTCTTGGTTTTACTTTGGCTGGTAGACCACCTTCCTTCGGTTTAAGGTTTTAGAACACCGAATTCCACACTTAGCTCTTGTGGTTTATGTCGGTTAAGGAAAGTGTTGCCTAAACTAAAATGAAGTGATGAAGTAGAAACCAACTAGGTAAATTAAGAGGTTGACTTAGCCTAGGTAGGGGTATGGGACTCTACCTATGTCTTGCACTAGTTTGCGTTTAAGGGAACGTTAAGAGGTTGTTACTATGTATTAATATGCTTAAATGATACATGACATGTATATGATGAACTTGAACATTGTCGATACTATAGGATGATTGGTTTCATTATAAATATGTGTTGGTCTTTATGGTTAAAGTAAGATGAAATATATTTTTAGATGCTATGCTATGTGAAGTTGGATGTAAGGCATGACTCTAGTTGGGTTACTTGATTGAGTATGGTTATGGAGATTTGGTTATTCATCTCACTTGTTGACTTGATAGGGGTTCATGGGTAATTACCTTTCTTTTGTTATGTTTAAATGTACTCTTATTAATGCATGTTGCAATTATGACTTGATGATAGAGTTACTTTTCTATGTGTTCATTTATAGTTTTCGTATGTTGACTTGACTAGTTTTAATGTTGTTGGTCTTGTGATGTACATGCTTATGACATAATGAACATGATGTATTGGTTGGTATGGTCTTCTTGTTAATGTGATAAAATTTTAATAAAAAAGTGCATCATACTTATGAAAATGTACTTTTCTTAGCTTTTATTTTAAAAGTATGTGTGTATATGGTCTCATACATAGTATAAGTGGTGTACTAACCCAATTTCTTCCTTTTCTCGAACATTTTAGGTTGCGGTTGTTGAAGTTATTTTTAAGAAGACTTGAAAAAGACTTGGATCTCTTGACCATCAAAGTCGGGTAGGTCCTCAATTTCCAAGGGCGATGCCACTATCTAGTTAATGGAGTTGTTTGAGTTTACGAATTCTATGATTCTTTATTTTTCATTTAGTATGGAAACACCTGTATAGCCCAGGAAGGCATTTACTTTGATGCAGGGTCTATGACCAAGTCTTCACTCTTATTAGATGGTCTCTTTATATGAGAAGAAAAAACCAAATTTACTACGTTATATTTTATATACAATATCCAATAAAAAGAGAAGATAAGTTAACTTCCCATATGAAGGGTCTAGTTACTCATATATCATAAATATATATCTATTAGATATATATATATAGACTATGTGTATGTAGAGTTATGTAAACCTCAGTACAGGCATGAAAATTTTACATTTTCGCTTAAATTTTGACATGAATGCAATGATGTAAGCTTAGAGCCTCTTAGTCCACAAAGAGGACAACGACCCCCGTTAAGTGTAGGGTCTATTCTCGAATGTGACAAACTTAGTATCAGAGCATGAGGTTAAATATCTTCGAGCCGATGTCTCTCTCAACCACGTCTATGTTGGTTCGTGTGTGAATTGTGAAGCGCGCCAAACTTATGAATAGGAATCTATATGATGCTTAGGAAACTCTAATATTTTTATAAGTCCAATATCGTGCCTTTAGATTTTTAAGTCTATGTGTTTTTGCATCTAATCCTCTTATTGTGATTATAGGAAAAGAATACTCGAACGAATGCGACACAAAGACTTGAAGAAGAGATTGCCAATGCGGGAGTTCCTACCCGCGGTGATCAAGTTCCTTCTCTTGAGGAATTTGTGAATAATGACCAAGACTTGGTGAATACTCCTCCTTTAACGGATAAGAGCATAAGGGTAGCTCTCTTCCAATTGGCCCAAGCCATTACTACCCAAGCACAAGTCATCACTACTTAAGCCTAAGCCATGACGGCCCAAGCTAATCTGGTGGTTGTACAAGAGCACACCAACAAGTATCTACCATGGTTATCGTCTAGCCCAGACGGGGACCGGCCGTTGACCTTTAGAGGGCTGCAAGACAAAGCCCTACATCACGTCTTCTTTTACCTCATCTAGGCATTAATTTTAGCACCAAAATTTGAATTTTTTTTGTTTCTTAAATGCACGTAGGTCTTTTCTACCAATTCATAACCATTCACCAATCAACAATTTCTAATATTGTAGATAAGTCAAATGAAAAGAAATAGTCATAACTCATAAAAAAAAACGTATTCTTTTGCCAAAACAGCACCAATACAAAGTCTGAAATAAAAGTGGAAAGAAACACTAGTGGAACATGATCCACATCTAAGGTAGATAATAACGGTAGACATCCTCGAAAGAATGAGGGACTACCAAGTCCAAATGAAAGCTCCACGTCCTGAGAGTTGTAATGTAAACCTGTAAGTTTTAGCGTCCACCTGTGCCTGCACCTAAAATTTTAGAATTGTATAGGATTAGTACACACTTGTAGTAAGTATGGGTATATGCAACCACAAACCAAGTACATGTATGAGTAAGAACATCTTTTTCTTAACAACATCATTATGGAAATTCTAGTCAGTGGACTTGCCAATATGGGATTAGGAAAGTTAGTGAGCTTTCCCAATTTCGATAGGAAAGTCATGCCATGAGAGTAAAATGCATCATCATAATTATTATATTGCACACAACACATAAAATATTACACATAGCACATAACATATTGCATATAGCACATAACATCTTTCATACCATTCATTCATATGTACATCAATGAGGGCTCAAAATATGGGACCTCAACCAGGGAGCCTTTTTTAGTAAACACAAAGTTTTTCTTCAATCATTCATACGTACATCATTTCAATTCTTTCATCGGCTAGTGTGAACACAACCTATACCTAGGATGTAGTTTAGGACTGTCATCGGGTTCTCTGTGCAATGATAAATAATGACATTGTGTCATTAGTTAAGTCAAGTTCACCTCTTGATCATTCTATCCTAACACCTTTGGTATCATTCATTTCATTATGTGCATCATTTTAGGGTGGATTCATTCATTCATTGGGATCTTTAACTTTAATCGATATAGATCATCTGAGCATCATGAAATCCAGTGTCTTCCCCACACTGAAAAGAGGTGGAATCACCGTCCAAAGTGATCCCCCCCAAAATTGCTAGCGTGTAAATGAGAATTGAACCCGCTAGGATTCCCTTCATAATGCAATAAGGGTTCCAAAAACTGGAAAAGATAAGGAACCCTACATCGAAAATGCTGGACAAACTCATATCATGAGATGTTAGTGAACCTCCTCCCTTCTAAAAGAAGGCATCACCTGCTCATAGTAGTCTATCGAGTCCGTATAAAAATCCTCCATCAACTCATCTGTTATGGAAGCTTGCTTGCGTATGAGGAAATCGTAGTCAATAGATGGATTTTTCCTATCATAATTAGTATTAAGTGTATATTAAATCCATAAGTTTCATGGAGGTTCCCATAGAGGACTAGTCTCTTCATTAAACTTTACACTTCATAGGTGAGTCCGTTTTAGTAACATTTATAAGAATCACATTGGAAATGCTCTCATCTTTTACATTATCCTCTTATCATGTTTTAACCAACATTCCTTAAAAACTTTAGCACATTTGCTCTTTCAATTCAATTAATCCCCCCTTATATGTGAATGTTCGTTCATAATATGGCATGACTTGGTCTAATTAAGTGTGTTTCACACTCTTACTTAACCCCTTCAAAGGGTCTTCATCACTTCTTGTTCATTCATTTCATCATGACACCGTTACTTGGCAATTTATGTTGTTCAAACCGTCTTACTTAAACTTTCTAGGGTTTTATCAATTCATTACATACATCTTAGGGTCACTTACTTTTACACGTATGCTAGACTTATGGGTCTATACATACAAGCCATGAGGCTTAATTCATAATTCATTTAAGTGATTCATATATTCCTAAGATTATGTGATACAAGACTTATGCATCTTGTATGTATGCCAAGATCTAGATTTCGATCTAAGTAGGCAACATTATTCTTGAACATTTAATTTACGTATGACTTATGTATCAATACAAAATTTGGTCAAGGTAACCCGATTTCGAATCCATTAGACAACAATTACATTTTACATTTAATTTATTTCGTCCACACAACTTGGGTTTGAGATCGAGCCCCAACGTAAACATCTCCTTTTCATCTTATTTCCCATTGTTTTTCTTTTATTCGTTTTGGGGACCGAGAGGTTGTGGGATCAAACCCCCATAGCCTCATTTCTTTTATTTTCCTTTTCCTTGACTTTTCTTGAGTTGACTGTGAGGGTGTGGGATCGAATCCCCACAACCTCACTTTAGTTTTGTCTTAATTTTTCTTTGGTTCTTCCTAGAGATCGTGGGTTCGATTCCCACACGCCTCAACCTTTTATTTTTTATTTTTTTTCTCCTTTAATCTGATTGAGAGGTGGTGTGTTCGAATCCCACTCCTCAGATTTCTTATGTTTTTCAATTTCATTTTGGATGAATGTTGAAATGACAAAGCACATGGGTTTCGAATCCCACAAGCCACCAATCTCTTTATCTCACATTATTTAATGATTTTAACTGGTGCGTCACGGGTTCGTCTTCACGGGCTCCCATATATTTTAATTGTATTTTTACATAAACCTGATAAATATCCTTATCTTTGTCCAAGACTCATCAAACACAAGATTGCTGGAAATTTTTTTGCAGCCCAGGTTTTCTCACCTGTTTCACCATTATATGTTTAGACGTTAATTTTAAAGTAGTTTTAGTGAGTTCTCTAGGTTGCATTTTCAGGATTCATCTTGACTCTTATTTTGAACTCAAATCAGCTTTTTCCATCACTTATTAACATCCGATTTTAAGAAAGTTTGTGCAACATGAAATACAACCATAAACATGATCATTTTTTCGAACTTGGAATTTCCAAAGATTATATATCACGGCTACACATTGCAACACATTCATTTTCACTTAATTTTGGAACAACATGCTCAATAGTCACATTAACTCCGAAACATAAATACATTAAACATAATCATCACGGAAAAATGATACATCCTCTTATTTTACCACCAGAATACATTTAAATAACCAATGATTCGATGAGCGCTAGTGACAAGGAACAGCAACGGGAACAACCCTAGTTTTAGAAATAGATTCGTCTATTAAACCTTAAGGGGTTCTCTTGGGAAAGGTACCAAGAGAGAAGAGAAACCCATACCTTTTTGACTCAAAACCGTTACTTTCTGCCACCAAACTTTCTCCATGATCATGTCCCTAATCCAATTAAACTTCAAAAAACCAATTCGAACGAACCAAACCCTCTTCTCTTTGGCCTAACGTGGTTTGATTAGATTTCTTGTTTTCTTATATTTTTAATGTGAGTTCTTAAAGTATGAATAACGTTTGGCAATTTTTCTGTTCTTGTAGTTGTTTATGCAGAGAGAAACGTCGAAAGAAGAAGAGAGAATGATCGTGTGTTGTGTGCTCAGACGTGATTAAGGAGCGTTTTCTTAGACATTAGGAGTTTAGTTAGGACTTAGTACAAAAAGGTTAGTTAAATTGGTAAATATCTTAGTTCCTTTTATTTTTTTTAAATCAGCCAAAAATATTAATTAATATATAATTATCAACCTTTTTAAATAAAAATAATTTAAAGGATTGCCTTCTCCACCTCGGTTCAACCATGGGTGGAGCAAGACTTCACTTCAAAGGCAGATTTCGGCCCTCTCTCCCCAAATACACACTCACCTAATAATTAATTAATTAATATATCTATTTAGGGTAACTAAGATACTTCCCTCTCTTGTTGTAAAAATACCAATTTTACCCTAGGACCTCAAAACAAAACTTAAGATTTTCCCCTTTTTAAATTCGGTAAAGACTCATTCGGGCAAATCTTCATATTAGGGAGCCCTACATGGATGGACCCAATCTTCCTAGATCAAGAACTCCCCAAGATAGTTGGCTTGGTTGTCACAAGGGTTCAGAGGTCTGGTTCTACGCCCATCAAACCGTGTGAACCTGGTCTAAACGTAGGCATTCTAGACACGTTAATCATTATTTAGCATAGCCATTTTTAGGGTTGTTACGTTATCCTCCCCTTAGAAACATTCATCCCCGAATGACACTACTAACTATCTAGCGTAATGCCAGTCAGAACATAACATAAATACTGTTCATTAACAAGCAATAACAACAAAGAATGGAAAGATAAGGAAACATATACTTAAGAGTAGGAAGTCTAACCTCAAGGGCTGCAAATATGAGGGTAGAGGGATCTCATATTTGCCTCGGCCTTCCATATACTACCCTCAGCAAGATGATTTCTCCATAATAATATACTGTGGCAATCTCCTTGTTCCTTAGCCGCTTGGTCTGTCGGTCTAAAATCTCAATAGGTACTTCCTCATAGGACAAGTATTCCTGGACCCCCAAACCTTCAACTGGTAGAATTGATGTAGGATCACCTAGGCACTTTTTTAACATAGATACATGAAAGACTGGCTGAACAGAAGCTAGCTCCGCAGGCAAAGCCAACTCATAGGCCACCTCACCCACACGTTGTAAGATCGCATATGTCCTAACATACCTCGGACTAAACTTCCCCTTTCTACCAAACCTCATCACACCCTTCATAGGTGATATCTTCAAATAAACCTGGTCACCAACATCAAACTCTAGGGTCCGTTTCGTGTTGTCTGCATGGTAATTTTACCGACTGTAGGCAGTAGCCAACCTGTCCCTAATGACCCTGACCTTCTCTAAGGACTCATGAATGATATCTGGAAATGGATGACACTCCAAGCTCAAACCACCCAACTGGAGACCTACATCTCCTACCATACAGTGCCTCAAATGGTACCATCCCAATGCGGTATGATAGCTATTATTATATAAGAACTTTACCAAAGGTAGATGGTCGTCCCAACTACCTCTGAAGTCAATCACACACACCCTCAACATGTCCTTTAATGTCTTTATGGTTCTCTCTTCGTGCCCATCAATATGAGGATGAAAGGCAGTACTAAGCTTCAGCTGCGTGCCTAAGATCTTCTGGAAGGATATCAAGAAATATGAAGTGAACTGAGCTCCTCTATCTTAAATGATATACAAAGGAATCCCATGCCATCTCACAATCTCATCAATATAGATTTTCGCATAATCCTCAGCTCTATAACTAGACTTCACAGGGATTTAAAGGTGGGGCATACGTAGTCTTATCCTGTCCACAATCTACCCATATGGAAGTCTATGTGTCTCCCTAGTCTTGGAGACCAATCACGAAGTCCCTATTAACTGGGCCTCGATTTCAAAAGTCGGACAAACCACTCAATAATCTGATAAGACCGCCCAAGCTTGAGATGTTCTGCATTTTAAACCTTGTCTGGAAATTAGCGGAAAACTTTGGCCACATAATCTGGCAAGTTCTTCTTCATTCATCCAACCCATAATCTGTTTAATATCAGATACATCTTGGTGGGGAACTTGGGGTGTATTAGAAAATTGGAACCATAGACCTCTGCCACAATTCTGGTCTTCAAATAATCCACATCTGGTACACACTGCCTGTCTTAGTACGTAAGTATGTCGTCACCTCCCAAGGTAAAAGACTCATTCATCTTTATCAGCACGAAGTCCTTTAACTCCATCAAAACAGGGTGAAAATGCTGACCCTTCTTGACTTCAAGTACTAACCGCACACCCAGTCTGGCCAGTCAGTGTACATCTGTCACCAACTCCTTCTTCCCATCCTCAACGAGGTCTGTACTTCCCATGCTCATCCTTCGCAAAGAATTAGCTACAACATTATCTTTACCTTAATGGTAGTGAACGTTCATGTCATAGTCCTTCAACAGCTCCAACCATCTCCGCTGACATAGATTCACTCTCTCTGTGTGAAACACTATTGGAGACCTGTTGGTTGTGAAACATCCACCATGACCTCCATACAAGTGGCCTCCCAATTTTAGTGGCAAACACCCACATCTGCCATTACACTCCAAGTCAAGGAGAGTGGGATAATTCTTCTCAGAACTTAAGGTTCTCGACGCATAAGCTACTTTCCACCTGCATTAAAAAGACAACCCAAACAAACCCTAGATGCTTCACAATAAACAAAGTAATTCTCACCCACACTTAGGCAATCAGCTGAAGTGAAGTCTATCCTTGAGCTCCTAGGAATTACTTTTTACAGTCTCCATCAATCCCAAATTGGGCCTTCTTTCTTAGTCAAGTTTGGTCTGTGTGGAAAACCTGGAAGAAAAGCCCTCCACCGAATCTGCCAGTTAGTAATCGTCCAAATCCTAGAAGAAAGCTACGGATATAGAAGTGGGAGTAGATAAGAGGGGTTTTTCCAGTTCTTCCAACCTCGTCTTTTCTGGGACTACCTCCACGCCTTTCGAACACAACATGACCCAGGAAGGTTCACTGATCTAATCCAGAATTCACACTTGTCGAATTGGCCCCTTAAACAACTGAATGTTGTTCATAAGTACCTGCACGGTAAGTCACACCAAATGTTGTCATGTCTCCTTGGTTAGAGGTAGATGAGAATGTCATTAAGAATACTATGAACGAAAGAGTAAGGTATTCAGGAAAAGACCCTATTACATGGAATCCATTACTGTAGCAGGTGCAGTCGTTTGAGACGAATGACATATACAAAAACTAGGAACTCCTAGTGACAATAAAAGGTAGACAAAGGTTGTCTATGGGATATCTCAATCCCTAACCCTAAGCTAATGGTACCCGAATGAAGACAAATCTTCGAGAAGAAAGAAATAGTACCTGGAGTTGGTCAAACAAATACTATTCTGGGGAAGTGGCGGATAGTTATCTTATAGTGGACATTGTTGACCTGCCGATAATATATACACATTCTAAGTGTTCCACTTTCTTTTCACAAACAACATTAGAGCGCCCCAAGGGGGGATATGCTCGGCAAAATAAAAACCCTATCAGTGAGATCTGTTTTACTGCGCAGCGTCAACTTTTACTTCAGGCTGGAGCTATTCTGTAAGGAGGAATTGAATGGTTTTTAGTATCGGGTTCCAAGTCGATATCAAAGTCAATCTATCGAGGGGGACCAGGTACTCCAGGACAGGAAAACATCAGGAAATACCATATTGGAAAACTCATTCACTACAGGCACTGAGTCTATGGAAGGAAATATCATGAACTAAATCATTCACACTCACATGTGACACTTATAACCCCTTGGGAACATAATTATTATAGGCCTTAAGCTTCAAAATCATAGGGACTAGGATGACTCAAGTTTTACCCTTTAAGACAGCTCTTCTTCATAGGGAAATGAAATCTCAAACCATACTACGACAATCATACAAGCATAAACAAATAATGCAGCCACTTCCATGCCAAGGAATAACATCAACAATCTTGCATTGGTAAACTCATTATCAAGTGTGCACATATAGGTCTTACCCACAGGAAAAATATGTGGAGACACGGCCATTCCCCTTCACTATCTTCCTCTTCCCCCGCCTCGCCCACCCCAACACACACCAAAATAATTGTATACTCTATCAGTGTTACATTTTCCTTAAGGTGTATAACCAACTATAGGATCATTGAAGAACTTTCATGCAATACTCAAAAGGAGAGCAAGAAACAGTAGTTACAAAAGGAAAGAGTAGACCCGGGACTAACTAGAAAGCATTAAATAGAGTTTAAGATACTTTCAGCATACATGTGGACCCACGTCTGTGGAATTTCTCCTCTTTCCCTGCCACTTTTAAGGGTTGTCGCACATGTTTCTCGTAAGAGGCTTGCTTGGATCGCTGTATCATCCTGGATTAACGCCTAGGCTGAAGCATATTACAAGCCTGACCCACTTTTCTGGGTGGCAGTCTTAACCAGGGGCCTGATCCGACGCAAAACCGAAAGCAGGCATTAGTCCCTTTAACACTATCAGTGTGGACGGACAAATTAGCATAGTCCTTTCTGGGGAGGATGGCCTCACCTCCATTTCCCTTCTTGGGATGGAGGGCTGCCCTCTAGCGGATTGTAATCTATGAAAGTTAGAGTTCCATGAACTTTGTTGCCCTTTTTTAAATGTGGGCTACTCACGTACGCCAAAGTTATTCCTATTGCGCCCATTGCTAGGACCTGCCTGATCGTGAGGCTTAGGCCTCCTAGAATCATGAATGCCTCTCTTATTCCCATTGTCCTCTACCTACTGGACATGCACCATAAACCTGGAGAGGTCCATGTTATCATGGAGCATCGCAGCCCGACACTCCTCCTCAAAATCTCTGTTGATTCTTGTGAGGAACCTGATCATCTCATCCATGTTGTTAGATACAAGGGAAGTAGCATACCTGGATATTTTAACAAACTTCAGGGAATACTCTCTGACTGTCATGGATCCCTGCTTAAGGTTGATAAACTCCTAAACCTTGGCCTCCCTCATCTCTCAGGGAAAGAATATGTCTAGAAAGTCTGTCTTAAACAACTTCAAAAAGACCGAAACTCCGCCCAAAACTCGGCTATCTTTCAATATCTTGCACAAAGTATGTGCAACATCCTAGAGTTGATAGGAAGCCAACTCTTATTTCTCAGTATCTCTGGTCCCCATAGCCACCATAATCTTATGCACCTCATCCACAAACTCATGAGGATCCTCCGAAGTCTTTAACCCTATGAAAATAAAAAGATTCATCCTCGTAATGTCTCTCAGCGTTTCAGCCATACTACGAACCGGTGGATTCTCCCTCTGAAAATTCTGTCGATTGACCTTGTCAGTCATGACCAGGGCCTACATAATGATGGTTTGTGCCATCTGGGCCAGATATACCCGCACCTCAGCATCACTGAACCTAGCAGGGTTAACCGGCATAGCCACTCCTTCAGCGGGAGCCTGGGTGGAACCTGATTGCCCACAGCAGGTGCTCCTCCTCTCCTTTGACCAATTTTTCTCCTAGTATTCATTCTCTGAAAACAACAAGGATTGATGTTAGACACTCTCATAAAACTAAGAAAATTCAGACATTAGGAAAGGCACGATAAGATTAGAAGAAGGGAAATTTTTTTCCTAAGCATCACGAAGTCTTTAATTCAGGTTAGTGGTACACTTCACTACCATGACATAGTAACTACTTAATGTAGATGATGTGAAGTTATTATTTTTAGAATTTAACCTAGTGATATGGTATAAACATTGTCAGGACTGGAATCTAGACCCTAGAATAGACCGGCGTCGTTTACCTTTTAGATGTCGCAGATAAGCCTACATATGTCTTTCTTACTTCATCTAGGTTAATTTTAGCGGAAAATTTGAAACGTTTTGTTTCTTGCCCATGCATGTAGTCATTATACTGAAACATCAAAACCGTTCCAAATCAACCAACCTAATTTAGATATAATCAAATGAAAGAAAACCATGATAAGTCCCATTAAAAACATAATTTAATTTGCCAAAATAGCACCAATCAAAAGGTGAAAAATAAAAGTTGGAAAAGAACCACTATTGGGAACACATGATACACTAGATTAAAAGCCTACATCCTAATCTGATAGATAACGGTGTTATACATCTTCAAAAGAATGGAGGGGCCCTACAAAGTTCGATGAAAGCTCCACGTCCGGAAGCTACAACCTAAGCATTGTAAGTCTGCGTCCACCGTGCCTGCACTAAAACTGTAGAATTGTATGGGATTAGTACACACTTGTACTCAAATATGTGTATATGCAAAGCACAACCAGGTCATGCGGAGGTAAGAACTTATCTTTCTAAACAAAATGATTTTTGGAATTCAGGTTAGTGGAATTGCCAAAAAGGGATTCACGGATAAGTTAGTGAGCTTTCCAAAGTATGATTAGAAAGTCATGACATGAGAGTTAAAATGCATCATCATACTTACTCTATTCTACAAATGCACATAACATCTTACACAGTACATATTTCAATAAACACCGCATAACATTTTTCATATTCATTCATTATATGCCAAGAGACTTTGAATCATGGATTGACATTAAGATCTTCCCAAAAATGAGGGGCTAAACTTATGGGACCCAACCAGGGAGGATCCTTCTTAGCAACACACAGTCTGCTTCATCATCATACTTCATTTCATTTCGTTCAAGATTACTGTTGTGACACCATCATAACTAGGATGTAGTTTTCAGTCTTTCATCGGGTTAGCTGGCAATGATCAGAATTAACTTAGTGTCATTATTGAAATCTATCTCACTTTTGATCATCCTTCATAACAAATTTGGTACATTCATTTAATATTGTGCATCTTTGAGGATAGCCTCATTCATCATTGAAACTTTAACTTTAAACGATATGATCAGTGAGCATCATGGAACAATTCCCAGTGTCTCCCCACACCAAAAAGAGGGTGGAATCCACTGAAACAAATGTGCCTCAAAACTATGCTAGCCGTCCATGAGAATTGAAACCACGCAGATCCGACATTCCAAGTATAGGTTCAAAAATACTAGTGATATAAGGAGATTCATTTGCATGCATGTCGGACAACCTCATATCATGGAGGTTACGTGAACCTCCGCCCTTCCCGAAAAGAAGCTATACTGCTCATATCCCGTCTATCGGTTGCTCAGATATTAAATTCCTTACATTCAAATAATAGTTTCTTGGAGCTTGATTCTAGTATGAGAAAACATTATAGCTCAATAGATATTTCTCATAATCATTCTTAGTATTAAGTGTATTATTAATTCTCATACTTTCATTAGATGTGTTCATAGAGAATGCGTCTTTCATTAACCTTTACACTCTCAGATGTTGAGGGCACGTTTTGGTAACATTTACGTAGATAATTTGAGATGCTCTATCTTTAACATTAGCCTCGTATCATGTTGTCACATATTCCTTTTAACGTTAGCACATGGCTTGTCATAAAATTACTTTACCCTTTTTTATCACGCGAATGTTCATTTCAGATATATGCCAATGCCTTCGCATTTAGTGTTGTTCATCTTATTAACCTTCCCGGTTTCATTAATTTCATATTTTCATTTCATTCTATGCATACACTATTGAGCCATTAGTGTGTGTAACACTTTCTTTATCTTTAGGGTGGTTTTCATTCATTTCATTACATACATCTTAGGTTCACTTACTTTTAACGTATGCTATTCTTATGGGTCTATACATACAAGCCATGAGGCTTCATTCATAGTTCATTTAAGTGATTCATATCTTCCTAAGATAATGTGATACAAGATTGATGCATCTTGTATGTATGCCAAGATCTCGATTTTGATCTAAGTTGGCAACATTATTCTTGACCATTTAATTCACGTATAACTTATGTATCAATACGGAATTGGGACAAGAAACCCCGATTTCAAATATATTGGACAAAAATTACATTTTTCATTTAATTAATTTTGGTCCACATGACTTGGAATCCGAGATCGAGCCCCAACGTCAACGTCTCCTTTTCTTCTTATTTCTTTTTTTTTGTTTTATTCATTTTGTGGACAAAGAGGTTGTGGCATGGAACTCACACATCCTCATTTCTTTTGTTTTCCTTTTCCTTTACTTTTCCAAATTGATCGTGAGGGTGTGGGATCGAATTCCCACAACCTCACTTTATTTTTCTCTTAATATTTCCTTGGTTCTGCCTAGAGATTGTGGGTTCGATTCGCACAAGCCTCAACCTTATATTTTTTTCATTTTTTTTCTCTTAAATCTTATTGATAGGTGGTATTTTTTAATCCCACTACTCTCATTTCTTATTTTTTTTAATTTCAATTTTAGATCAAGGCACATGAGTTCGAATTCCACATGCCACAATCTCTTTTACTCACATTATTTCAATGATTTTTAACATCGTGAGGTCACGGGTTCAATTCTCAGTGGCCTTAAACATTTTAATTCATTTTACATAGCATGATAATCCCCTTAGCTTGGCCGAAACTCATATACAAGATGATGGATATTCTTGCAGTCTAGTTTCTCACCTCTTTCACATTAAATGTTTAGACGTTATAAGTAGATTTTAGTGAGTTCTTAAGTGAATTTTCATGGATTCATTTGACTATTAGTTTGCACTCAAATCAGAATTTTTACATCACTTATGAACATCACAATTTAAGCTTGTTTGTGCATATGAAATAAAACCATAAACATGTCATTTTCTGAAGTTGAATCCAAGAGTGTATATCACGGCTACACATTGCACAAACATCATTTTTCATTAATATGACCACATGCCCAATATGACATAATCCGAACTACATCATAATCATCACAAAAACATACATCCTAATTTCTACAAGCAAAAACCTTACCCCAGCCTATGATTACGATGGGGAGCTTAGTCAAGGACTATACAACGGGGAACAACCCTAGTTTTCGGGCAATAGAATCCGTTTGAACCACCTACGGGTATGTGTGGTTAAAGGTACAAGAGAGAAGAGAACCCATACTATGACGTAAACCTTTACTTTCTGCCCAAAAAATTCTCCAAAGATCAAGTCCGAATCCCTAACTTCAACATCATGCGACGGACAAAACCCTAGCTTTGCCTAACCGTGTTGATTAGAGTTTGTTTTTTCTTATTTTTCGTGGTTGAGTTCTTCAAATGTTGAAGAACTTTGATTCAATTTTATGTTTTGTAGTTTTTTAGGCAGAGAGAACATTAAAGAGAGAGAGAGATGATCGTGTGATGACGAACATAGAGTGAGTAAGGGGAGTTTTTTAGGATTAGGAGTTTAGTTTCGGACTTAGTCAAATAAGGTTTAGTTTTTTAAAAAGGTAACAATCTGATTCACTTTTATTTTTAATCAGCCAATAAATATTAATTAATTAAATGATTAATTACAATGTAAATAAAATTAATTTTAAAATCATTGCTTCCACCTAGGTTCAACCGTGGTGGAGACCAAATAACTTCACTCTTCAAAGGCAAATTTTTGGCCATCTCTCCCCATTATACCCCTACACCTTATTTATTAAAAAATTAATTACATATTTAGGGTAATTACCATAGTACCTTTACCCTATAAAAAGACCCTCCAAACTTAAGATTTCCCCCTTTTTAAATCCGATAAAGAATCTTTCGAGTAAATCTTCATATCTGGAAACCCTACATGGCTGGATCTAACCTTTCCTAGCTCTAATAACTCCCCTAGTTAGCTGTATCGGCTGTCACAAGGGTTCTCTAGTTCTATGCACATCAATCCGTGTGAACCCGGTCTAATCGTAGGCATTAAAAACACATTAAGCATTATTTAGCATATCCATTTTTAGGGTGCTTACAAGGATGAATCCTCCTACTTTCTATGGGTCCTAGGTGGAAGAAGACCCCCAAGAGTTCATCGATGAAAAATACAAGATCCTCTGTGCTATGGGGTTTACCACTAGTTAGAAGTCCGAGTTAGCCACCTATCAAATCAAGTATGTGTCTCAAGCATGGTACGTCCAATGGAGTGACAATAGGCATTTTAGAGGTGGACTCGTGACTTAGGAAGTTTTCAAGAAGGATTTTCTTGATCATATCTTTCCCAGGGAAAATAGGGAAGCTAAAGTGGTGGAGTTCATCAACCTTCACCAAGGAGGTATGAGTATGCATGAATACACACTAAAATTCACTAAATTGTCAAAATATGCTCCTTCTTTTGTTTTCGATCTAAAGACGAAATGAGTCATTTTGTGACAGAGGTGTCGGATGATTTGCAAGAAGAGTGTCATTTGGATATGCTACATGACAACATAAACGTTTATTGCCTCATGGTTTATGCCCAACATGCAGAAGAGTCAAGGGCTAAGAGGAAGTGTAGAGATGCAAAGAGGGAAAGATCTTTGGATGGTGGTTCTTCAAAGGGAAGGCTTGAGATACAAGACAAGCCTAGATTTAAGAAGAGTGTTTCTAATCATGTTCCTTCTATAACCCTAAGACTAGGTATGAAGGGTGTCTAACCCTAATTGTAAGAAAGGAAGGTATAGTGGTTCACCCAAGAAGAAGTCTACATGCACCAAGTGTGGGAAAGGGCATGTATGAGAATTCTTATTTGGACGGGTATTTACTTTGGTTGTGTCAAGAAAGGACACAAGGTTAGGGATGCCCTGTTGTGAAGAGTCAAGACAAGGGTAGTGTGCAAGAAAATGGTTCAAGTGAGGCTCAAAAGAAGAATTGATGTTTTGCTCTTCGCTCTAAGGGTGAGCAAGAGACTTCTCCCGATGTGGTGACCGGTATGTTGAAAGTCTTCTCTATTGATGTATATGCCTTACTTTATCCCAGTGATACTTTATCATTTTTTACTCCTCTAGTAGCTAAAATGTTTGAAATTTTGCCTGATATTATGCATGAACCTTTATAATGCCTACCCTGGTGGGTGAGTTGATTGTTGCAAAAAGGTTTTATAGAAATTGTCCTATACTGTTTCCCAACAATTTTTTCTGAAATAGTAGAACTTAATATGCTAGATTTTGATGCCATTTTGTGTATGGATTGGTTGCATGCTTGTTTTGCCTCTTTAGATTATAGAACGAGGGTGGTGAAGTTTAACTTTCCCACGATCCTGTTGTAGAGTGGAAGGGGGGAAATTCTATTCCTAGAGGTCGTATCATCTCTTGTTTGAAATCTTGTAAAATGATCTCTAAAGGGTGTTTATACCATATAGTAATGGTCCAACATTTAGACTCTGAAATCCCTCCCTTTGAGTCGATCCCCGTAGTGAAGGACTTTCTGGAAGTATTTTCTAATGATCTTCCTGGTATTCCTCCCGAACAACAAATTTTTGTTAGTATTGACTTCTTACTGGATACAAATTCCATTCCAATTCTTTCTTATTGGATGGTTTTGGCTGAATTAAAAGAGTTGAATGCACAACTCAAAGATTTACTTGACAAGGGATTCATTTGATCTAGTATTTCTCCATGGAGTGCTCCGAGTTTTTTCGAGAAGAAGAATAATGGTTCCCTTAGGATGTGCATTGATTACCGCCAACTCAAAAAAATCACTATTAAGAACACGTATCCTCTCCCTATGATAACTTGTTTCATAAACTTCAATGGACAATCTACTTTTCTAATATTTACTTGAGAATAGGGTATTATAAACTTAGTGTGAGACGTGAGGATATACCAAAATGGCATTTCGGACTAGAAATGGCCACTATGAGTACTAAGTAAGGTTCTTTGGTCTTACAAATGCCCCGGCGGTGTTTGTGGATCTTATGAATAGTGTGTTTTGATGTCATAAAGATTCATTTTTCATTGTTCTCATTGACAACATCTTGGTTATTCAAAAAATGAGTGAACATATGGACCATTTCAGAGTGGTGTTACAAGTGCTTAAGGAGAACTAATTATTTGCCAAGTATAGCAAATGTGAGTTTTTGTTGAGGTCGGTGGAGTTTCTTGGTTATATTATCTCTAGTAAGGGAGTTGAGGTTGATCCAAGGAAAATCCAGGCAGTCAAGAATGGGCATAGACCATTAACTCCAACTGATATTAGGAGTTTCTTGGGTCTAGCTGGTTATTATCGAAGGTTTGTGGATATTTTTGCATCCATTGCATCTCTCTTGACTACTTTGACCCAAATAAGTAAGAAATTTAAATGGTCAGAGGCATGTGAAAAGACCTTCCAAATGTTGAAGGATAGGCTTACTTCTTCTCTGGTGTTGACTTTATCAGAGGGTAAAAAGAGTTTTGTTGTGTATTGTGATGCATCCCTAGTGGTTTTAGGGTGTGTACTTATTAAACATGGGAAAGTAATAGGCTATTACTCTAGGCAACTCAAGGTGCATGAGAGATATTATCCAACTCATGACCTTAAATTAGCGGCAGTGGTATTTGCTTTAAAGATTTAGAGGCATTTCATGTATGGGGTCAATATGGATGTATATACGGACTATAAAAGTCTTCAATACGTATTCACTCAAAATGAGTTAAATATCCTACAAAGGATATGGTTAGAGTTGTCTAAAGACTATGACATGAGTGTCCTATATCATCCTGGTAAGGACAATGTAGTACTGGATACTTTGAGTCATTTGTTCATGAGAAATGTGTCGCATGTTGAGGAAGCCAAGAGAAATCTAGTAAAGGATGTTTATAGGTTGGCTCGTTTAGGGGTTCGGTTGAAGATTCTCCCATAGGTGGTGCGGTGGTACGTCATAACTCTGAGTCGTCTTTTGTGTTTGAGGTGAAGTCCAAACAACTCCTTGATCAAGCATTGATGTAGTTAAAGGAATTGGTTCTTGGTAAACTCAATGAGTCATTCTTCTGAAGGTGGGATGATGTCTTGAGGTACCAAGGGAGTTTATGTGTTCCAAATATAGATAGTTTAAAGATTCGGATTCTTGACGAAGCTCATGGGTCTTGTTACTCCATTGATCGGGGTTCGATAAAAATGTACCATGACTTTAGGGAAGTATTTTGGTGGAAAGAATTGGAAACGGACATACCGGAGTTTGTTGCTAAATGTCCAAATTGCCAACAAGTGATAGCCGAACATCAAAAGTCGGGTGTCTTACTACAAGAAATCGAAGTTCTTACTTGGAATTGGGAGTACATCATATGGATTTTGTAGTAGGGTTGCCTCGGAGACAAAAAAAATATGACTATATATGGGTGATTATGGATAAGTTGACCAAGTCCGCTCATTTTATTCTCGTCAAGTCAACTTATTCCGCGGTGAATATGCAAGGATATTCATAGGTGAAATTGTGTGTCGCCATAGTATTCTGTTATATATCATACCAGATAGGGGTGTAGAATTTACATCTAGGTTTTGTATGTCATTCCAAATGGGTTGGGTGCTAACGTAAAGTTAAGTACCAATTTTCGTCACCAAACGGATGATCAAGAAGAGCGTACTATTCAAACCCTTGAGGTTATGCTTAGAGCTTGCATTATTGATTTCAATGGAAATTGGGATAAACATTTGACTTTAGTTGAGTTTGCTTATTATAATAGTTTTCATTCCTCCATATCTATGGCTCCTTATGAATCTTTGTATGGTAGGAGGTGCAGGTCTCCTATTGGATGGTTTGAAGTGGGTCACCCTTCGCTTCTTGGTCCCGATTTGATTTATAAGACTTTGTAGAAAGTTTATATCATAAGGAATTGCTTGAAAAACAGCCTATAGTTAGAAAAATTCCAATGCCGATAAGGTGTATTTAAAAATTTTGCCTATAAAAGGGATGGTTATATTTGGAAAGAAAGGGAAGTTGAGTCCTCCTTATTTGGGTCGCTATGAAATCATGCAAAGGGTTTGTAAGGTTTCCTATGAGTTAAGGTTGCCTACTGAATTAGGTTCGGTTCATCAGATTTTCCATGTGTCTATGCTGATGAAGCGTATCGGTGATCCTTAGTCTATTCTTCCTATTTAGGGACTTGGGGTGAAAGATAACCTCTCCTATGAGGAAGTTCTGGTTCAAATCCTTGATAGTGAACTAAAGAAATTGAAGAATAAATAAATGGCTTCCGTAAAGGTGTTATGGAAGAATCACCTAGTTGAGGGTGCAACATGGGAGGCCGAGGTGGACATGAATTCCCGTTAGTCTCATCTATTCGATAACTAAGGCTAGTATTTCTTACTAATAATGAAAATAATGATTAAAATTGAAGTTGCTTTATTTTTTAGTGAAGTTTACAAAGGTGCATTTTGTATGTAGTTACAATGAATTACAGTGAATGTGCATTTTGACTTGAAAATTTTGCAATATTTCTTGTTTTCACTCATGTGGTGCATTTTCATATGATGATTCTTTATGAAATGATATGTCGCATGTTGATAAGGTTAAATTTGGCATAATTGACTCATAAATGCTATGTTGAGCTCTTGTTGTTGTGAGAAGGAATTCCTCATAATGTAGCGTTGAGCCTTATGTGTGGTAATTGAATAATTTTGAATTGCCACGTGTAAGTGACGTGATTTATGTTGTAACTGATGTTGTTATGTATTGATTATTGGTTGGGTTGCTAGTCTTGAGTCAATTCCTTACTTTAAAAGATTTTTAGTGTCATTCCGCGATGAATGTTACTAAGGTGGTGGGATAATGTAACACTTCGAATAACAAAGACATGTTCTAGAGCCTAACATAAGTTTTATAAGGTCTAGACACTATTTTAATTCATTAAAATGATTACAAGTCATTAGGAAGTGTAGAAACCAAAATGACCAAGAATGTCCATGACATTCGGAAACTAGTTCATAGAGGTACTAGTGTGCATTAGCCTATTTGGCTAGCTTTTACGAGTTCAAAACTCATGAAAATTGGTGGAAGGGTGCTTTTGAAATGTGTTTTAGTTTATTTATGGTCAAAACGTCTGGGTACGACTCCCCAAGGACCAACCAAGGTCCCTTCAAGAGGACCCTTGCAAATTGGCAAAAAGTTACCATGAGGCAGAGTCCATCAACGGATTGTTGGTAACGATCTGTTGGTGAATCTACGGGGAGACAATGACTCCATCGATGAAGTATAGCCAAATTTCTTGGGATGTTATTTTGGCAACTCTCTCACCAAAACCATGGACGTGCAGCACGGAGGCCACACTGCCCGTCGAATGACCTATGGCCCGTTAGTCGGAGTCTGGTACGTCAAGTCTATTTTTGGCTGTGTTGTTTTAACTAATTCATTTAATTATTTATGAGGTTATTTAGTTTATTAAAGGTTAATGGGGGTTCAAATAAGTTAATAAAGAACATATACAAAAATACTTAGCCTAATTAAACTAGACCTAAGCTCATAATTCCCAAAACCAAAACTCTTTTCCTTGTCTCTTCTTTATCTCTCTAGTGAAGAATCCATTGAAGACCAAGATAGGGGAGGGTATATGGATAAAATTACCATGTTTTAACAATCAATATTCATCAATAATTAAGGTATGATATTTAATTCACTTTTGAGACCTCTTCCCTCAAATGGTCCCATCAAATTGAATTCCAAAGTTGAGTTTTCAAGTGGGTTTTCATCAATACGAAATTGATTGTTATTGAATTGATTTTTTTAGATTTGTATGGTATTACTGAATAGAATTAACATGTATTCTAACGAAAATTATTATGATATCATGATTGTGTGGTTAGTTGTAAAAGATGACCCTTAACCCATAAACATAGGTTATGATCTCATATAAATAGGTTATAGTGGTCATTTGACTGGGTTTTGGTTGTTGAATTACTACTAGATGATGTTTTTACACTAATCATGAAGTATTTGGGTGAGTTTTAGTCTTTCATTGATCGTTCTTGAGAAAATTATTCTAGGTTAGAGGTATATTGTTGTATTGATCTAGATCTTTTTCTTACGCGATGATCTAGTATGATTGTGGATATAGGATTCTTTTGTTATCATGTTTTTTATTGACTTATGATGATGTATACCCCAATTGGGTTGAATTAAGAGTTTGTGGTAAGACATTGATGATTAACTATGAAGGAAACTTTGTAAGTCTTATGATCCCTATCCTTTACTTCAAATTATGGTTAACTGTGATTAAGTCATGATGATATGTTGGACTGTGGCTTGTATTAGGATTGATAGGATGGTATGATGTTGAATTGAAATGTCTTCACTAAGATGTAAACTTAAGAGTTATATTTTATAAGGATCGTAAATGATTTACCAATGTACCATATCATGATTTAATATAGTTATTGTGCTAACCTCACCTACATATGAACTGTAATGAGTGGAAAACACTCATGCAATTCTTATTGAGTTATGATGATCATGAATATACAAGGGTTAGACCTTATGACTTACAATAAGTTATGATGATTAATAAAGACATTACAGATATTTCAAAAAGGGAATTAAGATTTGAACAGAGTGAACTTGACAATGGGAGGTGATGGCTTTCCATAGAGGAAGATCACCCTATAATTCCACATGTGGTGTTCACTCCCCTACGAGTGACACTCATCCATTTCATATGATGTGTTGACTCTCCTCTAAGGAATACTCCTTCACAGTGATTCCCATGAGAGAAGGCCCCAATGTTTAAGTAGTATGTAGAAATACTATAACTATCTCTTAGCTCTTGAACTATGTTTCCCCATCAGAAGACTAGCGAATGGATCCAACTAGAAAGCTACATTTATGTTTGGTTTTACTTTGGTCGGTAGACCACCTTCCTTCAGTGTAAGGATTTACAACACCGGATTCCACACTTAGCTCTTGTGGTCTATGTTAGTTAAGGCAAGTGTTACGTAACTAAAATGAAGTGATGAAGTACAAACTAACTAAGGTGACTTAAGAGGCTGACTTAGCCTAGGTTGGGGTATGAGACTCTACCTATGACTTGCACTAGTTTGCCTTGAAGGGAACTTTAGGAGGTTGTTACTATGTATGAATACGCTTAAATGATACATGAAATGTATATGATGAACTTGGACATTGTTGATACTATAAGATTATTAGTTTCACTTATGAATATGTGTTGGTCTTATGGTCAACATAATATGATATGTACTCTTACATACTATGCAATGTGAAGTAGGATGTTAGTCATGATTCTTGTTGGGTTACTTGATTGAGTATGGTTATGGGGCTTTGCGTAGTCATCACACTTGTTGACTTGATAGGGGTTCATGGGTAATTGTCTTGCTTTGGTTACGTTGAAATGTATTCTTATTGATGCCTGTTGCTATTATGACTTGATGATAGAGTTACGTGGCTATGTGTTCAATTATAGTATAGGTATGTTGACTTGACTAGTTTTGATGTTTTTGGTATTGTGATTTACATTATTTGTAACTTAATTAACATGGTGTATTGTTTGGTATGGTCTTGTAAAATATGCATAAAGATATTTAATGAAAAATTCATTCATTATGAAATGTAATATTTCTTAGCATGATTTCAAAGTATGTGTGCATATGGTCTCATACTTAGTACAACTGGTGTTAACCCCATATTCCTTTTTCCAAATATTTTAGGTTCTGGTCGTCGAAGTTCTTTTGAATATGACTTGAAGAAGACTTGGATCTTTTGACCATCCAAGTAGGGTAGGTCCTCACTTTTCGAGGGAGGTTCCACTATCTAGCTATGCAGTTGTTTGAGCTTAAGACTTCTATGTTTCTTTCTTTTCAATTTAGTATGAAACATTGTGCAGCCCACGTGAGGCTTTCTTACTTTGATGCATGGTTTAAGCCCAAGTTCTTACTTTCTTATTTGATGATAATTAGATGAGACAACAATTAGGACTATCGTTCTATTTTATACTTAAATGTGTGATAAAGAGAAGACTAAGTGATATTCCTATACGAAGGGTTTTATATATACTCAATATATCTATATATATATATATATATATATATTATATATTCATATATTATATATATATATATATACCACTGTGATGTAGAGGTCTATTAAACCTCAGATTTAGATGTAATGAAAAGTTTTAAATTTTCTGCTAAATTTGACCTATGAATGTAATGATATAAACTAATAGGCTAGTCTTAGTCCTCAAAGAGGACGACGACGCCTGTTCTGTCTAGGGGCTATTCCCACATGTGACATAAGCATGTTATGAAAATATGTTTTGAGTATGAAGTGGGTTACTTAATGCGATACTTAGACTTCGATGGGATTTTGGGGTTCTACCTTTGTATTGCTAAATTATCACTTGGATAATCTACATGCTGGGTTGCTATTATGGTGAATTGAATTATTATGCTACTTATATATGCATGTTGAGTTAAATTGATAGAAAACATGGTTTTGAAAAGAAGTCCTTTTCTCATGCAGTGATGATTTTTGTGCATAGGATCCATACTTAGTACATATGTTTTGTACTAACCCATATTTCTCCATTTTCACCCAAACATTTTAGGTTCAAGTCATTGAGGAGATTCGTGGTCATTGAAGAAGAAGACTAGACTCTTTTCTAAGTCAATTGGTGAGTCCTCATGACTTTCGAGGATATAACCACTATTCAAGACTTATTAGTTTTGTCTACCTTTTGAGGCAATTATTCCATTCTCATATTGAGACTTCATTGTAGCCTATATGGTCATATTATGATAGACTAAGGTCTATGCCCAAACTATTTACATTCATTCTTTTGGTGGTTAAATGTGAGACGAAATATTAGACTATGTTGTTGTTAAATGTTAAGTAAGAATCCTATGTATGCTTGCGATGTAGAGGTCTATGTAAACATCATTACGTATAAATGTAAATTTTTAAATTTATCCGCATTTTGACCTATGATGTGTGATGACAATACTAAAAGGCTTGTCGTTGTCCTCTTCAAGGATAATGACGTCGGTAATGACTACGGTGTACTTTGGGTCGTTACAAACTCGGTATTTGAGCATTAGGTTAAGGTAAATCTTAGAATTTATGTCTTACTAAACCACGTCTATGTAGGTTCTTATTAATAATTCTGAAGCACACCACACTTATGAATAAGAGACTATGTAGTGCTTAGGAAATTTCACTCTATTATGATTCCTTTGTCGTTCCTAAGAGTCCTAGATCTATTTAGTCCTTTCTTATAATCCTTTTATTGTGCTTATAGGCAATAAATATAAGGAGGAATATTGGTTTAAGGGTATGAGAGGAGAATTTGAATGAGGAGGTCCCCCCTCAAGCTCCTCAAAACCCTCAAGTTCCTATTGCAGAAGGCGCTTTGTATAACATTGAGATAACGTCAGCCATACATAGCTTGACTCAAGTTTTTGCTACCCAATTGTCAAGGGATGCAAGAGTGCAAGTGAATCCCACTTCGAACACTATCGCTTCACTGATAAGGGATTTCACACGGATGAACCCCCCTATTTCATATGGTTCCATGATAGAGGAGGACCCACAAGGGTTCATTGATGAAGTGTTTAAAGTTCTTGATGCTATAGTTTATTCTCAAGAAAAGGCGGAGCTATCCGCCTACCAACTCAAAAACGTAGCTCAAGTTTGGTATGAGAAATAGATGGATGAGTGGCCAGTTATAGAAGGCCAGATTACTTGGGGAGATTTCAAGACGATTTTCCTTGATAGGTTCTTTCCCTTGGAGCCAAGGGAGAGGAAAATGCAAGAACTCATCAATCTTTTTCAAGGGTGTATGAGCGTGAAGGAGTATAGTCTCAAGTTCACTCAACTATGCAAGTATGCTCCTACGATGGTTGCGAATTCTAGAGCTAAGTTGAACAATTTTTTATGGGGATATCCGACTTTGTGGTTAATGAATGTAGGTTGGCTATGTTGATTCCTAGCATAAACATCTCTCCTCTTATGGTTCATGCCTAACAAATTGAGGAGCAAAAGCTTAAGAAAGTTTTTAGTGAATTGAAGAAGGTTAGAACCGAAGATGGGAATTGTTCCAAGTCTAAGTTTGAGGTACAAGACAAAACAATGTTCAAAAGAAGGTTTTCCAACCAATTACCTTCTAATGCTCCAAGGGTTAACAAGAGTAAGGGTCCTACTCCTAAGGTTTAAGAGGAGAAATGTGGTATATTTTATGTTGAGAAACCTCTGTGTACATAATGTGATAAGAGACATGATGGTAAGTGTCTAGTTGGCACGAGTAATTTCTACGGCTATGGAAAGAATTATAACATGAAGAGAGATTCCCCTATGATAAAGTTTCAAGGAAGGGAAAATGCTCAACCTCAAGCAAGTGCCCCAAATCCGGATGCTTTTAATAAGAATCACTTCTATGCTCTCCAATCCTGAAGTGATCAAGAGAGCTCATCGGAAGCGGTGACTAGTATGTTAAAATTATTTTCCTTTGATGTATATGCTTTTTTGGATTCTGGAGCTACATTGTCATTTGTGACCCCTCTTGTAGCCATTAAATTTTAAATACTACCTAACATATTAGACTAACCTTTTTTGGTTTCTACCTTAATTCCGTGGTGGTTAATAAAGTCTATAAAGGTTGTTCTATTTCGTTGCCCAATAGAGTTACATTAGTTGACTTTGTAGAACTTGATATGATAAATTTTGATGTCATATTGGGGATGGATTGGTAGCATACTTGCTTTGCGTCTATCGATTGTCGGACAAAAGTAGTCAAATTTAAATTTCCAAAAGAATCCGTTTTTGAGTGGAAGGGAGGGAACTCCAATCCTAGGGATAAGATCATCTCATGTCTAAGAGATTGCAAATTGATTGCAAAGAGTTGTTGCCTCTACCACATAGTAAGAGTTAAGGATCTTCAATCCAAAGTCCCTCCCTTAAATTCGATACCCGTAGTAAGGGAATTTCCCAAGATCTTACCCAATGACCTGCCCAGAATTCCTTCTGAACGAGAGATTGACTTCGGCATAGATTTATTAACGGATACATAACCTATTTGAATCCCTCCTTGTCGGATGGCCCCGACCGAGTTGAAAGAACTAAAGGCACAACTCAAGGATTTGTTAGATAAGGATTATATTAAACCAAGCATATGTCTAAGGGGCTCCCTGATATTGTTTGTGAAGAAGAAGGATGGAGTCCTTTGAGAATGTGTATCGACTATCGTCAATTGAACAAAGTCACAATAAAGAATAAGTACATGTTCACTAGGATTGATGACTTATTTGATCAACTCCAAGGAGCAAGCTATTTTTCAAAGATTGACTTGAGGTCGGGTTATCATACACTTAGAGTGAGGGAGGTTGATATTCCGAAACAACATTCCAAACAAGATATGGTAACTTTGAGTTCCTAGTGATGTCATTTGGTCTAAAAAAATTCCCCGAAGGCCTTTATGGACCTTATGAATCGAGTTTTTAGAAAATATCTAGATTTGTTTGTGATTGTATTCATTTATGACTTTTGGACATACTCTACTAGTGAGAATGCTCATATGAGACACTTGAGGATAGTTTTGCAAGTTCTCATAGATAAATAACTTTTTTCTATGTTTAGTAAGTGTGATTTTTGGTCGTGATCGGTTGCATTTATTTGTCACATTGTCTCTAGTGAAGAGGTAGAGGTTGATCCAATGAAAATGGAAGTGGTCAAGAGTTGTCTTAGAACTTTGAATCCTACTGACGTCCAAAGTTTTCTAGGGTTGGCCGGTTATTATAGGAGATTTTTTTGAGGGATTTTCGTCTATCGCAGCTCCACTAACAACCTTAACCCAAAAGAAGTCCAATTTTGAATGGTTGAAATCATGTGAAAAGAGTCTCCAATTATTGAAGGATAGACTGATCTTTGCTCCGCTATTGACCCTATTGGAGGATACCGAAGGTTTTGTGATTTATTGTGATTCCTCGCGAGTGGTCTAGGATGTGTGCTCACGCAACATCAAAAATTCAAAGAGTATGTCTGTAGACAACTCAGGCCACATATGAAGAATTATCCAACTCATGACCTTTAACTTGCAGCTGTGGCATTTTCCTTGAAAATTTTGAGACATTATATCTATGGGGTACATGTTGATGTGTTCTCTGATCACAAGAGTCTTCAATACGTATTAACTCAAAAAGATTTAAATCTAAGACAAAGAATATGGTTAGAACTTTTAAAGGTTTATGACATGAGTGTCCTGTACCATCCAAAGAAAGCCAATATGGTAGAGGATGCACTAAGACGAGTGTCCATAGGTAGTGTGGATCATGTGGGTCATGATAAGAAAGAATTGGTGAAAGAGGTTTATAGTTTGGCCCTGTTAGAAGAATCTTCTAAGGGTGGTTTAATGGTCTGTCATAACTTCGAGTCATCTCTACTGGTTGATGTGATATCCAAGAAATATCTTGATCCTCTATTAATAGAGTTGAAAGAATCAGTCCTTAAAAAGAATAATGAATCTTTATACCAAGGGTAGGATGGGGTAATTAGGTACCAAGGAAGATTATGTGTACCAGATATGAATAGTCTAAGAGACAAAATCATGGATGAGGCTTATGGCTCCCGATACTACATCTATCCAGGGGAACCAAAATGTACATTTACTTGCATGATATCTATTGGTGGAATGGAATAAAAAGAGATGTAGATAATTTCATGTCAAGATGTCCAAATTGCCAAAAAGTCAAAGTTGAGCATCAAGGCTCGGGTTATCTAACCCAAGATATTGATATCACCACTTAGAAGTGGGAAGATGTATACATGGACTTCGTGGTAGGTTTGCCCAAATTCCTTCTCATAAAAGTTTCTTACACGGCAGGGTAGTATGCTAAATTGTATGTTAATGAAATTGTGAAGTTGCATGGGGCCCCCTTGTCGATCATTTCGGATAGAGGAGACCAATTTACTACACATTTTTGGAGATTGTTCCAAATTGGGCTCGTTACTCAAGTACAGCTTAGCACCGCCACCCCCAAACTTATGGCCAAGTGAAGCGAATCATCCAACCTGTTGAAGACATGTTGATAGCTTGCGTGATTGATTTAAAAGGGAATTGAAATGATCACATACCTATGATAGAGTTAGCCTACAACAATATCTACTATGTGAGTATTGGTATGACACATTTTAAAGCACTTTGTGCTAGGAGGTTCCCGTCCTTTATTAGATGATTTGAAGTGGGTGAGTTGGCTCTTCTTGGTCGCAAATTAGTTTATGAGGCCACGAAAAATATTTGACTCATAAGAGAGAGGTTGAAAATGGCTTATAGTCGGTAAAAATTTTATGCCAACAATAAAAAGAGGAACCTTGAATTCAAAGTAGGATATTGCGTCTATTTGAAATTTCACCCATGAAAGGGGTGAAGAAGTTTGGAAAGAAGGGAAATCTTAGTCCCTATTATGTGGGACCTTATAATATTTTGAAAAGGGTAGGGGAAGTGGAATATGAGTTAGAGTGCCAAACGAATTGACCTCGGTACATCCGGTGTTCCATGTGTCTATGCTCAAGAAGTGTGTAGGTGATCCGTTGTCAATTGTGCCTTTATAATGTTTAGGGTAAGAGAGTACCTTTCTTAAGAATAGGTCCTAGTTAAATTTTTTGATAGACAATTTAAGAGATTAAGGAACAAAGAGGTCCCAGTTAAAATGTTGAGGATGCAACATAGGAAGTCGAGGCCGACATGAAAACCCGTTACCCTCATCTCTTTCCCCCTACTCCTATACAAACTTAAGGTTAGTAGCTTTCTCTTGAATGATTTAAAATAATAATGGTAAAATTATCATGTGTGTGTGCATAAAATTTAGAAATTACTGCCTACGTTGAGTTCTTTTTTTTTCTTTCCATGAAATATGCTTATTAGGTTGACTTTCACTTCAGTGTGTTATCTGCTATAAGTGATCATGGAAGATTATGATGAGCATGTTTGATAATTTTTCTTATAAGAATTAAGCATGTAAACTTTTAATGTTCATATTGAGCTCATATTGAAATGGAGAAGGTAGTACCTCCTTAGGTAATACAAAAAGTTGAGCTTTTGTTATGGTATGTGTGGATTAAGTTCCTATTTGTTGATTTTATATTTTTATGTTGAAGGGATTTGAAATTTCCTCCTATGAGTTGTGACTCATTATGTTGTTTCTAGTTGATTTTCTTCTATTCTTGAGTTTATTCCTTATTCCCAATAGAAGGTTTAAGGTGTCATTTAAGGACGAATGTTCCTAAGGGGGGGATATTGTAACACCCCATAATTTCCATGACCTATAACAAAGACTAATATGTTATATAATAATTATTTTAGACCTTAAATAGTGTAAATAATTTGTTTGATAATTATTGGAGTCATAGTATTATAGAAAAGCCTTAACATCCGGAAACTAGAGAAATTCAACTAGTTGACGTCACTATGTTTGGTGAAGGTTTCGGAGGGTCATATGAATTATAAAAATTGTAAAAATATTTTGAATAGGTGGAATGTAGTATCGAGGGTCAAAATTTACTATCATGACACCTCAAAGACAACCGAAAGGGTCCTTGGGGAGGACCCGAAGTTGGGCAAGCAAGATGTCAATCAGCTTGCTCACAGGCATATTCTATTGGTTGATGCACATCACGCAGCCATCAAGTGGGAATCATAAGTTGGCCTCGCGATGCAGGGATGAATCGAACCATAATGACTCAACCCAATATTAGAAAATAAATTGGGGAATTAGCCTCGCGATGGGCACCTACTTTCTTGATATCCTAAAAGTCGTATTTTGGGTGTTTTGACTTCACAAATAAACTCATTTCAGTGAGGGGTTTTTTGGATAATTTAATGGGTTACTATATGATGTATTTGGGTCAATTTTAGGTCAATTTTATCACTCAAACCAAGTCCCAAAAGTTGAACTCAAAAATCTCTCTCTTCCAAATTCTCTCTCTTCTTCCAAAACTCCATTGAAGACCAAAGCTCCGAGAAGAAGATCAAGGATTCAAGTTTTTAACTCAATTTTGTGGATTAATATTCATTAAGGTATGGTTTCGTTAACTCTTTAAATTCCATTCACCAAGAGGTCCCTCCAAAAGATGATTTCTAAAATCCCCCAAATCTAGGTTTTGAAAATGAAATTATGAGTCAATTTTAGTTCATTGTAATTAATTAAGGTTGTTTGTTTATATGTATATGGTTAATTGATGATTTCCTATGATATTTCCCTAGACCCATGTCCTTCCCCTAATTTCAATAAAACCTTCAATTGATATGTTGAATTGTGAAAAATATGAATATGCAGGTTGACTACATTGTTGTTAATTATGTAATTGCTTATTGAATTTACCTCGTTTATGTAATTGGTTATATATTTTTCGTAATGGAAGTATGAAGGTTCTTGGAAGGTCAAAGAGTTATTTTTATTGGTTCTTCTTGGATTCAATTGTGAATTATGAGTTACTTATATAGTAATGCTCCTATGTCTAATGTGTGTGTGGTTGTGGTGTTTATGCTAGAAATTCCTCATGTTTAACCAGAAGGCATTGAATTAGACATGAATTATATATGAATAATATGATATGAATATTATATGTTTTAAAGTAGTTTCTCATTATTATAATAAAGTGTTAAGTTAAAGGTTTACTGACTTGTATGTGCTCTCTAAGGTAAAAGGTTAGTTCTCACTTATGAGTACCTATGATCTATTATGATAAGATGTTAAACTAGGGTTCTAGAGGAGACTAATGTGATATTGTATAATGACTATGATGATTACTAATGCGAATAATTGCTTAGCACCGAAAGGGCATGTAAATCAGATGGAGGTCTCATGTTAGTAAGTCTGGCCTCCCATATGGATATCCTCAAGTTAGTAAGTTAAGGTTTCTAGTAACAATATCCTTGACCCTTTACTACGATCCCCCATAGGACTCTAGCTTAGTTGATCCACCTAGATAGTTATGTACGAATGGTTACACCTTAGGGAAATGTTAACAGTCTCTTTTCGACGTGGTAGTAGAAAACCGGATTCCATGTAGGTCACATGGTCTCATGTCCGTTATTGCACTTATTTCCCTATTGTAAAAGTAATGAGTAATTATGCATGTGAACTCTCATTAGGGTTGTCCGGAAGGCTACTACATAGGGTGAGGGAGGATATGGGACTTCTCTTACTCATTGCACATGTTGGATCCTAAGGGATTGTTCTACTAGTGTTCTTTTATGATTATGATTATGATTATGATTATGGTTATGTTAATAAACTATGAATAGGTATTGATGTATAATCATGTTATGAAAATATGTTATGAATATGAAGTGGGTTTCTTAATGTGATACTTAGCCTTGGATGAGATTAAGGGTTCTATATTTAAATTGAACAAGTATTACTTGGGTGATCTACATGTTGGGTTGCTATTATGTTGAATTTAATTATAATGCTTCTTATATATGCATTTTGAGTTCAATTGATAGAAAACATAGTTTTGACTACATTGTCCTTTTCTCATGCATTGATGATTTTTGTGCATTAATCATACTGAGTAAATGTATTTTGTACTAACCTATATTTCTCCGTTTTCCCCAAAATATTATAGGTTCAGGACATTGACGAGATTCGTGGTCATTGAAGAAGAAGACTAGGTTCTTTCCAAAGTCAATTGATGAGTCCTTATGAGTTCAGAGGATAAAATCACTTGTATTAGTTATCTATGATTTGAGACAATTATTCCATTATCATGTTGAGACTTCATTATAGCCTATATGGGAATATTGTAATAGACTAAGGGCTATTCCCAAACTATTGAGATTCATTAATTAAATGGTTAAATGTGAGACAAACTATAACACTACGTTTTTGTGAAATATTAAGTGAGAAGCCTATGTATTCTTCCTATGTAAAGGTCTATGTAAAACTCATTACGTATATATATCATGTTTTATATTTATCCACGTTTTTACTTATGGTATGTGATAACAAATGCTAAGAGTCTTGTCTTAGTCCTCTTCGAGGATGACGACGCCGGTAACGACTAGGGTGTACTTTGGGTCATTACAACACTATTTAATTCTTTCCTTCTAATTATTTTCTTGTGCTTATAGGACATTGATACAAGGAGGAATAACACTGGGAGGGCCAAAGGGGAGAATGCTAATGAGGTGGTTCCCCCTCATGATCCTCAGAATCCTCAAGTTCCTATTGAAGGAGGGGTTATATGTAACATTGATATAAAGGCTTCCATCCATAGTTGGACTCAAGTGTTTGCCACTGAAGGTTCTAGGGATTCTAGGGTGCAAGCGAATCCAAATTTCTAGCACCACTGCATCAAGGATACGGGATTTAACAATGATGAATCCCCTTAATTTCTTTCGATCCAAGGTGGTGAAATACCGATAAAGGTTCATAGATGAAGTATTCAAGGTGGTAGATGTCATGGTTGTGACTCCTCAAGAAAAGGCAGAATTTGTTGCGTATCAACTCAAGGATGTGTCTAGAGTTTTGTATGAACAATCGAAAGATGAGAGGACGGTTAGAGAAGGTCGGATCACTTGGGAAATGCTCAAAAACATTTCTTGATAGGTCTTTTTTGGAGCTAAATGAGAGAAAATTTCATGAATTCATCAATCTTTTCCAAGGGCATATAAGTGTGAATGAGTATAGCCTCAAGTTTACTTAACTATCCAAATATGCTCCTACCATGGTAGAAGACTATAGGTCAAAGATGAATAAATTTTTTATGAGGATAGTCGGCCTTGTGGTGAATGAATGTAGGTCTTCTATGTTAATTCCAAGCATGGACATTTCTCATCTTATGGTCCATACCGAACAAATTGAGGAGCACAAGCTCAAGAAAGTTTGTAGAAAGTTGAAGAGATCTTAGTCCGATGAGGGAAATTTCTTCAAGACTTGGTTTGAGATACAAGACAAACCAAAGTTCAAAAAGAGGTTTTCTATTCCATGTCCCTCCAAATAGTCTTAAGACAAATAAAGGGAGGAGGACTAACCATAATAATCAAGGGGAAATAAGAGTGTCCTTTCCGTGTAAAGAACAATTTGTGCCAAGTGTGGTATAAATCATAAAGAAAATTCTCTTACCTATATGCATTTACTATGGATTAGGGAATAGTGGTACCCAATTGAAGTATTGCCCGACCCATTCAGCAAAAGGCGAGAGAAGGTGCCCAAACTCTCACGAATTCTACAAACTCCAATGCCCCCAAAAAGAATCCCTTTTATTCCCTTCGATATTTAGGTAATAAAGAGAGCTTCTAGATGTTGTCACCGATATGTTACAAGTATTTTCCCTTGATGTTTATGCATTGTTGGATCCCGGTGCAATTTTATCTTATTTAACCCCATTAGTGTCCAAGAGATTTAGTATGCTTCGCGACGTGTTCCATTAATAAATTTCGGTCTCTACCCCGATGGGTGATTCCATACTTGTTAAAAGAGTTTATAGAGGTTGTTCCATGTATTTTTCCAATAGATGCACACTAGTTAACTTGGTAGAATTTTATATGTTGGAATTTGATGTATTTTTCGAAATTGATCGGCTACACTCTTATTTTGCTTTTATTGATTCTAGAACCCGGTAGTAAAGTTTCAATTCCAAAATGAACCCGTTGTAGAGTGGAAGGGGGAAATCTATCTCCACAGAGCCTAATCATTTCTTCTATTAAGGCTTATGGAATGATTTATAAGGGATTCTACTCAATTATATCTCCATTAAAAGCTTTGATTCAAAAGAAGGCTAAGTTCGAATGGTCAGAGGTATGAAAGAAAAAAATTCAATTGTTGAAAGAAAGGCTTATCTCCTCTTCGGTATTGGCTTTTCCAGAGGGCACAAAAGGATTTGTGATATATTTTGACGCTTCTCTGGTAGGTTTGAGTCGTGTCCTTATACAAAATAGCAAGGCGATAGCATATGACTCTAGACAACTCAATGTGTATGAGAAGAATTATCCAACTAATGACCTTGAATTAGCAGTCGTAGTGTTTGCTTTGAAAATATGATGGCACTATCTATATGGGGTATATATGGATGTACTTACCGACCACAAAATTCTTCAATATGTGTTCACTCAAAAAGAGTTGAGTCTTTAACAAAGAAGGTGGTTGGAATTTTTAAAGGACTATGACATGAGTGTCCTTTACCACCCTGACAAAACAAATGTTTTTTGTAGATTCTTGACTAGAATGGCCATCGGTAGTGTGACACATGTCCCCAATGATAATAAAGAACTAGTTAGGTGTGTTCATAGATTGGCTCGTTTGGCTGTTCAATTAAAAGATTCTCGAAAAGGGGGGTTCATGGTTAATCATAACTCCGAGTCGTTTGTAGTTGTTGAGGTAAAGTCTAGGCAACATCTTGATCCTCAATTGATGGAGTTGAAGAATTGGTTCTTATAAAGCTCAGTGAGTCATTCTCCCAATGGGGGGATTGTGTTATGTAACAACCCTAAAAATGATTATACTAAGTGATACTTAATGTGTCAAGAATGCCAATGATTAGACCAGGGTTCACACGGATATATGCACGTAGAACCAGACTTCAGAACCCTTGCTACATCCAAGCCAACTAACTTGGGGAGTTAGTTGAACTATGAAAGGTTGGATCCAACCATGTAGGGCTCTCGAATACGAATATTTACTCGGAGGAGTCTTTACCAGACATAAAAAGTTGAAATTTTAGGTTTGGAGGGTCAAGGGGTAAAATGGTCTTTTTCTAGGCTAAGGGTAATATCATAATACCTCTAAATGGTTTAATAATTATTTACTTAATAAGGTGGAGGGAAATTTGGAGAGAATAGCGAATGGAGATCGTGAGGTGATGTCTTGCTTCACCCGGAGTTCGAAAACCTAGGTGGAAGGAATGAATTTAATCTGATTTTTTATGTAGCTATGAATTAATATAATAATTAATAATTATTATTCATTAGTTATATTAAAATAAAATATAAATCAGATTTTAATAAATTGAAAACATTATTTGACTAAGTCTTAAAAACATGTCATAAGCCTATATAAAAAACTTCCCAATTCTACACTATCCTCTCAACTCTCACGCTCAATATCTCCCATTCTTTCATACAATAGTTCTCTGCCAAAATAAGATACAAAAGCATAAAATAAACCAAGTTCTTCAAGCTTGAATAACTCACAAGAAAACAAACGCTAATCGCGCACTAGGCTAAGGGAGGTTGTCATTCGAGTGATATTAATATTTAGGAGGCTTAGACGTGTTCTTGAGTGGAGTTTTTGGGAAGAAACTTCAAGGTTTGAACGTCAAAATAAGGTATGGGTTTTCTTCTCTCTTGGTTCCTTTCCCAAGAAACCGCTTAAGGTCCGTATTAGTCATTCGAAAACTAGGATTGTTTCCCCTTTTGCATGCCCCTATCACTAGCTCCCAATGAATCACAGGTTGGGTATGATTTCTGGTAGATTAATGTGTATTTGATGTTTTCGTGATGACTATGATTATGTTTGTGTACTTGAAATCATATGAAATGCAACCATATACTCAAAAGTTTGTGCAAGTGTGTGTATGTGCAAAAATGTCATTATGAAGGTTACTGTGAATGAGGTCAAGTTAAGGCTTCAAGTTTAATATTGTTTTGGTTGTCATTTTACGAACATAAACCTATGTAAAATGTGATGTTCATAAAAATGGAAGTGGGGCTGATTTGAGCGCCAATAATTTAGCTAAACGAATCCATGAAAAAAACCCCAAAAAGTGTTAAACGATCCAGGAATCTTCCCAAGTTTTCAAATTGAAATAATGATGAAAATAAGTTAAGAAAATGATTAAGCGTACAGCCAAAAATATAATTTTAGTTTAGGCTAAATCATAGAAGGGAAATCTGTAAAATTAAACTAATTTAAAGGGGTGAGGCCACCTGGATTTGAACCTGTGACCTCACCCATATGGAACCATAAGCTCGCAAGAAAGAAATGGGGTGTACAGGCAAGTAAGGATAATGAAAAACTTTAAATAAATAAAATGGGAGGCGTGGGAATTGAACCCATGACCTCAAGGCTGGATAGAAGAAGGGAGAAATAAATTAGAAAATATGGGGGCTTGATCCCACAACTTCATTGTAAAAAGCATAGCTAAGCTAATTTTAACTAAAAATAAAATAAGTAAGTTGTGGTGTGGGGGTTCGACCCACAACCTCACAGCCCTAGCAAAATTAAAAATAAAATAAAGAGGATGTGGGGGTTCGAACCCACAACCTCCCAATTTCCATCAAAATAATGAATATATTAAAAAGAGGTTGTGTGGGTTTGATCCCACAACCTCTTGGTCTAGGCGAATTGGACAATACAAATTTTTAATTGAAAATAAAAAGTGGTTGTGGGGGTTCGATCCCACAACCCTTTATACAAATAAGAGGAAAACCCAAGGAGAAAAATAAATGATAGAACGCTGATGTTGGGGCTCGATCTAGGGTACCAATGTCGTGAATACTAAAAAAAAGTCAAGGAAAAATGTAAATATTGTCAGAGGGGTTCGAACATGGGTTCCCTTGCCCAAATTTCTATATTGATACATAAATCATACGTGAATTAAATGTTCAAGAATAATGCCACCTAGTTAGATCGAAATCGAGATCTTGGCATACATACAAGATACATAAGTCTTGTACTACATAATCTTAGGAAGATATGAGTCACTTAACAAACTATGAATGAAGCCTCGTGGCTTGTACGTATAGACCCATAAATCTAGCGTACGATTAAAAACAATTAAAACCTATATGTATGTAATGAAATGATGAAAACCTTAGAAGGGTTTAGTTAAGTACGAGGGTAAGTACCACTAAAATGGTCCCAAGTGCATTGGAATATAACAAAACTGAACAACCAAAATGATGAATATGAAAATGATATGACAGTGATGAAACCCTTAAAAGGATTAAGAAGAGTGTGAAACCACACTAAATGGACAGGTGCAATTGGGCATATGATTGAAATGACATTCACGTAAAAAGGGGCCTGAGTACTTATGAAGAGCAAATGTTCTAATGTTAATGGAATGTTGTCTACAACATGATATGAGGTTAAGTAAAAGATGACACGCCAAGTCCCAAATGATCCTAAGTAAATGTTTACTAAAACATACTCACTTATGAGAGGGTAAAGTTAATGAAGAGACACGGTCTCTATGAACACTCTAAGAAATGTTAAGATAAACAAGGACTTAATACTAATGATTGAGATGAAAAATCACTCTATTGAGGCAATGATGTCTATACTAGAAAGCAATCTACGATGACTTATGAGTTAATGGTAATGGAACTTATTACTGAGCACCGATAGACTAGCTATGAGCGGTGATGCCTTCTTTCGGTAAGGGCGGATGTTCACGTAACTCTCATGACTGTCCATCATGATGGGTATGGGTCTCCTTATATCTCCTAGTCTTTGAACCTATACTCCCAATATAGGGATCTGATAGGGTTAAATTCCCATGTATGTTAGCATGTTTTGGGTTACTTTGGCCGGTGATTCAACCTCTTTTCGCTGTGGGGGAGTCAATGGATTTCATGATGCTCACATGATCTATGTTGGTTAAAGTTAAAGTTCCCAATGGATAAATGAGGCCAGCCTTAAATAATGCACATAATGAAATGAACGATACCAAAGGTTTTAGGATAGTATAATCAAGATGTAAGCTAGACTCAAGTTATGACACTAGGTTATTTTTTATCATTGCACAGTAAACTTGATGAAAGTCTTAAACTACATCCTAGATATAGCTGGTGTTCACATTGGCCTATTAAATAAATGAAATAAAGTATGTATGATTGAATAAAGCAGACTCTGTGTTATATAATGAAGACTCCCTAGTTGAGGTCCCATATGTCGAGCCCTCATTTTAGAAAGTCTTAATGTCAAGTGCATCATTCCAAGGTATCATGGCATATGAATGAGTGTTATAAATATGTTATGCAATATATGTTATATGATATGTGCTATGTTTAAGATGTTATGTGTTGTGTGCAATATGATAAGTATGATGATGCATGTTACTCTGAAGGCATGACTTTCCTAATCAAAATTTTGAAAGCTCACTAACTTTTCTAATCCAAATTAGGAAAGTTCACTAATTTTCTAACCTAAATTTGGCAAGTCTACTGACTTGACTTTCCATAATCATGTTGTTAGGAAAGAGTTATACTTTATCATGCATGTCCTTTGCGTGTGCTTGACTATACCAATACTTAGTGCAAGTGTGTACTAATTTCTTACAACTCTATATTTTTAGGTGCAGGCACAGGTGGACGCTAGAGCTTACACGATGACGTTGCAGTTATCCGGACGTGGAGCTTTCATCCGGACTTTGTAGGCCCTCATGCTTTCGAGGTAGTCTACTTTTATTATCTATCTTTGATGTAGGCTTTAGCTAGTGGAACATGTTCAACCAGGTAGTGCACACATTTTGTGCAGTTATGAACTATTTCTTTCATTCGATGATCTTAATGTTAGATGGTTTGATGGTGAACAATTATACATGTAATAAATTTTTAGTAAGCATGTTAGGAAACAAAAAGTTTCAAATTTTCCTCTAAAATTAATCTAGATGAAGTAAGAATGGAGTACGTAGTTTTGTCTGTGACCTCTGAGAGGTCAATGACGCCGGTCTCGTCTTTGGTCTAGAATCCGGTCATGAAATAGTTGGTATCAGAGAACTAGGTTAAATTTCAAGGATAATAACTTCACATCAACCACATTGAGTAGTTTCTAAGTCATGGTAGTGAAGTGCACAACTATCCTGGATTAGATACTACATGATGCGTAGGAAAATTTTCCTTCTTTTGATCTTATCGTGTCTTTCCTAATGTTTGACTTTCCTGATGTAATGAGTGTGTCTAACATCAATCCCTGTTGTTTATAGAAAATTAAAACTTGTAGAACTATTGGTCAGAGGAGAGGAGTAGCAGCTGCTGGGAACAATCAGGTTCCACCTAGGCTCAAACTGAAGGAACGGATATGCCGGTTTACCAAGCTGGGTTGACTGATGCGGAGGTGTGGGCATATCTGGCCCAGGTGGCACAGGCTATCACTATGAAGTCTCCGGCCATGACTGCCCAGGTCAACCGACAGAATGTTGAGAGGGAGAACCAACCAGTGTGTAGCATGGCTGACAAGCTGAGACACTTCACGAGGACGAACCCTTCTATTTTCATAGGGTCCAAGACTTCAGAGCACCCTCAGGAGTTTGCGGATGAGGTGCATAATATTTTTGTGGCTATGGGGGCCATCGATACTGAAAAGGCAAAGCTGGCTTATTATCAGCTGAAGGATGATGCACAGACTTGGTGTAAGATGTGGCAGGATAGCCAAGCTTTGAGAGGAGTTTCGGTAAATTGGGAGTTGTTTAAGACAGCCTTCTTGGGTAAATTCTTTCCCAGGGAGATGAGAGAGGTGATGGTTGAGGAGTTTATCAACCTTAAGCAGGGATCAATGACAGTTAGAGAGTATTCCCTGAAGTTTGTCAAAATTATCCAGGTATCCTACATCCCTTGTATCTAAAAGTAGGGATGAGATGAGCAGGTTCCTCATAGGAATCAACGCAGATCTGGAGGAGGAGTGTCGGTCTGCGATGATGCAGGATAACATGGACCTCTCCAGGTTGACGGTGCATGTCTATAAGGTAGAGGAAAACCGCAAAAATAGGGGAGTTAGTGATACTAGGAAGTCGAATACTAAAGATCAGGTAGGTCCCAGCCATGGAGACCATAGAAATAATTTTGGCGTACGTGAGCATCCCAGGTTCAAGAAGGGGCAACAGAATTTTTGGAATTCTAATTCCCAGAGGAGTAAAACACATAGAAGAGGCAGACTTGAGCCCAAGAAGGTTAATGGAGGTGAGATACAACGTCCATGGTCGTGTTCACAATGGAGAGTGCCGACATGGCACTCTATTTCGGTTGCGGTAAGAGTGGGCATATGGTTAGAGACTGCCCACTAAACACTGGTCAGGATGGAGGTAATGCTCAGCCTAGGCCTAATCCACATGGTGCAACAATAGTCGAGCCTCCTAAGAGGAACAAGTTTTATGCCCTAAAGAGGAGGGAGGAGCAGGAAAAGTTCGCTCATGTGTTCACAGGTATGCTGCAAGTATTCTCAAATTCTGCTTATGCTTTACTTGATCAAGGGTCTATGCTTTCCTTTGTAACTCCTTTGCTTGCTCTCATTTTTGAAATATTGCCTGAAGTTCTGCATGATCCTATACTGGTTAGTACACCTTTAGGAGAAAATGTAAGAACTGATACAGTATACAAGAATTGCTCAATAGTTGTAAGTGGTAAGACTATGTGTTCAGACTTGGTTGACTTACCCATGATTGATTTTGATGTTATCCTTGGCATAGACTGGCTTCACAGTTTTTATGATTGTTTGGATTGTCGTAGTAGAGTGGTGAGATTTTGTTCCCTTAATGAAGAGGAACTAGTCTGGGAGGGGTACAGCTCGAGTTGTCCTATTCCCTTGATTTCGAACCTTATGGAAAATAAAATGATATCTAAGGGGTTATTATGTCATATTTTGAATGTTAATGATTTAGATCATGACATTTCTTCCATAGGCTCAATTCCTGTTGTTAATGAGTTCCTAGATGTATTTCTTGATGATTTGCTTGGAGTCCCTCCTCCACGAGAGATTGACTTTGATATCGACTTAGAAACCGATACCAAACCAATTTTGATTCCTCCCTACAGAATGGCTTCAGTTGAACTCAAAGAGTTCAAGTTGCAGTTAAAAGATCTCACTGATAAGGGTTTCATTCAGCCGAGCATATCTCCTTCGGGCGCTCTAGTGTTGTTTGTGAAAAAGAATGATGGGACAATTAGAATGTGTATCAATTATCGGCAACTCAATAAAATCACTATAAAGAATAAGTATCCACTTCCCAGAATAAATGATTTATTCGATCAACTCCAAGGTTCTAGTGTCTTCTTAAGATTGATCTTCGTTCAAGGTATCATCAACATAGGGTTAGGAATGGAGATATCCAAAAGACAGCCTATCGTACCCGTTATGGTCATTATGAGTTCTTGGTTATGTCATTTGGTCTCACGAATGCACCTGCTACATTTATGGATCCCATGATCATGGTATTCTGTGAATACCTTAATTCTTTTGTCATAGTATTCATTGATGACATTCTCATCTACTCTAGGACAAAGGAAGAGCATGAACAAAATTTGAGACTAACCTTGCAGGTATATAGACAACATCAGTTGTACGCCAAATTAAGCAAGTGTAAATTTTGGCTTAGATCACTGACCTTCCTGGGTCATGTTGTGTCTTATGAAGGTGTAGAGGTGGACCCCATGAAGACTGAGGTTGTTAAAAAATGGCCAAAACCTCTTACTCCCACAGATATCCGTAGCTTCTTGAGATTGGCTGGTTACTACCGCAGGTTCGTAGAGGGATTTTCTTCCATTGCTTCCCCACTGCCAACTCTAACTAAGAAGAAGGCCAAGTTTGAATGGACGAAGGCTTCTGAGAAGAGTTTCCAAGAGATCAAGGACAGACTTACTTCAGCCCCGGTGCTTACTTTGCCTAAGTGTGGTGAGAAATAGATTGTTTATTGTGATGCATCTAGGTTTTATTGGGGTTGTGTTCTTATATAGGGTGGTAAGGTGATAGACTATTCATCTAGACAGCTCAAGGTTCATGAGAAGAATTATCCCATTCATTACCTGGAGTTAGCAGTTGTTGTATTTGCACTGAAGCTATGAAGGCACTACTTGTATGGAGTGCATGTAGATGTGTTCACAGACCACAAGAGTCTCTAGTAGGTGTTCACATAGAGGGAGTTAAATCTACGTTAGGGAAGATGGTTGGAGCTGTTGAAGGATTATGACATGAATGTTCACTGCCATCCAGGTAAGGGTAACATTGTACCCGATGCTTTGAGCAGGATGAGCGTGGGAAGTACAACCCACATTGAGGATGAAAAGAAGGAGTTAGCAAAAGATGTAGATAGATTGGCCACACTAGGTGTGCGATTGGTTGACTCTACTAGTTGGGGTGTTTCATTACATCCTAGTTCTGAATCATCGTTGGTAGTTGAAGTCAAGCAGGGTCAGCATCTCGATCCTGTGTTGATGGAGCTGAAGGACTCAGTGTTTATAAAGATTGAATATAATATAAGTCTTTCGCTGGAGGGGATGGCATATTTAGGTATTAAAGTCAGGCTTTGTGTACCAGAGGGGCTGATTACGGGGACAAGGATGTTTCATAGGCCTATGGTTCCAAATTCCATACATCCAGGTTACACAAAATGTATCATGATCTGAAGCCAGATTATTGGTGGGATGGCATGAAGAAGGACATTGCAGAATTAGTGCCAAGTGTCCATAATGTTAGCAGATTAAGGCAGAACATCTTACGCTGGCAGTCTTATCAGCTTATGATTTTCCGAATTGGAAGTGGGGGAGTCCCATTAATATGGGACTCGGGGTTGGTCTTCGAGGGACTAGGAGACAGCATGACTATAATATGGGTCTTTATTGTGACAGATTGACTAAGTCTTTCCACTTTTTATATTCCCTGTGAAGTCTACTTACATAAGGACAAGGACTAGCGAGACTTACATAGATTGAGATGTGAGTGGCGGATGGGGGATTCCTCCATCTAGCACTAAGATAGAGGAACTCAGTGTACTTCACATTTCTAGAGTTTTTCCAGAAAAGTTTGGGGCACGCATGTAAAGCTTAGTACTGACTTTCATCCTCAAATTGATGGGCAGACAGAAGCCACCATTCAGACATGGAGGACATGTTTTTTTTTTTTGAGGATAGTTGTGTTGATGACTTCGAGGTCGCCGGGATGACCACTTTTCCTTTGAGAGAGTTCTCAAATAATAAGAGTTATCACTCCCAATTGGGATGGCCACCGTTTGAGGCCTTGTATGGTTAGAAGGGTAGAGTCTCCAGTTTGGCGGTCGAGGTTTAAAAGTCATTCCATTTTAGGTCATAAAATCATTCATGATGGCCTTAAAGAAGTCAAAGTTGCTTAGGGACAGGTTCACTACTGCTTAACAATCGATTAGAGTCATATGAGGAGTAAAAGAAAAATGGAGCCTAGAGTTTGATTGTTGGAGACCAGGTCTATATGAGATATCACTGATGAAGGGGTGGTAATGAGGCTTGGAAGGAAGGCGGATTTGAGTCCGCAGGGTATGTTGGAGCCTTACAAGATCCTACGCGTGTTGGTGAGGTTGTCCTATGAGTGGCTTTACTGCGGAGGCTAGCTAGCTTTGTCATTCCAGTCGTTCATGCATCAATGTTAAAGAAGTTGCCTAGGTGACCCAGAGCGATTTACCTTGAAGGTTTGGGGATCGATGAAGACTTGTCTTGAGGGACGGTACCTGTTATAAGATCTTAGACAGTCAGGTTTCAAGCCTCTTTTTTTTTTTTTTTTTTTGGGCTGAGGAAACAAGGAGAGTCCACATTAAAGTTATTGTAGAGAAATCGTCTTGTTGAGGGTGTTACATAGGAGGATAAGGCCGACATGAGATCCCATCACCGTCATCTTCTCAACTCTTGGTTGTGCAGTAATTATGTTATGATCTGACTAGCATTACGCTAAAGAGTGGTAGTGTCATTCGGTGACGAATGTTCCTAAGGGGGGGGATAATGTAACAACCCTAAAAATGGTTACAGTAAGAGGTACGTAATGTGTCAAAGAATGCCCCTAAATTATTTGAATTGAATCATTCAATTGAAAAATTATGATGTTTATTTTCATTTGTATAAATATGATAAATCTATTGATAATGGTTTTAATATGTATTATGGTTAAATGAAATTTATAATAATTAATATATGATTTTTATATGATGTTTAAATTGTTAAAAATTGAATTTGATTAATTTTATTAATAATATGTAGATTGATTTTTATTGATTATATATATGACTTATGTAGGAAATGATATGAAATGAATATATATATGTGATCTATATTTTGTATTTTTTGTATGAATATGATGTATATATTTATTATAATATAATTATTTGATTTGAAACTAATTTAATGTAAATATGTTAATTAATTATGTATGATATTTTTTATAAATGGTTACTTATGAAATTGTTTAAAATTTATTTGGATATATTAATTGAATTATATATTATTATTTATAAAATTTTAAAGTAATTATTGTAATAAATAATATATTTTGTTTGGGGTTGATATTATTAATGTTGATTATGATTTTTGCTATATTATTTTATTTTTGAATTGATGATATTATTTCAATGAAATGAATTCTTAAATAAAAGAATATTATGTAGAAAATAATATTGAATTTGATATAAAAATTATTTTATATGTGATATTAATATATATTAAATTTTAATGAAATTATGAATGAATATTTGTGGAAATGATATGATTTATAATATTAAATAATGATAAATGTAATTAATATGGAAATTATATGATAATTATTATTATAATGTCTTTAATTTTGAATGTGTATATTTATATATAATTGATTTTAAGGTGAATGAATATGATGATGTAATGTCTGAATATTAAATTTTTATAATATTGTCTGTTTGATTGATATTAAAAATATAATGATTTTGTTTTTGATTGATATGATTAGACCGGGTCACAGGAGATTGATGTGCGTAGAACCAGACTTCGTAACCCTGATACATCCAGCCAACTAACTTGGGAGTTAGTTAAGCTAGGAAAGGTTGGGTGCAACAATGTAGGGCTCTCGAATACGAAAGTTTATTTGGATGAGTCTTTCGGACTTAAAAAGAGGATGGGAAAATTTTAGTTTGGAGGGTATGGGGTACAATGGTCTTTTTTCTGGGCTAGGGTATAACGTAATTACCATAACTATAATTAATCATTAATAAATAAGTGGGAGGGGAAAATTTGGGGAGAGATAGACAAAAATTGAGCTTCTGAGGTGACGTGTGCTCACCGGTTCGAAACCTAGGTGGAAAGAAATCAATTACTATGATTTTAATTAAGATATTGAATTAAAATAATTAATTAATAATTATTATTCATTAGATGATTTAAAATAAAATAAATATCAGATTTCTTACAATTAAGAAAATCTTATTTGACTCAGTCCTAAACTAAACTCCTACGCCTAATATAACTCCCACTCTCTCACGTCTATCTCTCAACTCTCACACTCAATCTCTCCCATTCTTTCACACGATATTTCTCATCCAAAATAAGATAAAAAATCAGAAAAAATAAACAAAGTTCTTAACACTTGAATAACTCACACGAAATCACAAGAAAACAAACGTTAATCGCACAATAGGCTAAGGGGTGTGGTACTTTGAGGGGAGTAGTATTGGAGGGATAGAGGTTGTTGAGTGGTGTTTTGGGCAGAAAAGTTCAAGGTTTGAACGTCAAAATAAAGGTTTGGGTTTCTTCTCTCAGCGGCCTTTCCTTAGAAGACTTAAGGTTTGTATTAGTCATTCGAAAACTAGAATTGTTTCCCCTTTTGCATGCTCCTTTCACTTGCTCCCAATGAATCGTAGGTTGGATATGATTGCTGGTAGATTTGGATGAATTTCATGTTTTCGTGATGACTATGATTATGTTTGTGTACTTGAAATCGTATTAAATGCAACCATGTACTCGAATGTTTGTGCAAGTGTGTGTATGTGAAAAAATGTGACTTTGAAGGTTACTGTGAATGACGTCAAGTTAAGGCTTCAAGTTTAATATTTTTTTTGTTGTCATTTTACGAACATAAACCTATGTAAAACGTGATATTCATAAGAATGGAATTCGGGCTGATTTGAGCGCAAATAATTTAGCTAAACGAATCCACGAAATACACCCCAAAAAGTGTTAAACGATAAATGAATCTTCCAAAGTTTTCAAGTGGAAATATTGACGAAAATAAGTTAAGAAAATGATTAAGTGTACATCCAAAAATATAAGATTAGTTTAGGATAAAATAAAGAAGAGAAATCTGGAAATTTAGATTAATTTAAAAGGGTGAGGTCACCAGGATTCGAACCTGTGACCTCACCCGTGTGGAACCTTAAACTCGCAAGGAATAAAGAAATGGGGCTGTGGGAATTCGAAATGGGTTGTACAGGAGAGTAAGGAGAATGAAAAACTTTAAATAAATAAAATGTGAGGCGTGGGAATCGAACCCACGACCTCAAGGCGTGAAAGGAGGAGGGCGAAATAAATTAGAAAATAAAGTAAGGTTGTGGGGGCTCGATCCCACAACCTCACAGCCAAGCGCCTAACTAAGACAATTTTAATTAAAAACAAAATAAGGAGGTTGTGGGGGTTCAAACCCACAACCTCCCAATTTCCAGCAAAATAATGAATAAAATAAACAATGGTTGTGGGGGTTTGATCACACAACATCTTGGTCTAGGAGAATTGGACAACACAAATTTTAAATTAAAAATAAAAAGGGGTTGTGGGGGTTTTATCCCACAACCCTTCTGCCAAATAAGAGGAAAATCCAAAGAGAAAAATAAAGATAGAATGTAGATGATAGGGCTCGATCTAGGATCCCATTGTCGTGAAGAATAAAAAAAAGTCAAGGAAAAATGTAAGTATTGTCAAAGAGGTTTGAACTTGGGTTCCCTTGCCCAAATTTCTGTATTGATACATAAATCATACGTGAATTAAATGTTAAAGAATAATGCCACCTACATAGATCAAAATCGAGATCTTGGCCTACATACAAGATATATAAGTCTTGTACTACATAATCATAGAAAGATATGAGTCACTTAACAAACTACGAATGAAGCCTCATGGCTTGTATGTAAAGACATATAAGCCTAGCATACGATTAAAAATAAGTGAACCTATGATGTATATAATGAAATTATGAAACCCCAGAAGGATTAAATACGAGTGTAAGATACCACTAAATGGCCAAAGTGCATGGCCATATGACGAAATGAACAATGGAATATGAAATGAACAATGAAGTGATGAAACCCTAGAAGGGTTAAGTAAGAGTGTGAAACACACAAACTGGACAAGTGCATTGGCATATGATGAAATGAACATTCACGTAAAAAAGGGTGAGTAATTATGAATAGAAAATGTGCTAATGTTAATGAATGTAGTTACAACATGACATGAAGCTAATCTAAAAGATGAGATCAATCTCAAATGATCCTAAGTAATTGTTAATAAAACGTACTCACCTATGAGAGTGTAAAGTTAATGAAGAAACTAGTCTCTATGAACACTCTAATGAAAGTAGTGAGATTAACACACTTGATACTAATGATGAGATGAGAAATCATCTATTGAGCTATGATGTCCTCATCATAGAAGCCATGTTCCTTTACATCTGAGTTGAATGTAATGGAACTTTATGCTGAGCACCGATAAACTAGCTATGAGCGTTGATGCCTTCTTTCGAGAATGGCGGATATTCACGTAACTCTCATGAGATGAGACTCTCTGGCATGCCGAGTATAGGTATCCTTATATCTCCTAGTCTTCGAACCTATACTGCCAATATTGGGATCTGTCGGGGTTAAATTCCCATGTACGCTAGCGTGTTTTGGGTAGCTTTAGACGGTGATTCCTCCTTTTTTCGGTGTGGAGGAGACACTGTATTTCATGATGCTCACATGATATATGTCGATTAAAATTAAAGTTTCCAATGGATAAATGAGGCCAGCCTCAAATGATGAACATAATGAAATGAATGATACCAAAGGTGTTAGGATAGGATAATCAAGAGGTGAGCTAGACTCAAGTAATCACACTAGGTTACCTTGATCATTGCACATCAAACCCGATGAAAGTTTTAAACTATATCCTAGGTATAGCTGGTGTTCACACTACCCTATGAACGAAATGAAATGAAGTACATATGAATGAATGAAGCAGAGTCTTTTTTTGATAATGAAGACTCCCTAGTTGAGGTCCCATATGTTGATCCCTTAGTTTGGGAAGTCATAATGTCAAGTCCATGATTCTAATTTATCATTTCAAATGAATGAGTGTTATAAAAGATGGTATGTGCTCCATGTTATAGGATATGTACTATGTGTAAGATGTTATGTGTTGTGTGCAATATGATAAGTATGTTGATTCATGTTACTCTCATGGCATGACTTTCGTTATCCAAATTTTGAAAGCTCACTGACTTTCCTAATCCAAATTTGGAAAGTTCACTAATTTTCCTAATTTCAATTTTGCAAGTCCACTGACTTGACTATCTGTAATCATGTTGTTAGGAAAGATCTGTCCTTTCTCATGCATGTACTTGTTGTGTTCTTGTATATACCCATACTTAGTACAAGTGTGTACTAATTCCATGCAACTCTATATTTTTAGGTGCACGCACAAGTGGACGCTAGAGCTTACAGGTTGACATTGCAGCTATTCAGACGTGGAGCTTTCATCTGGACTTGGTAGGACCTCATGCTTTCAAGGTTGTCTACTGTTATTATCTAGCCTAGATGTAGGCTTTAGCTAGTGGAGCATGTTCCACTAGTGTTTAATTTCCCATTTCATTTCAGACTTTGTATTGGTGTCGTTTTGTCAAGTACACATTTAATGCAGTTATGAAATATTTCTTTCATTCGATGGTCTTAATGTTAGATGGTCGATGGTGAACAAATATACATGTAATAGAATGTTTATTAAGTATATTAGGAAATAAAAAGTTTCAAATTTTCCGTTAAAATTAATCTAGATGAAGAAATAATGACGTATTTAGGCTTGTCTGCGACCTCTGAGAAGTCAAGGACGCCGGTCGTCTAAGTCTATACTTCGATCGTGACATGTGCTTAGGTACCAAGGTAGGTTTGTATGTATCGGATGTTGATGGTTTGAGAAGAAATTTTTGGAAGAAGCTCATTGTTCCCGATATTCTATTCATCCGGGTGCTACCAAAATGTATTGTGATCTTCAAGAGGTCTATTGGTGTGACGGTTTGAAAAGGGATGTAGAGAAGTTTGTTGCTAGATTTCCAAATTTCCAACAAGTTAAAGCCAATGTCACATCCGGGTTTACCCCCTAGCGTAACCGGTGTCGTCATCCTTTTTAAAGACTAAGACTAGCCTCTTAGTCTCATGTCATTACATTCATAGGTTGAGAAATACTAAAAAAATTAGAACTTTCATTATCACCACTTGGAGGTTTACATAGATCTCTACGTACAATAATATATATTCATATCGAGTACGCATAGACCATTCTAATAAAAAGGTTACACAACCTTCTACTTTTATTGCACATACATATACGTAAAATATATAAATAGTCTCAACGATTGTGTCATCTCATACAATCTAAATGAATATCACAATACGGGCTTGGACCTTAGATCAATTCAACAAGACCATGTATAGGTCATACAAAATTACAATATTCAATTAAAGAGGAAAGTAATGATAGAGTCAATAAGCTCATAACTAAATATGTAAGATAGATGATGGCATTGCCCTCAAAAGTTAAGAATCTATCCTACTTGGATAAAAAGGAAGAATCCAAGCCTTCAACAATGTCGCCTTCCAAACTCTTCAATGACCGGAACTTAAAATGTTTGGGAAAAGTAAAGATAATGGGGTGAGTACTCCACATGTACTAAGTATAAGATGTTATGCACATACACAAGCAAAACATGCTAAAAAGGACTTTTTATCAAACATGCCAAATTACCCCTTTAGGACTTAATGCAAAGTCAAGTAAGTCATATTAATCAACCAAACATGCTTACTTTATCAACAAGTAATACTTATCCCAACACACTTGAAGACATGATTTACTACAACCCTAACATCCAGTGCTAATATCATAAGAATGGTTAAGAGTCAAACATATCATAATAAGCAAGACAACTACTTACAAGTCCTTATCAAGCCAACAAGTGCAATGACCAAGAAAAGCCCCATAACCTTACTCAATCAAGTATCCTCAACAAGAAAACATGACCAATGTCCAACTTTACATACCATGGAATTTAGGTTTACATCCCATTATATATTAGCATTATAACCCAAGGAATAATCATAAATTAACTAATCAACATATAGTATCAACAACATGCCATAGTCATCATATATACATCATATATTATCATAACATAAATATATATAAGAACCTCCTCCTAAGATTCCCATCAAGGCTAACTAAGCAATGTTTAGGTAGAGTACCATACCCCTACCTAGACTAAGCTAGACCCCTTAGGTTATCCAAGTTATTGTTAAAGTTCTTTAATTCGTTTGAACTTTTGAGAACATCTTACCCTAATCGACATAGACCACATGAGCTAGTATAGAATCCTGTGTCATAAATTCCTACACCAAAAGAAGGCAGACTACTTGCCAAGGTAGTACCGAAACATGAAACATAGCAACTATGTGGATCCACTAGCTAGTATTCCTATGGGGGAAACATAGTTCAAGAACTAGGAGAGTAATGTAGTGTTCCTACCTTCCCTATGTGGGAAGGGACACTCCTCTATCTAGTTCACTTAGTGCTAAGCTAGAGTCCCTTTTTAAATAATCTTTAAGACTTTAATTATCAATCATAGCTTAATTTAGGCCATAGGGTCTACCCCTTATATAATCATCATCATAAATAGTTCAATAATAATTGTATGACTATAAGTCCTTTCATCACAATTCATATAAGTGATATTAACAAATTAGTATTACATAGCTTATTAAGGCACATTAATAGTTTTCACCATCCTTATACCACATACACCTTAATCAACCTCACAACATAGTCAATAAATTTTGATTCAACATCATACAACCCTATAATCTTAGTCTAAGGCATACTCCAATGTAATATCATGACTTAACAACAATTAATCACAATTGGAAGTAAAGATAGTGATTCTAAGACTTACCAAGTCTTCCTCATAGTCTATCATCAAGGTCTTACCATCAACCCATAACTCAATCCAACTTAGGTACTAACATCATCACACAATGATAAGCAACAGAATAACAAGGCCAATTGCAACTGTATAACACAATTCAACTTTAGATTACAACTTGAGACAAGATACATAGGCTAAATACACATTACAATTCATAACCTAAATCACATCTCAAGAACTAGCTTGATTTGGCTATAATTCATCTTAATTTAATCATAATAACACCATAGGATCGTAATCAAATCAAAAACTAACTCAATTAAATGATTACAATACAATATAGGTCAAGATCACTACCTAGGGTTAAGAATAAAGGATCATATTCTTCAATTTAGACCAAACCATCAACAATTACCATAAAAAAGTTAAATTACGTGTTAATCTACTCAATTTAACCTAGACAAATCATCAAAAACTCAATTCATTACTTCAATTTCTTAGTTGAATGAAAACCATAAGAAAACTCAACTTTTTGAAATCTAATTTGAAGGAACCCTTTGGGGAAAGAGTCTCAAAGGTAAATATAACCCATACCTTAACGTTTATCAACTATTTAATGGTGAATTCATCCCTTTTCATCACGCAAACCCTAATCCTTGCTAGTCTTGAATGGTGAGTTCATTTAGAAACAGACACAAGGAAGAGAGTTTAATTGAGAGTTGTCTTTACGTTAATGAGGGTTGAGTGTATTTATAGTTGGACTTAATCAACTTAATTACTCTCCCTTTAATCCCCAAAGAACCCCTAAACCACTTAATTAATTATAGAAGACCAACTTAAACTAGGAAGAAAACTCGACCCTCATAGACGAAACCCTGATTGACGGGCTGTCTGTGAGTCGACGGACAGCCCCCCCTCTGTCCTTGACTCCGTTGTCTTGGTCAAAGATTGTGTAGGAGAGGGCTTCCTCCAATTGTCTAAGTGTCGGATGTTGGTGGCATCGATGCCTCATCGATCCATACACAGACCGTAGCCTGCACCTATGCACTCTGTCGATGAGTTCAGAGGTTGTGTGGGTGAAGGGGCCTTCTCCACCATCCTATGTTTGGGACAACGGTGGCATCGACGCCCCTTCGATCCACACACGAGCCGTCTTCTGTTCCATCGATGCACACTCTCAGGTAGTGTTGCATCAAACTAAAAGGGTCTTCCTCATGGGCCCTTGGTTGGTCCTTGGGCAGTCTTACCCAGATGTTTCAACCATGAAACCGCTCAGACACCTATTAGATACCTTTCCACCAATTTCCGTACATTTTCGACTCCTAAAAGTTAGTCAAATAGGCTAAGTCGCACTAACACCCCTTTGAACCAACTTCCCGTGCGTTATGGACGTTCTTGGAATTTTTGTTCTTAAACCTCCTAAATGACCTATATTACTTTAAAATGGACTTAGAAACAGTACTTATACCTCAAGACACCTATGTTAGGCTTCACAATGTGTCTTGGATTTTCAAGGTGTTACATTATCACCCCTTAGGAACATTCTTCCCCAAATGACACTAAAATTCTTTTGAAGGAAGGAATAGACTCAAGGTAGCAGCCCAACCAATCAACAATATCAAATAAACATAAATCATATCATTTCAACAAGGCAAATATCAAAACTCATATTACCTCACATAAGTCTCAAAGCACTTCATCATGAGGCATTTCCTTCTCACAACACTTATGATCTCAACATACATTATATGAGTCAATTAGCACAAAGTTCTACTTAACAACATGTTAATTATCATTTCATAAAAACCCACAATATCAAAATGCAAAACATAACTCAAAAAAGCAAAAAAGAAAAATTTCAAGTTTTTAAGAGAAATACTACAGCAAGTTCATGGTAAGTTTCTCAAAAAATGCATAATGTGGAAAACTTCACCCAAGAATCAAAAAACTTCAATTTCTAGTCATATTTATATTATTAAAAAGAATGACGAACCTTAATCCTCAAAAATATGAGGGTAACAGGACTTCATGTCGGCCTCGGCCTCCTGTGTGTCACCCTCAACTAAATGATTTTTCCATAACATCTTTACGAAAACCACCACTTCATTCCTCAACTTCTTGACTTGCCTATCAAGAATTTGAACCAGAACTTCCCCATAAGAGAGGTTATCCTTTACACCAAGACCCTCAATAGGAAGAATGGACACGGGATCAACGATACACTTTTTCAACATAGAAACATGGAAAACCGGATGAAATGAAGCGAATTCACTAGGAAGTTTCAATTCATAGGCAACCTTACCAACCCCTTGTAAGATTTAATAGGGACCCACATAACAAGGACTCAATTTCCCTTTCTTGCCAAATCTAACCACCCCTTTATTTGATGAAATTTTTAAATACACCTTATCACCTTCTTCAAACTCCAAATCCCTTCTACTATTATCGGCATAAGACTTATACAAACTATAGGTCGTTTGCAACTGGTTCCTTATGATATGAACTTTTTAGAAAGTTTATATATCAATTCGGGACCAAGAAGTGATGTCTCACACACTTCAAACCATCCAATAGTAGACCTACACCTCCTACCATACAAGGCTTCATAGAGAGCCATGGAAATGGATGAATAAAAACTATTGTTGTAGGAAAACTCCACCAAAGGTAAATGCCTATCCCAATTCCCTTTAAAATTAATGATGAACGCCTTAAGCATATCCTTAAGGGTTTGTATTGTACGCTGCGCTTGACCATCTGTTTGGGGGATAAAAAGCAGTGCTCAACTTCATCGTACTACCTAACCCTTTTTGGAACAATCTCTAAAATCTAGATGTGAATTGTATGTACCGATCCGATATGATGGATAACGGAATGCCATGGAGGCACACAATCTCATCAAGGAGGATTCTTGCATAATCCTCCGCCGAATATGAAGACCTGACGGGAATAAAGCGAGCGGACTTAGTCAATCGATCCACAACCACCCATATCGAATCATAGGAATTTTGAGTCTGAGGTAAACCTACTACAAAGTCAATATTAATGTCTTCTCACTAACAAGTAGGAATTCGTATATCTTTTAGTACGCCACCCGTCTTTAGGTGTTCGGCCATTACTTGTTGGCAATTTGGACACTTAGCGACAAACTCTACTATATTCCTTTTTAGACTTCCCACTAATGTATCACCCTTAGGTCATGGTACATTTTTGTTTACCCTAGATGAATTGACTAGCGGGACCCATGTTCTTCTTCTAGTATCTAACACCTCAACCTATCTACATCGGGAACACATAATCTCCCTTGGTACCTTAACATATTATCCCCGCAAGGAGAAGGATTCATTCAACTTGCCGAGAACTAATTTTTTTAACTCCAATAAGGATAAATCAAGGTGTTGTTGGACTGAACCTTAACCATTAAAGATGACTCAGAGTGATGATGAACTATAACACCCCCATCCGGAGAACTCTCCAAGCTCACCCCCAACCTACCCAACCTATGTACTTGCCTTGCTAGGTCCTTCTTGGCTTCGTCAACATGGGATTCACTACCCATAGTCATATGACTTAGGGCATCCACAACTACATTAGCCTTGCTAGGGTGATAAAGCACACTCTTATCATAATCTTTCAACAACTCTAGCCATCTTCTTTGTTGGAGATTCAACTCCTTTGGGTAAAAAGATATTAGAAATTCTTATGATCAGTAAAAACATCAACATGAACCCCATACAACTAATGCCTCCAAATTTTCGAAGCAAACACCACGGCTGCTAATTCAAGGTCATGAGTGGGGTAATTTCTCTCATGTACCTTTAATTTCCTATAGGCATAGGCAATCACCTTTCCGTGTTTCTTAAGCACACACCCCAAACCCACTAGGGATGCGCCACAATACACCACAAAACCATTTGTATCCTCCGATAAGGTCAACACTGGAGCGGAAGTAAGCCTCTTTTTCAACAATTGGAAACTTTTCTCACATGCCTACGACCACTCAAACTTCTTACTTTTTTAAGTCAAAGCAGTCAAGGAGAGGTAATGGACGTGAAACCATCCACAAACCTCCAATAGTAACCCGCTTAACCTAGGAAACTCATAATATCAGTCGAAGTCAATGGTCTAGGCTAGTTTTTCACCGCTTTCATTTTTATTGGGCCTACCTCAACTCCCTCACTAGAGATGATGATCCCAAAAAAAGTCACCAACCTCAACCAAAACTCACACTTACTATATTTGGCATACAATTGATGTTCTTAAAGGGGTTGCAATACTACGTTTAAATGACCCATATGATTATCCTAATTCTTTGAATATTCCAAGATGTCATCAATGAAGACAATGACAAATGAATCGAGGTAGTTTTGAAATACTCTATTCATTAGGTCCATAAATGTCGCTGGAGAATTAGTGAGATCGAAATACATGACCAGGAACTCATAATTCCCATACCAAGTCCGAAAGGCCGTCTTTGGTATATCATCCACTTTTACCCTAAGTTGATGATACCCAAACCTCAAGTCTATATTTGAAAAGTAACTAGACCCTTGGAGTTGGTCAAACAAATCATCAATCCGAGGGAGAGCGTACTTATTCTTAATGGTGACCTTGTTTAGTTGGCAGTAATCAATACACATTCTCAAGGGCTCATCTTTCTTCTTAACAAACAAAACTGGATCACCCCATGGAGAAATACTAGGTCTTATAAAACCCTTATCTATTAAATCCTTGAGTTGAGACATCAACTCTTTCAACTAAGTCAGAGCCATCCGATACGGAGGAATCGATATGGGATTTGTATCCGATAGAACATCAATTCTAAAGTCAATTTCCCGTTGGGGAGGAATAGTGGGAAGGTTATTAGGGAAGACCTCCGGAAACTTACTCACTATGGGTACCGACTCAATGGGAGGAACTTTGGAGTCTAGATCTTGGACCCTTACTATATGATATAGACAAACTTTTGAGAAGATTTTGCATGATTTTAGACAAGAAATAATACAACCTCTAGGAATAGAATTTCCCCCTTCAACTCAACAACGGGTTCATTTGGGAAGTTAAACCTCACCACTCTTGTCCTACAATCACTGGGTGCAAAACATGAATGCAACCAATCCATACTTAATATAATATCAAAATCAAGCATATCGAGTTCTACTAGATCAAGGTAAGAAACTGTACTGGGAAACATTATAGGATAATTTCTATACACCCTTTTTGCAACAACTGACTCACCCACCGGAGTAAACACTATAAAAGGTTCATGCAAAATAGCGGGTAAAATATAAAACTGTTTATCTACTAGAGATGTAACAAATGATAAAGTAGCGCCGAGATTAAGTAAGGCATATACATCATAGAGAAAACTTTCAACATATTGGTCACCACATCAGGAGAAGTCTCTTTCTCACCCCTAGAGCGGAGTGCATAGAAGTGGTTCTTCTTTAGAGCATCACTAGAACCAGTTTCTTGAGCTTGGCCACTACCCTTGTCTGTAATCTTCAAGTTTGGACAATCTCTTATCTTGTGACCACTCTTTCCACATCTAAAGCAATTATATGTCCCCTTAAGGCAATCACCATAGTGATTTTTACCACACTTTCCACAAGTTGGCTTCTCATTTGGTGAATTAGTACATTTTTTGTTCTTGAATTTAGGGTTAGACACCATATCACCACTAGCTCTTGGAAATTTGGAAGGGACTTGATAAGAAACCCTCTTCTTAAATCTAGTCTTATCTTGTGTCTCAGGTGTTTTTTTGAAGAACCTCCATCAAATGACCTTGCTCTTTTAGCATCTCTACTTTTTCGCTAAGACCTTGCCTCCTCAAACCTTCTTGCATAAACCATAAGTTGGGTAATGTTCATGTTGTAATGTCATGGCAGATTGGCAGTCCTCTTGTAAGTCCTCCGACACCCCGTAACAAAACGGCTCATTTGGTCTCTAAGATCGGAGACCAAAGAAGGAGCACATTTTGACAACTTAATCAATCCCAAAGAGTACTCATGGACACTCTTTACTCCTTGGTGAAGATTTATGAACTACATAACTTTCTCCTCCCTCGTGTCCCTAGGGAAAATTGATCTAGAAAAATTGCGTTATTGATCTCCCAAGTCACTGGACCACCCCTCAACGTCCTATTATCCCTTTGTTGCACATACAAAATTTGGGCCACATCCTTGATTTGGTATGTGGACAACTCGGCCTTCTCACTTGAATATTACCCAAAAGCATATAGTATATTGTAGACCTCATCGATGAATTCTCGGGGGTCTTCATCAACCTTAGACCCATAGAAAATAGGAGGGTTCATTTGAGAGAAGTCTCTTGGACAAAAAGTCGTGGTAGTAAATTGTTGATGAGGACGGGGAGCAATATCCCTATTAGTTTGGGACGTCATAGCTTGGGCTTTAACCATCACGGATTGTTCTTGAGTAGTCATGTCTTGGTCCATTTGAGCAAGAATAGCCCTCATCTCAGCCTCAATCATAGGTGGAGGATTAATCGGGACTTGATCCACATTAGCATCTTCTTCAAATGGAGGCACTTGCTAATCATGGGGAGGAGCTCCCGCATTAGCAACTTACTCCTCAAGTCTTCGAGTCGTATTCCTTCCAGTGTTCATGCTTCCTATAAGCACAACAATAGGATTAGATTAAAAAGTTCACTATACATATACTCTATTGGCACGATAAAAGATTTCCAAGAAAGAGAGTGATTCCTAAGCATCATATAGGTTCCTACTCATAGTAAGGTGCGCTTCACAATTATGAATGTAAACCTACATAGACGTGGTAGAGAGAGAGATATAACTCAAAGATATTTCAACCTCATGCTCTGATACAAAGTTTGTCACATCCGGGTTTAGCCCCTAGACATAACCGGTGTCGTTGTCTTTTTCAAGGACTAAGACTATCCTCTTAGTGTCATGTCATTACATTCATAGGTTGAAAAATACTAAAAAAATTGAAACTTTCATCATCACAAGTTGGAGTTTTACATAGACCTCTACATACACATAAGATATATTCATATCGAGTATACATGACCCTTCGTGTAGGAAGGTCACATAGCCTTCTACTTTTATTGCACATACATATATGTAAACTATAGAAATCGTCTCAATGATTGTCTCATCTCATATCATCTAACCGAATATCACAATATGGGCATAACCCTTACATCAATTCAACAAGACCATGTATAGGTCATACAAAAGTACAACAGTCAACTAAAAAGGAAAGGAATGATAGAGTAATTAAGCTCATAACAAAATCCATAAGCTAGATGATGGCATTGCCCTCGAAAGTTGAGGACATACCCTACTTTGATGAAAGGAAGAATCCAAGCCTTTAACAATGTCACATTCCAAACTCTTCAACGATCGGAACCTAAATGTTTGGGAAAAGGAAAGAAAATGGGGTTAGTACTCCAGATATACTAAGTATAACATCTTATTCACATACACAAGCAAAACATGCTAAAAAGGACTTTTTATCAAAATATGAAAAATTACCCCTTTAGGGACTTAAATAAAAGTCAAGTAAGTCATATCAATAAACCAAAAATGCTTAGTATCTCACCAAGTAATACTTATCCCAACATACTTGAAAACATGATTTACTACGACCCTACCATCAAGGAATAATATCACAAGAATAAATAAGAGTCAAGCATATCATAATAAGCAAGAAAACTACTCACAAATACTTATCAAGTCAACAAGTGCAACTACCAAGCAAAGACCCATAACCTTACTCAATCCAGTATCCTCAACAAGAAAACATGACCAATGTCAAACTTTACATATCATGGCATGTAGGTTTACATTCCGTCATATATTAACGTTATAACCCAAGGTATATTCATAAATGAACTAATCAACATATAGTATCAAAATATGTCATGGTCATAATATATACATGATATATTATCATAAAATAAACATAAAAAGAACCTCCTCCTAAGGCTCCCCTCAAGAAAAACTATTGCAATGTTTAGGTAGAGTCTCATACCCCTACCTAGTCTAAGCTAGACCCATTAGGTTATCCAAGTTAGAGTTCAACTACTTTAATTTTTTTTACCTTTTGGGAAGATAATGCCCTAACAAACATAGACCACATGAGCTAGTGTGGAATCTGGTATCATAAAACCCTACACCGAAAGAAGGCGGCCTACTTTCGAAGGTAGTACCAAAACATGAAACTTAGAAACTAAGTGGATCCACTAGCAAGTATTCCTATGGGGGCAACATAGTTCAAGAACTAGGAGATTTAGTTGGGACACTTTTTATGTGTCTTGCATTATAGTCTCCAATATCAAGAGTAATGAAGTTTTCCTACCTTCCCTATGTGGGAAGGGACACTCCTTTATCTAGTTCACTCGGTGCTAAGTTAGAGTCCCTTTTTGAAATATATTTAAGCCTTTAATTATTAATCATAGCATAAATTAGGCCATAGGGTCTACCCAATCTATAATCATCATCATCAAAAGCTCAATAAGAATTGTAACACATTAGAATTTCATAGCATATTAAGGCACATTGATTGTTTTAACCATCCTTATATAACATACACCTTAATAAACCTCAAAACATAGTCAATGCATTTAAATTTACCACCCTATAATCCTACTATAAGACATACTCCAATATATTATCATGACTTACCAACAATTAATTACAATTGAAAGTAAAGATTGAGATTCTAAGACTTACCAAGTCTTCCTCATCGTCTAACATCAAGGTATTAACATCAACCCATAACTCAACCCAACTTAGGGAGTAACATCATCACACAATAATAACCAATAGAATAACAAGACCAATTGCATCTCTATAGCACAATTCAACTTTAGATCACAACTTGAGACAAGATACATAGGCTAATTTCACATTACAATTCATAACTTCAATCACATCTCAAGAACTAGAATTATAGGTCTATAATTCATCTTAATTTAATCATAATAAAACCATAGGATAGTAATCAAATCAACAACCAACTCAATTGAATGATCACAATATAATATAGGTCAAGATCACTACCTAGGGTTAGGGACAAAGGAACATATTTTTCAATTTAGACCAAACCATCAAAAATTACCATAAAAACTTGAATTACATGTTAATCTACTCAATTTAACCTAGAGAAATCGTCAACAACTCAATTCATTACTTCAATTTCGTAATTGATTGAAACCCATAAGAAAACTCAATTTTTTGAAATTTAATTTTAAGGAACCCTTTAAGAAAAGAGACTCAAAGGTGAATAGAATGCATACCTTAACGTGTGTCAACAATTTGATGGTGAATTGGTCCCTTTCAATCCCCCAAACCCTAATCCGAGCTCGTCTGGTGAGTTCATTTAGAGAGAGAAATAAGGGAGAAGGAAGAGAGTTTATTTGAGAATTGTCTTTAGGATACTGAGGATTAAGGGTATTTATAGTGGGACTTAATAAACTTAATTACTCTTCCTTTAATCCCCAACTAATCCCAAAACCACTTAATTAATTAAAAAAGACCAAATAATATTAGGCACAAAACGAGACCCTCAAAATTGACGAAACCCCGATCGATGGGCCATCTGTGAGTTGACGGATAGACCCCCCCCCACGTCCTGCACTCCGTCATCTTTTCTATAGACTATGCAGGTGAGGGCTTCCTCCAATTAAGTATGGGACGATGGTGGCATCGACGCCCCGTTGATCCACACACGGACTTTAGCCTGAACCTCTGCACTCCGTCGATGAGTTCAGAGGATGTGTGGATGAAGAGGACTTCTCCACCAGCCAAAGTGTGGGACAACGGTGGCATCCACGCCCCGTCGATCCATACACGGGCCGTCTTCTGTCCCGTCGATGCACAGTGCCAGGCAATGTTGCATAAAACTTCAAGTGTCCTCCTCAAGGGCCCTTGGTTGGTTCTTGGGAATTCGCACTCGGACGTTTCAACCATGAAACCACTCAGACACCTATTAGATACCTTTCCACCATTTTTCGTACATTACTGACTCCTAAAAGTTAGTCAAATAGGCTAAGGCACACTAACACCCCTTTGGACCAACTTCTCGGACGTCATGGTTGTTCTTGGAAGTTTTGGTTCTTAAACCTCCTAAATGACCTATATTTCTTTAAAATGGACTTAGAAACAGTACTTAGACCTTATTACACCTATGTTAGCCTTTACAATGTGTCTTTGATTTTCAAGGTGTTACATTATCCCGCCTTAGGAACATTCGTCCCCGAATGACACTAAAATTCTTTTGAACGAAGGAATATACTAAAGACTAGCAGCCCAACCAATCAACAATATCAAATCAGCATAAATCATATCATTTCAACAAGGCAAATGTTAAAACTCATATTACCACACATAAGGCTCAAAACACTTCATCATGAGAGATTTCCTTTTCACAACACTTATGATCTCAACATACATTATATGAGTCAATTAGCACAAAGTTCAACTTAACAACATGATACTTATCATTTCATAAAAACCCACAATATCAAAATGCACAACATAACTCAAAACAAGCAAAAAATCAAAATTTCAAGTTTTTTAAAGAAATACTACAGTAAGTTCACTGTAAGTTTCTCATAAATGCATAATGTGCAAAACGTCACCCAAAATTCAAGAAACTTCAATTTCTAGTCATATTTATATTATAAAAAAGAATGACTAACCTTAATTTGTAAAAAGATGAGGGTAACAGGAATACATGTCGGCCTCGGCCTCCCATGTTGCACCCTTAACTAAATGATTTTTTCCATAACACCTTTGCGAAACCACCTCTTTATTCCTCAACTCCTTGACTTGCCTATCAATAATTTGAACCAGAACTTCCCCGTAAGAGAGGTTATCCTTGACACCAAGACCCTCAATAGGAAGAATGGAGTCGGGATCAACGATACACTTTTTCAACATATAAACATGGAAAATCGGATGAACCGAATTCAATTCACTAGGAAGTTTCAATTCATAGGCAACCTTACCTACCCTTAGCAAGATTTCATAGGGACCCACATAACGAGGACTCAATTTCCCTTTCTTGCCAAATCTAACTACCCCTTTAATTGATGAAATTTTCAAATACACCTTATCCCTTCTTCAAACTCCAAATCCCTTCTACTATGATCCGTATAAGATTTTTTCCAACTATAGGCCATTTGCAACTGGTTCCTTATGATATGAACTTTTTACAAAGTTTTATTTATCAACTCGGGACCAAAAAGTGATGTCTCACCCACTTCAAACCATCCAATAGTAGACCTACACCTCCTACCATACAACGCATCATAGGGAGTCATGGAAGTGGATGAATGAAAACTATTGTTGTAGGAAAACTCCACTGAAGTTAAATGTCTATCTCAACTCCGTTTAAAATCAATTATACACGCCCTAAGCATATCCTCAAGGGTTTGTATCATATGCTCCGCTTGACCATCAGTTTGGGATGAAAAGGGGTGCTCAACTTCACCGTAGCACCTAACGCTTTTTGGAACGACTTCCAAAATCTAGATGTCAATTGTGTGCCCTGATCTGATATCATGGATAACGTAATGCCATGATGGCACACAATCGCATATAGGAAGATTCTTGCATAATCCTCCACCAAATATGTAGACTTGACGGGAATAAACAGAGCGGACGTAGTCAATCGATCCACAACCACCCATATGGAATCATAGGACTTTTGGGTCCGATATAAACCTACTACAAAGTCCATATTGATGTCTTCCCACTTCCAAGTAGGAATTTGGATCTCTTGTAGTAAGGCACCCGACTCTAGGTGTTAGGCCTTTACTTGGTTGCAATTTGTACACTTAGCGATAAACTCAAATATGTCCCATTTTAGACCTTCCCACCAATATATCTCCCTTAGGTCATGGTACGTTTTTTTCGACCACAGGTAAATTGAGTAGTGGGACACGTGTGCTTCTTCTAGGATCCGATCCCTCAATCCATCTACATCGGGAACACATAATCTCCCTTGGTACCTTAACACACCATCCCCCCCAAGGAGTTCATTCAACTTATCAAGAATCGATTCTTTTAACTCCATTAAGTCTAAATCATGGTGTTGTTTGGACTGCACCTCAACCATTAAAGATGACTCGGAGTTATGATGAACTATAGCACCCCCATCCGGAAAACTCTTGAAGATCACCCCCAACCTACCCAACCTATGTACTTGCCTTGCTAGGTCCTTCTTGGCTTCGTCATGACGGGATAAACTACCCATAGGCAAATGACTTAGGGCATCTGCAACTACATTAGCCTGGCCAGGGTGATAAAAGACACTCATATCATAATCTTTCAACAACTCTAGCAATCTTCTTTGTCAAAGATTCAAATCCTTTTGGACAAACAAATTTTGTAGACTCTTATGATCGGTAAAAACATCAACATGAACCTCATAAAACTAATACCTCTAAATTTGCAATGCAAACATCGTGGCCGCTAATTCAAGATCATGAGTGGGGTAATTTCTCTCATGTACCTTTAATTTCCTAGAGGTATAGGCTATAACCTTCCCATGTAGCATAAGCAAACACCCCAAACCCACTCAGGATGCATCACAATACACCACAAAACCCTTTGTACACTCCGGTAAGGTCAACACCAAAGTGAAAGTAATCCAATATTTTCAACAATTGGAAAATTTTCTCACATGCCTCCCACCAGTAAAACTTCTTACTTTTTTTAGTCAAAGTAGTCAAAGGAGACTCAATGGACGTGAAACCATCTACGAACCTCCGATAGTAACCCGCTAAACCCAAGAAACTCCTATTATTAGTCAGAGTCAATGGACTAGGCCAATTTTTCACCGCTTTCATTTTCCTTGGGTCTACCTCAACTCCCTCACTAGAGATGATGCACCCAAGAAAAGTCAATGACCACAACTAAAACTCACACTTACTATATTTGTCATACAATTGATGTTCTTAAAGGTTTTGCAATACTACCCTCAAATAACTCGTATGATCATCCTCATTCTTTGAAGATATTAAGATATAAACAATGAAGACAATGACAAATGAATCTATGTAATTTCGAAATACTCAATTCATTAGGTGCATAAATGCCCCCGGAGCATTAGTGAGACCAAAAGACATGACCAAGAACTCATAATTCCCATACCTAGTCCTAAAGGTCGTGTTTTGTATATCCTCCCTTCTCACTCTAGTTCATGATACCCCGACCTAAAGTCTATCTTTGAAAAGTAAGTTGTCCCTTTGAGTTGGTCAAATAAATTATCAATCCGAGGGAGAGGGTACTTATTATTAATGGTGACCTTGCTGAGTTTGCGGTAATCAATATACATTCTCAAGGACCCATCTTTCTTCTTCACAAAAAAAATAGGAGCACCCCAAAGAAGAATACAAGGCCTTATAGAACACTTATCTAGTAAATCCTTGAGTTGAGACTTCAACTATTTAAACTAGGCCAGAGCCATTCGATACACAAGAATCAATATGGGATTTGTATCCGGTAGCAAATCAATATAAAAGCCAATTTCCCATTGGGTAGGAATATCGTGAAGGTCAATAGGGAAGACCTCCGCAAACTCACTCACTACGGGTACAGACTCAATGGGAGGAACTTCGGAGTCTTGATCTTGGACTCTTACTATATGATATAGATAACCTTTTGAGATCATTTTGCATGCTTTTAGACAAGAAATAATACGACCTCCAGGAATAGAATTTCCTCCCTTTTCACTCAACAATGAGTTCATTTGGGAAGTTAAACCTCACCACTATTATCCTACCATTAATGGATGCAAAACATGTATGCAACCAATCCATACCCAATATAATATCTAAATAAAACATATCGAGTTCTACTAGATCAACATAAGATACTCTATTGGGCAATATTCTAGGACAATTTCTATGCACCCTTTTTGCAATAATCGACTCACCCACCAGAGTAGACACTATAAAAGTTTCATAAAAAATATTGAGTAAAATAACAAACTTTTTAGCTACAAGAGGTGTAACAAATGATAAAGTAGCATTGGGATCGAGTATGGCATTTACATCAAAAGAAAACATTCAACATACCGGTCACCACATCAGGAGAGGTTTCTTGCTCACCCTTAGAGCGGAGAGCATAGAAGCAGTTCTTCTTTGGAGCATCACTAGAAACACTTTCTTGAGCTTGGCAACTACCCTTGTCTTGACTCTTTAACTTTGGACAATATCTCATCTTGTGACCACTCTTGCCAAAACTAAAGCAATTATCCATCCCTTTAAGGAAATCGCCATGGTGCTTTTTACCACACTTTCCATAATTTGTCTTCTTATTTGGTCAAGTAATACATTTTTCCTTCTTGAATTTAGGTTAGACACCTTATCACCACTAGCTCTTGGGAATTTGGAAATGACTTGATTAGAAACCCGCCTCTTAAATCGAGGCTTCTCTTGTATCTCAAGCATATTATTTGAAGAACCTCCATCAAATGACCTTGTTCTCTTAGCAGCTCTACTTTTTCGCGTAGCCCTTGCCTCCTCAACCCTTCTTGTATAAACCATAAGACGGGAAATATTCATGTTGTCATGTAGCATGGCTGATTGGCACTCCTCTTGTAAGTCCTTAGACACCCTCATCACAATACGGCTCATTTGGTCTCAAAGACCAGAGATCAATGAAGGAGAATAATTGGACAACTTAATGAATTCTAAAGAGTACTCATGGACACTCTTTCCTCCTTGGCAAAGATTGGTGAACTCCGTCACTTTCACCTCCCTTATCTACCTAAGGATAAACCGATCTATAAAATTCGCCTTAAAGATCTCCCAAGTCACTGGACAACCCCTCAACTCCCTCCAGTGCATATAAAAGTTTGGGCCACATCCTTGAGTTTGTATGTCGCCAACTCGGCCTTCTCACTTGAAGACACCCCCATAGCATATAGTATCTGGTATACCTCATCGATGAATTCTTAGGGGTCTTCATAAACTTTAGACCCATAGAAAATAGGAGGGCTCATTCGAGAGAAGTGCCTTAGACGAGAAGCCATATTAGTGACTTGTTGATGAGGACGGGGAGCAATATCCTGATGAGCTAAGGGCCACCCTTGGCCATTTAAGTATAGGGTCGGTCTAATATGGTAATTTTAAATATATTAAAAGACTTAAACTCATTAAAACAACTACCTATTCATAACATCCAAATAAAAAATCAAAACCACTTTTCCTCTCTCACAAATTCTCTCTCTAGACCACCATTGAAAAACAAGGAAGAAATCAGCCAAGGTCACTCAAGATTCATCCTTTTTCTCTAAAATTTGTGGATAATCATCTATTAAGGTATGCAGATATTGATTTATGGAATAGTTTCTTCATGAATCCCTTCAAAACATCTACTTTTGAATTCTAAAGTGAAAAAAACTAATGTTTTGTGATCCAGCCACGAGTTCACTCCTAAATCATTTTCTTTATGTTATGTGCTTTATATTATTATTATGTTGAGACTGATTGATAAATTCTACGGTGAAAATATTCCAAGAACCCATATGCACCCCATGACCTAAAGTTCATGAATGTTGACGGATGAATTGAGTAAATAAGAGTATGTAGTATTGTAATTGACACTTATATAGTTATATAATCTTGTCTCCCATCCCTACTATGATTTAGTTGAGGGAAATCATGAAATTTGATTCCTAATATTCCAAAGAGGGTAAATTCTAGGGTGTGTATATATACATTCAAGGTGTATATTATTACGGGATGCAAGAAAGGTAATTGGTATGGTTTTCATTCTCTTGGATCTTGTCTATGGTGTGGAATGAATTGTGTATAATTAATTTTTTCTCTTGTGCTGATTGAAAGTATAGTCCTCATGAAAACAATATAATTGAGATTATTAAAGTGATGCCCATATATATATATGATTGTTCTACAATGTAAGTGTATTATCACATAATGAATCTAAGAGCTTATGTTGAATTGTATTTGATGAAGATGTATTACTATTAACACATGTAGATACAATCAAAAAAACAATGGTAGTGATTTGTGAAGGTATACTAAGCATCGAGAGGATATGACTAATGAGGAAAATACCCTTCTATTATTGTAAGAGGTTGGGTCATCCTAGTGATACTCATGAGATGGGGACTCCTCCGGGAATGCAATAGGTAGTGTCCTTAAAAGCAATCTCTATATCCCTTAACTACGTGTACCTGTAAGACATAGCTAATGGATCCACATAGTAGATAGTTTGTAGGTTCTACCTTGGTAAGTAGAACTCTATTTTCGATGTGGGTTTATGACACCGGATTCCAGGGAAGCTCTCATAGTCTATGTCAGTTATGGTTGATTTTCCCTAAAGTAATAAATTAATAAAGTAATGATTAAGTAATAACTAGTCTATAACTTCCTAATAAGTTCACTAAGTAGAACTGAGGGTATGGGACTTCACTTGTACACTGCACTAGTAGGCTTGGAAGGTTGTTGTAGGTTGTTCCTTGTAGTTATGAAATTATTATGGTAACTTGTTTGTCTTAAAATGAATGTAAAGGTAACATGTGTGACCAAAGTAGTTTTTATGGGAATGATTAGTAGGATTGGTAGTATGGGATGCTAACTCTACATTGCACAAGTGGACCCCTAGGAAGTGCTAAAGTCATGTTGTGTTGAAGTTTAGATATTATTGAAGGTATTGACTTATCTGTTGTGTTGGTGATGCAAATGGCATTCAAAACCTCATTAATGCAAGCATTAGATGTAAATATCCTATTCTCATGTTTTAAAGGTTTTTATGGAATTCTCCACACTTAGTGCATTAATTGTACTAATCCCTTTTATCCCTTTTATATTATGAGTATAGGTTCTGGCTTGTTGATTTCTCCTTCTTTCTTAAAGAAAGCTTGGAATTTTATTCTCCATGTCATTCTGGTAGGTCCTCAAAGATTCGAGGACATATGCACTAGTGGACACTTTATGTTTTCTCTATTGATGTAATAGAATTAGAAAATTTTTTTCTGTACATTTGTTCTAAAAGACTATTGTATCTAAGGGATAAGGACCCTATTTGAAAACTTTTGTTGAAATCTTATTAGTTGATAGTGTTTATGTGACAATATTAGATTATAATGGCGAGTTGCTTATATTTCTAAATTAGAAGTCTATGTAAACTTCATAAGCGAAACGTCAAAGTATATTTCATACGTAAAGTTTTAAATTTTCCTCAATATTTCAAGTTCATTATGTAATGTTGATTATGATAAGGGCTTGTATAAGACCCATTCAGGTTCGAATACACCGGTAATGTCTAGAGCATTCTCTCCGGTCATTACAAAAAAGATGAAGAACAAAGGTATTAGTACAAGAATGCATTAACTATGATGACCATGCAAAACATGAGTTAAAAGGACATTTAGTTAGATATCACGCATCATGTCTTTTTAGTAAAACTTCATAAACATTGATATAATAAGAAAAATATAGTTCACATACTTTATATAGACATGGACATCACTCATAAAAATACTTGACGCAATTTTATCACAATTAAGGCACAATCTACACATAAAAACATCACCTAACACAACCTCCAAGTCCGACTAGTGCAATGTACAAGTAGCATCGTATAATACTACTCACACCAACTCATCCTAGGAAGTCACCCTAGAATTAGGTACATCACATTCCATAACATACCACACATGAATTTAATTTTACATATAAGACCAACATACTTAATTAAAGGTCACATAATAACTCTTTCATTCATTATATCTTAGTCATATCTCACTTACTTCATATCATAAGTAAACCACCCTTAAAATCCCTTCACAGGATTGCTTGTGCAATGTACACATGATGTTCCATACCCCCACATATACCAAACAAAACCACTTAGAAGCCATAAGTCAATTCATATGCATAATCATAATTCATGTTTTGACACAAGTAAAGTAAACCTTGACATACATTCAATTTACATACATGAATGATAATCCTTATTTCATAAAGGAACCTAATCATAACTTCCCTTAGAGTCCCCTTGTGCAATATGTAGGTAGGGTCCATAGTCCTACCTACACTAAGTAGTCCTTCAAGGAACCATGGCTAATGTTCATTATCTTATCGTAGATCATTTGCTTCGACATAACCGACATAAACCATGTAATCTACATGCAATTCGGTGTTGTATAACTCCATACCTGGAAAAAGGAGTGATACTTGCCAAGGTAGATCCTACGTAATAGCTGTCTAAATTGATCAACTAGATATGTCCTACAGGTGCACGTCATTAAAGGATACTGATATTGCTTCTAGAAACCCAACCTATTGCATTTGCGAAGAGGCTTCCATCTGATGATTATCACTTGGATGACCCAACCTATTGCATTAGGAGAGGTGTCTTTGTAACACTTCAAAAACCAAAGATCTATTCTAGAGCCTACCATGATTGTCATAAGGTTTAGACAGTAATTTAAGATCTATTTTATTGAATATAAATCATTTAGTAAGTCTAGAAACCATAACATCCAAGAACGTCCACGACCTTTGGAAACTAGTTCAGTGAGGTGCTAGCATGCTTTAGCCTATTTGACTAGCTTTTAGTAGTCGGAAAATGATGAAAATTTTTAGAAAGGTTTCTAACAAGTATAAGAGTTAGTTCATAGTAACAAATTCTAGGCACGACTCCGCAAGGACAAACCAAGGGCTCTTGAGGAGGACCCTTGCAATTTGGGGTCAAAGGATTGCCTAATGCAGTATGCACAGATGAGTGCCATCGACGGGGCGTGTGCCAATCTACGGGGGCATTAATGGAAACCGTCAATGGTCACTTATACAAAATCTTTCAAGAGTCATTTTGAAAGCTCACTAAAATCACCAATGGATGTGTAGCTAGGAAGGGGGACTTGTCGTCGATTGACCCATCATCCGTCGATTATGGTGTTATCTATGAGGACTTGTTTTTACTACACGTTTTCACTTAAGTTAATTAATTAATTAGCTTAGTTATAAGTTTATTAGGTGTTAGGGGAGGTCTAATTAAGTCATTTAACCCATTATATAAAGCCCTAACCTAATTAACCTAACCTAAACTCTCATAATTCACAAACTATAAAAGTCTCTTTCTTCTCTGTTCTTTCTCTCTCTAGTGAAGAACTTCATTGAAGAGAAATAAGGGCTGAAAGTTTCAATTTCATCCATCAATATTTTTTAATTAGTAATTTATGGGATCTCTTTCACTTCTGACTTATTTCCTCATAGGGTTCCATCAAATTGATTCAAAAGTTAAGTTTTCAAGTGAGTTTCGCCAAATCTCGAAATTAATGTTATGAATATATTTGTGTACTATTTATTTTGGAAATTATGAATATATTACCATGTATTTTAACTAAATTATGATATGTCTTGATGATTTGGTGTAGTTTGTAGAAGATGATCTTTACCCTTTAACCCTAGGTTGTGATCTTGATATGAGTTGTATTTTATTGGTTTAATTGAATTTTTTATTGGTTGAATTACTATTATATGATGTTGTTGTATCAATCAAGACTAAATTAGGATAAATTATAGTTCTATCATGTTATTTCTTGATAAGTTAATCTAGGTTATGAAGTATATTGTGAATTGACCTAAGTATCTTGTATTAAGCTATGAACTAGTAATGAATTGTGATACAAAGATTCAATTGGCTTTCTTATCATGTTTGTTATTATTATATTATGATACAACACCCTAATTGGGTTGATTAAGGGTTGATGGTAAGACCATGATGATGAATTATGACTGAGACTTCGTAAGTCTTGTGATCCCTACTCTTTGCTTCAATTACTATAAATTGTGATTATGTCATGATGTTGTATTGGGCCTTTTATCAGGATTGATAGGGTTGGTATGATGTTGAATTGAAATGTCTTGACTATGGTTTATGAGGTGTTGGCTAAGATATAAATGTTATAAGGATGGTGATTACTTACCAATGTGACATATTATTAAGTGACATGTAAATGTGCTAACCTCACATATATGAATTGTAATGAAAGGAAAATACTCATGCATTTATTATTGAGATATGATGATGATGATTCCTATACAAGGGTAAGTCCCTATGACTTACATTAAGCTATGATGATTAATAAAGACATTAAAGACATTTCAAAAGGGACTCTAGCTTAGCACCGAGGCAAGTACAATGAGAAATGTCCCTTCCCATATAGGGAAGGTAGGATCACTAATGTACTCTTGAGATTGGAGACAACAATTCATGTAGCATAAATAGGGTCCAAACTATATCTCCTAGTTCTTGAACTATGTTGCCCCCATATGAATACTAGCTAGTGGATCCACGTAGTTGCTATGTTCATGTTTTGGTACTACCTTGGCAAGTAGTCCACTTTCCTTCAGTGTAGGGTTCTATGAAACCGGATTCCACATTAGCTCATGTGGTATATGTCGGTTAAGAAAAGACGTTGCCAAAAGTTAAAATGAACTAAAGGATTGAACTCTAACTAAGATGACCTATGAGGTTTAGCTTAGCCTAGGTAGGGGTATGGGACCATACCTTAACATCGAACTAGTTAGCTTGAAGGAAAGTATTTGAAAGATGTTCTTTTGTATGAATATGTTTATAACGGTACATGGTATGTATATGATGAACTTGCTAAACTATGATGATATGTACTCTTAAATGCTATGCTATGTGAAGTAGGAGGTTTGTCATGATTCTTGTTTAGTTACTTGATTGAGTAAGGTGGGACTTTGCTTGGTCATTGCACTTGTTTTCTTGATGGGGGTTCATGGGTAATTGTATTGATTTGTTTACGTTATAAAAAAAACCTTATTAATGCTTGTGGTATTATGGAATTATGATAGAGTACTTGACTATGTATTCATTTATATGATATGCATGTTGACTTGACTAGATTTTGATGTTGCTGGTCTTGTGATGTACATGACTATCACTTAGTGAATATGTATTATATATTTGGTGTGGTCTTGTTGAATGTGCATAAAGGTTTTCAAAGTATATTGCATGCTTAATGAAACGTCCTCTTTTTGCATGTTTTCATGATATATGTGCATATGGTCTCATACTTGGTACAAGTGGTGTAATAACCCCATTTCTTCCTTCTCCCTAACGTTTTAGGTTTTGGTCGTTGAAGGGCTTTTGGAGACAACTTTGAATAAGACTTGGAATTCATAATCGTCCAAGTTGGTAGATCCTCACTTTCTGAGGGAAATGGCATTTTAAAATCGATAATGTGTATTTAGTTTTACAACTCTCATGTTTCTTTCCTTTTTATTTGGATACTAAACGTTGTATGACCTATATGTGGTCTTGTTTCATTGATGTATAGGCTAGTCCCGATTTTATATACTCTTATTAGATGGTTATGAGATAAGATGAATATCTAAGACTATGTTATGTTCTATATACCTATGTGCAATAAAAGTAGAAGTCTAAGTAATCTTCCGATACGAAGGGTCTATGTATACTCGATATATATCTATTACGTGTACGTATATGTCTATGTAATCCTTAATGTAGAAGTAGTAAAAAGTTTTGTATTTCTGCTAATTTGACCTATGAATGTAATGATGTAATCTAAGAGGCTAGTCTTAGTCCTCAAAGAGGACGCTAGCGTCGGTTAAGTCTAGGGGCTATTTCCGGATATAAAAAACTTGGTATCAGCCATGAGGTTGAATATCCTTGAGTCGATGTCTCTCTCAACCACGTCTATGTAGGTTTGTATTCATAATTGTGAAGCGCGCCACACTTATGAATAGAATTTATATGATTCTTAGGAAACTCTCACTTTCTTGCAAGTCCAATATCGTGCCTCTAGAGTTTAGCTCTATGTGCTTTTGCATCAAATCATCTTTTTGTGATTATAGGAAATTAATACTCCAAGGAATGCAGCACGAAAACTTAAGAAAGAGATTGCCAATGCGGGAGATCATCCCTGTGGTGATAAAATTCCTCATCTTGATGAAGATATGGATGATGAGCAAGCTCCGGTCGATCCTCCATTGACAGATGGTCACATCAGGGATGCTCTCCCCCAAATGGATCAAGCCATCACTACCAAAGCACAAGCTGCCACTACTCTAACTCAAGCCATGACGGCCGAAGCTAACCGAGAGGTTGTACCCCAAGCAAACCAACAAGTTACTACCATGGCCTCTAGTCTAAGGTATTTCACTAGGATCAATCCCCCTACTTTCTATGAGTCCAAGGTTGAAGAATACCCCGAAGAGTTTATTGGTGAAATCTACAAGATTCTCTATGCTATGGGGTTGCTCTACTAGTGAGAAGGTCGAGTTATCCACTTACTAACTAAAAGATGTGGTCCACACTTGGTATGTCCAATGGAGGGACAATAGTCTGTTAACGGGTGGACCGGTGACTTGGGAGATGTTCAAGAAGGATATATTGATTTGTTCTTTCCTAGGGATAACAGGGAAGTCAAGGTGGTGGAGTTCATCAACCTTCATTAAAGAGGTATGAGTTCTTTGATTTCCGACCCTAGAGATGAAATAAATTGCTTTGTGATGGGAGTGTCTGATGAATTGCAAGGGGAGTGTCATTAGGCTATGCTAAATGACAATATGGACATTTCTCGCCTCATGGTTCATGCTCAACAAGTGAAAGAGGCAAGGGCTAAGAGAAAGAGTAGTGATGCTAAGAGGAACAAATCTTTTGACGGTGGTTCTTCAAAGGGTAGAGTTTAGATTCAAGACAAGCCTAGGTTTGAGAAGAGGGTTTCTAGTCAAGTTCTTACAAAGTTCCCTAAGGATAGGGATGATATGGTGTCTAACCCTAAGCCTAAAAAGGGAAGGGATACTTGTTCACCAGCCAAGAAGCAACTTGTGGAAAGTATGGCAAGAAGCACTATGGTGATTGTCTTAAGGGGACGGTTAAATGTTTTTGTTGTGTTAAAAGTGGGAACAAAGTTGGAGATTGCCAAATTGTGAGTGTGAAAGACAAGTAGACTGGACAAGCAAGTGGTTTTAATGATGCTCCAGAGAAGAATCGCTTTTATGCTCGTCACTCTAGTGGTGAGCAAGAGACTTCTCCTGATGTGGTGATCGGTATCCTAAAAGTATTTTCCATTGATGTATATGGTTTATTTGATGCGGGCAATACATTATCTTTTGTTACTCCCTTGATCACTAAGAAGTTTGAAATTTTACCCGAATTCTAAATGAACCTTTTATTGTCTCTACCCCGGTGGGTGAGTCAGTTGTTGCAAAGAGGGTATATAGAAATTGTCTTATGATGTTTCCCAATAGAGTTACTTATGTTGAACTCGTAGAACTTTATATGGTTGATTTTGATGTTATTTTGTGTACGGACTAGGTTCATTCTTCTTTTGCTTCAATAGATCATTGGACTAGAGTGATGAAGTTTAACTTTTCAAATGAACCCGTCATAGAGTGAAAGGGGGAAATTTTATTCCTAGAGGTCGTATCATCTCTTGTTTGAAAGCTTGTAAAATAATCTCTAAAGAGTGTTTATACCATATAGTAAGAGTCCAAGATTTAGACTCGAAAATTACTCCTATAGAGTTGGTCCCTGTAGTAAGGGAATTTTCAGAAGTCTTTCCTAATGATCTTCCTAGTATACCTACCAAACAGAAAATTGATTTTTGTATCGACTTGTTACCTGATAGAAATACCATTTCAATTCCTCCTTATCGGATGGCTCCAACCGAATTGAAAGAGTTGAAGTCTCAACTCAAAGATTTACTAGACAAGGGTTTCATTCGACCTGGTATTTCTCCATAGGGTTCTCCAGTAATGTTGTCAAGAGGAAGGATGGTTCCCTTAGGATATGTATTGATTATCGCCAATTCAATAAAGTCATTAAGAACAAGTATCCTCTCCCTCAAATTGATGACTTGTATGATCAACTCCAAGGGGCAAACTACTTTTCTAAGATTGACTTGACGTCGGGGTATCACCAACTTAGGGTGAGAGGTGAGGATATACAAAAAATGGTATTTCAGACTAGATATGGTCACTATGAGTTCTTAGTAATGTCCTTTGGTCTCAATAATGTCCCGGTGGATTTTATGGATCTCATGAATAGACTGTTTTGAAGATACCTAGATTCATTTGTCATTGTCTTCATTGATGACATCAGGGTATATTTGAAAAATGCGGGTGATCACATGAACCATTTAAGGGTGGTGTTACAAGTTCTTAAGGAGAACCAATTATTTGCCAAGTATAGCAAATGTGAGTTTTTGTTGAGGTTGGTGGCGTTTAGTTGTCATATCATATCTAGTGAGGGATTTGAGGTTGATATAAGAAAAACTGAGGTGGTTAACGATTGGCCTAGACCATTGACTCCAAGCAACATTAGGATTTTTTTGGGTAGCAGGTTATTATCAGAGGTTTCTGGATGGTTTTGCGTCCATTTCATCTCCCTTGACTACTTTGACCCAAAAGAGTAAGAAATTTGAGTGGTCGGAGGAATTGAGAGAAGTTTCAAAATATTGAAGGATAGGCTTACTTCTGCTTTGCTGTTAACTTTACCAGAGGGTACAAAGGGTTTCCTTGTATATTGTGATTAATCCCGAGTAGGTTTAGGGTGTGTGCTTATGCAACAGGGGAAAGTGGTGGCCTATACAACTTAAGGTGCATGAGAGAAACTAACCAACTCATGATCTTGAGTTAGCAGTTGTGGTATTTTCCTTGAAAATATAGAGGCATTACTTGTATGGTTTTCATGTTGATGTGAATACAGACCACAAGAGTCTCCAATATATTTTTACTTAAAAGGATTTGAATCTTCGACAAAGAAGATGGTTGGAATTCTTGAAAAGACTACGACATGAGTGTTATCTATCTCCCTATCAAGGCTAATGTGGTTGTGGATGCTTTAAGTTATATGACCATGTGTAGTGGTTTTATGGTCTATCGTAACTCCGAGTCATCTTTAGTAGTTGAGGTGAAGTCCAAATAACACCTTGATGAACCATTGATGGAGTTGAGGGAGTTGGTTCTTGGTAAGCTTAATGAGTCATTCTCCTTATGGTGGGATGGTATCTTGAGGTATCAAGGAAGGTTTTGTGTTCCAAATGTAGAAGGTTTGAGGAATCGGATCCTTAAGGAAGCTAATTGGTCCCGTTACTCCATTTTATCTAGGTTCGACAAAGATGTACCATGACTTTAGGGAAGTGTTACGGTGGGAAGTTTTGAAAAAGGACATAGCAGAATTTGTTGCTAAGTGTCCAAATTGACAACAAGGGAAAGCCGAACATAAAAAGTCAAAGGTTTACTCCAAGAAATCCAAGTTTTTACTTGGAAGTAGGAAGACATCAATATGGATTTTGTGGTAGGTTTTCCTCGGACACTAAATCAATATGGGTCTATATGGGTGATTGTGCATAGGTTGACCAAATCTGCTCATTTCATTCCCATATAGTCTACCTATTCGGCGGAGGACTATGCAAGGATCTTTATAGATGAGATTGTTTTTCGTCATGGTATTCCATTATCCATCATATGGGATAGGGATGCACAATTCACATCTAGGTTTTGGAGGTCATTCTAAGAAGAGTTGGGTGCCAAGATGAAATTAAGCACCGCTTTTCATCCCCAATAAATGGTCAAGCAGAATGTACTATTCAAAACCTTGAGGATACGCTTAGAGCTTGTATTATTTATTTTAAGGGAAATTGGGATAAGAATTTGGCTTTGGTGGAGTTTGCTTACAATAATAGTTTCCACTCATCCATATCCATGGATCCTTAAGAAGCCTTATATGGTAGGAGGTGTAGGTCTCCTATTGAATGGTTTGAAGTGTGTTAGTCTTAACTTTTGGTTACCAATTTGATTTATATGACTTTGGATAAGGTTCATATCATAAGGAACTTGTTCAAAACGGACTATAGTAGGTAAAAGTCTTATGTCGATCATAGAAGAATAGAATTAGAGTTTTAAGAAGGTGATAAGTGTATTTGAAAATTGTGCCCATGAAAGGGGTGGTTGAATTTTGCAAGAAAGGGAAGTTGAGTCCTCGTTTTGTGGCTCCCTATGAAATCATGCAAAGGGTTGCTAAGGTTGCCTATGAGTTATGGTTGCCTGGTTAATTGGCTTCAGTTCATCCAGTTTTCCTTGTTTCTATCCTTAAGAAGTGTATCGGTGATCCCGAGTCTATTATTCCTATTGAGGGTCTTGGTGTGAAGGATAGCCTCTCTTATGAGGAGGTTCCGGTTCAAATCCTTTATAGGCAAGTAGAGGAGTTAAGGAACATGAGATGGCTTCCGTGATGGTGTTATGAAAGAATCACCTAGTTGAGGGTGCAACATGTGAGGTCGAGGCCGACTTGAAGTCCCGTCACCCTCATATACTTGATAACTAAGGTTATTTGTTCTTACTAATAATGAAAATAATGACTAAAAATTGAAGTTTCTTATTTTTGGTGAAGTTTTGTAAAAATGTGCATTTTTATGTTGTTACAGTAAGTTACAGTGAAATGAGCTTTCAACTTGAAAATTTTCAATTTTTCTTGTTTTGATTTATGTTGTGCATTTTGATATGGTGAGTCTTTATGAAAGGACATGTAGAATGTTGATAAGTTAAGATTTGGCATAATTGACTCATATAAGATATGTTGAGCTCATGTAGTTATTGAAAAAGATATTCCTCATAATGTGATTTTAAGCCTTGTGTGTGGTAATTGAAGTTTTGAATTGCATTGTCGTAATGATATGATTGTTGGTTGGGCTGCTAGTCTTGATTTTATTCCTTCCTTTAAAAGATTTTTAGTGTTATTCGAGACCAATGTTCTTCAAGGGGGGATAATGTAACACTTTGAAAATCCAAGACGTGTTTTAGAGCCTAACATAAGTTTCATAAGGTTAAGACACTGTCTTAAAGTCTATTTTAATGAATATAATTCATTTAGGAAGTCTAGAAACCAAAACGTCCAAAAACGTCCATGACGTTTGGAAATTTGTTCAATGAGGTGCTAGTGTACCTTAGCCTATTTTACTAGCTTTTAGGAGTCAGAAATGATTAAAATTTGTGGAAGCGTGTCTAACACGTATTAGAGTTAGTTCATAGTCTAAACGTCCAGGAACGACTTCCCAAGGACCAACCAAAGGCCCTTGAGGAGGTTCCTTGAAATTTGGGGTAAAAGGACTGCCCAAGGCAGTGTGCACAAAAGAGTGCCATCGACAGGGCGTGTGCCAATCGACAGGGTGTCGATGGCCACTGTCGATGGTCACTTAGAGGAAATCTTGGAAGGGACATTTTGACAACTCTCTGAACTCAACAACGGATGTGCAGCACAGAAGGGGCATTGGTCGTCGATTGACCCACGATATGTCGATCATGGTGTCATCTGTGAGGACTGGTTTTTACTGCACATTTTAACTTAGGTTAATTAATTAATTGGCTTAGTTAGGAAGTTAATTAGGGGTTAGGGGAGTTCAAATTAAATTAGGTAACCCCCTATATAAAGCCTAACCTAATTAACCTCACCTAAACTCTCATAATTCACAAACCCAAAAACTCTCTTCTTTCTCTCTCTAGTGAAGAACTTGATTGAATACCAAGCTAGGGGAAGGTTTAAGGGATGAAAAGAGTCAGTTTCCTCCATCAATCTTTATCACTTAGTAAGGTATGGGATGTCTTTCACCTTTGAGACCTCTTTCATCAAAGGGTTTCATCAAATTAATTTCAAAAGTTGAGTTTTCAAATGGTTTCATCCAATCTCAAAATTGATGTTATGAATTAATTTTTTTATGATTTATTTTGGATATTATGAATATATTAACATGTATTTTAACTCAATTATGATATATCTTGATGGATTTGTCTAGTTTGTAGGAGATGACCTTTACCCCTTAACCCTAGGTTGTGATCTTGATATGAATTATATTATATTGGTTCAATTGAATTGATTATTGGTTTAGTTACTATGATATGATGTTGTTTTATCAATCATGAATAAATTATGATGAATTACAGTTCTATCATTCTATTTCTTGAGAATTTGATCTAGGTTATGAAGTATATTGTGCATTGACCTAAGTATTTTATCTTAAGCTATGAACTAGTGATGAATTGTGATTTGTCTTTCATATAATGATGTTTATGGTTATATGATGATACTACACCCTAATTGGGTTATATGATGATACAACACCCTAATTGGGTTGAGTAAGGGTTGATGGTAAGACGATGAATTATGAAGATGACTTGGTAAGTATTGTGATCCCTACTCTTTACTTCAATTATGGTTAATTGTGATTAATTCATGATGTTTTAATTGAGTATGCCTTGTATCAGGATTGATAGGGTTGGTATGATGTTGAATTGAAATATCTTGACTATGGTTTGTGAGGTATTGGCTAAGATGTAAATGTTATAAGGATGGTCATGATTTACCAATGTAACATATTATGAAGTGATATGCAAATGTGATAACCTCTCTTATATGAATTATAATGAAAGGACAATAATATGCAATTCTTATTGAGTTATGATGATGATGATGATACTTATACAAGGTTAGGTCCTATGACGTACATTAAGTTGTGATGATTAATAAAAGCATTAAAGACATTTCAAAAGGGTCTCTAACTTAGCATCGAGTGAACTAGAGTGAGGAGTGTCTCTTCCAACATAGGGAAGGTAGGATCACTAGTGCACTCTTGAGATTGGAGACTACGATACAGGTAGAATAAAGAGGGTCCCAACTATATCTCCTAGTTATTGAAATATGTTTCATTCAAATGAATACTAGCTAGTGGATCCATGTAGTTGCTATGTTCATGTATTAGTATTACCTTGGCAAGTAGTCCGCCTTCCTTAAGTGTAGGGTTCTATGATACCTCATTCCACATTATCTAATTTGGTATATGTTGGTTAAGGCAAGATGTTACCAAAAGTTAAAATGAACTAAAGGATTGAACTCTAACTAAGATAACCTAAGGGGTTTAACTTAGTCTAGGTAGAGGCATGGGACTGTACCTAAAAATTGCACTAGTTAGCCTTAAGGGAAGTCTTAGGAGGATGTTCTTATGTATGAATATGTTTATAATGGTACATGGTATGTATATGATGAACTTGCTCACTGTTGATACTATATGTTGATTAGTTTCACTTATGAATATGTGTTGGTCTACATTTTTAAAGTATGATGATATGTACTCTTAAATTCTATGATATGTGAAGTAGGAGGTTGGTCATAATTCTTGTTGAGTTGCTTGAATGAGTAAGGTTGCGGGACTTTGCTTGGTCATTTCACTAGTTTACTTGATAGGGGTTCATGGGTAATTGTCTTACTTTTGTTATGTTATAATAAACTCTTATTAATGCCTGTGATTATTATGACTTTATGATAGAGTACTTGACTATGTATTCAATTATATGATATGCATGTTGACTTGACTAGATTTGATGTTGTTGGTCTTGTGATGTACATGACTATCACTTAACGAATATGTCTTATTTATTTGGTATGATTTTGTTGAATGTGCATAATGGTTTCAAAGTATATTGCATACTTAATGAAATGCCTTCTTTTAGCATATTTTCATGATATGTGTGCATATGGTCTCATACTTGGTACAAGTGGTGTACTAACCCCATTTCTTCCTTTTCACTAAAATTTTTCGCACATTGAAGGGCTTTTGGAGACGACTTTGAAGAAGACTTGGAATTCTTAATCATCCAAGTTAGGTAGGTCTTCACTTTCCAAGGTTAATGTAATTATCAAGCCTATGATGTTTCTTTAGTTTTAAGACTCTCATGTTTCTTTCCTTTTCATTTGGATACTAAACGTTGTATGACCTACTTGTGTTCTTGTATCTTTGATGTATGGGCTAGGCCTAATTTGATATACTCTTATTAGATGGTTATGAGATGATAGGACTATTTGAGACTATGTTATGTTCTATATACCTATGTGCAATAAAAGTAGAAGACTAAGTAATCTCCCTATATGAAGGTTCTATGTATACTCGATATATATCTATACGTATATGTCGAGGTCTATGAAAATTTCAATGTAAAAGTAGTAAAAAGTTTTAAATTTTCACTAATTTTGACTTGTGAATGTAATCATCTAAGCTAAGAGGCTAGTCTTAGTCCTAAAAGAGGATGACGACGCCGAGTACGTCTACGGGGTTTTCTCGGATGTGACAGTCTTTTTCTCATTTCGCATATTCACGTGGTGCTAAGCTTGAACTACCTCTTTAATATATTCAAGATTTTATTGATCATTAGTTTAAAAAGTAGGCTTTAGTGACCTGATCCCTCATACATCATATAGATCTAAAGTTTCTAAGATGAGAATGGACTTTCATCATAGAGCCTATATTATGTGAGAATGTCCTTTCACATAATTCTATCATTGATACGTTCATGTGTGTGTGCATTCATATGTGAGAAACACTTTCACATAGCACCTCTAAACAACACATGATCATACTTATCTAATCATATACATTACATGCATAGTAATAGATAATTGTGCATATGAGAACTATTTTTTCAATTGACACCATGAATATATCCTACTAATAGTAATGCATGAGAGTGTGTGTGTACATATTGGTCATCATGATCACATAAAAGCAACATCCTAGCTATTGAGGAAACCACACTCCAAAGGATCATAATACATATTCAATACCTGTCAAGTCATGAACAACTTCACATAAGAGTATTAGGGACTATAGACCACACACCCACATCACATCATAGGAAGAAAGAACATATTCAACGTTAGAATAGAAGACTCCCTGCATGAGTAAGATCACATATTCAGACAGGGTTCATATAGGTAGGGTTAATGCTACAAGATTACTCATCACTACTATTCATGTAGACCATACCGAACCCTAATATGATCATCACATATAAGCATAACATCATCAACACACCTAGACCATGCAACTAGAATGGAAGACTACATACATAACTTCATAGTCATGATAATCATAATATCAATCCACTTTTACATATATTGACTTCAAGGACATAATCAAAACATGTAAAGATAGTCAAGAATTCAACACCTCCCCCATAAGTAGATTATACCAAATAATGTCAATTCCAATAATAAATACTAGAAATTTAGGTCAAATTACAAATTCTCCAAGCTATGATCACCATTGATAAATTCTCAAAAACTCATAATGAATTAACATAGATAACTTTAGGATTAAGCAATATACTATAATTTAATCATAATTGAATGATCATCTAATCAAAATTACAAGACCCACATTGGAGGCTAATTTGACATATTTAGGAGATCATGGAGTCTTTATGGAATTGGATTTTAAAAAAATTATAAAAGCATTGATTAATCATAACTTTATCATTGGAATTACTTTGAAATCAGTTTGACAATGAACCCATGGCTAGATTGAAAGATAGCAATTTTGACCTTATAATCTTGTTGGAAAACTTTTGAAAGGACTCCTTAGATGAAAGATTAACTAAATATAAAGGCTTATCATACCTTAATACATATAATATCACAAAAATTTCGATAAGAAAGTACTTGAATTCATCCCCTATCTTGATCTTGAGCTTGGTCTCCAATAGAGGTTCTAGAGACAGTTTATTTTGAGAGGGAATGGTTTGATTTGAAGAAAGAATTCTAATTTGTGTTTTAGGATTATAAAGTAACTTAAAATACCCAAAAACACCTAAAATAACCTTTCGTGAATTAATTAGGATGCTAGGAAAATTTCTAAAAGTTCCCTTCACTTGGCTGAGTCCTGCAGAAAATTGCATGACCTAAACAGCGGTTGCAAGCAATGACCCATCGACTGACCAACGGACCGTCCTGCAGGTCTGTGGTTTTGGTCAGAGACTTCACATTGGGGCATTATTCTCCCAAACTAGGGGGGATCAACCCGCAAATCTACGGGCCGTTATTGGGATTATGAGCATCATTGAGCTTATGATGGGAATTTTTTGGCAGTTTCTTGCCAAGGTTTGGGTCCTCCTCAAGGTTTCTTAGGGTGGTCCTGAGGAGCCATGCCGGAGTTTTTTACCCTTAAAACAACCATATACATGTTAGGGTCTTATCCTATCATTGTGGACTCCAAACAACACTCCAACACAAGACATACTTATAATGGCACACTAGCACACAAACGTCTATTTTTCTGAAGAATAATTGTGTACTTTGACATCGGACTCCCAAACTTTTAAATTATTTATCAGATATGTTGAAAAAAACTTAATTAAAAAGTTAGTAACTCATAAATCTCATGTGAGTAATTATTTTACCCTAGTTCATTTTGAGGTTGTTACATTAAGAGTCATGTCTAGAAGTTTAGAAGCAAGTCAAAAAAAAGTTCATTAAAGTTTTCAAGAGTCTTTAGCAATATTTTAAATTTGTTTTAAGACTCAATTTTCAAGTCAGATAAAGAGGAACAATTTGTGTTCATTTAAAAAAAAAAGTTAAAAGGAAACTAAGTATTCCCTAAGAGTTCATAAATGTTTTCACATTTGAGCAAGAAAGGGAACATCGATTCCAAGAGAGCCTTTAAGCTAAGATTTGAGTAATTATCTCAAACCAAAGAAAGAAGTTGTTTTAAAAACATATGAGCTAAGAATATTTTTGTAGTACAATTGAGCACCGATATGGGGATGCAAGTTCGTATTAACTCAAGTCTCCATAAACCATGTAGTCATCATGGGTATTAAAGAATCATATTTTTAGATGATTACTTAAGTTAATCTAGTGGATACACTAAAATAAGTAGTTCCATGTGTTGACAAAGTAGAGGAAAATTTTGGAAGCATGGTCAAGATGTTGTATCACAACTTAGATCATAGTGGTGGTTGTCGGTTAGAGAATCTCACGTAGAAACTGTGAGTGGTTTACTTCGGTAGAGTAAGGAAAGTTGAGGTGGTGGTGCATGTTTCTTTAAGGAACTAAGTGGTTTCAACGGGGTGACAGTATAGACACACCACCACACCCCACACACACAGCACACACACACACCAGCACACAGAGGCGAGAGAGAGAGAGAGAGGGAGAGAGATTATAGATTAGATTAATATCTATATATATATATATATATATATCTATATATATATATTTGCATGTGTCATTTGTTTTATATTGAGGTAAGTTTATTCCAGTATTAAGAAGAGCAAAGGTATGTGTTCCCTTCTTATTCTTTTCAAGTTAAGTTTTGTTTAGCATTCCAACTCACATACTCATACATTCGATGTAGTGATGTTAGTTGAACTACATTATCTTATGATGCATACACGAGTAACTAGGATCGGCATTCTAGCGCATCATTGATTCAGTAAGCAGTACATAGTCTGTTGGAAATCCTCCTTGCATTTCGGAGGACCCATATCATTATATTCTAGTTAGTTCATTCGGATGTTGTGGATTTTGTCCCAACCTCAATCTTAGCTGTTTTTAGAGGTTTCATAGAGAATTAGATGTCAGACTTTTTGAGTCTTGTCATTATCATTTATTATGTACTAAGACTTAAGTTGTCATTTTGGATAAGTTGAATGTTTTATCTTTAAAATGTTCTAAGTTATCCTTTAAATAGTTTAGCTAATGCATTAAAATCCTGGTTTTACTTTTTTAAGTCTTCCGCTGAGTAAGTAAGCTAGGGTTCGCCTAAGAATAGAAATGGTCTTTGAGTGTCAGCCACATCTGGGGTGTAGGCTCAGGGCGTGAAAAACATGGTATTAGAGCATAGATTTTAAGTGTCCTAGGGAGTCTATAAACCCATGCATGTAAAGTCCCGGTTATTTGTGTGAAGCGTGCCACATCTATATTTAGGATGCTGCAACACTTAGGAAATTATATCACTTCTTGTACACTCTTTTAGTGCGTTAGAAATTGATCTCTATAAAGTTTCCTTCTAATTATGTTCACGAGTATTTCTAATAACCATGCCTCCACGAAAAGCAGTAAGAGTTTGTTCAACGAGAAGAAATAATGAACCTTAAGATCAAGGTGTACCTAATGCACCAAACATGCAACCTCAAGGAGAAGTCACTAATATTGAATTCCGTGAGACAATTCAGATGTTAAGACAAGTTGTGACTAATCAAGTCGGGAAACAATGAGGATCTCAAGAGGAAGAGGCTGACACTTGAAGGATTTCTAAGTTTTTTTAAGGTGAACCCTCCAAATTTCACTGGCTCAAGCACTACTTAGGAACAAAAGAATTTCATTGGTGGACTTAAAATGGTGTTCAATGTGATGCATGTTGCTGAAACTGGGAGAGTTGAGATAGCGGCATACAAACTGAAAAATGTTGTTATGACTTGATTTCATTAGTGGAAAGATGGAAGAGATGAGGATACACCACTTGCGAGTTGGGCTTGTTTTAAAGAATCTTTCTTGGGGTGTTTCTTTCCCCTAGAATCTGAAGAGGCTAAGGTAAGACAATTTCTTACAATTAAGCAGGATTCTCTAAGTGTGTAGACCTGTTCAGCTTTATAATATATTTTTACTGGAATAAAATGAGTTGACTTAGTCAATCTATCAACCACTACCAAATCCAATCAACTTCCCCAAAGTCTTGGAAAGACCAAACACAAAATTCATGGCTATCTTCTCCCATTTGCTATATGGAGTAAAACCTTTTGATGTCATGAACTATATTATCTTTATCACAGTTACTACTTTTTTTCCATCCTAAGTCCGGAAATCACGTGGAGCTCCGACTAAATTCGGATCGCGCTCTCAAGGCCCATGGAGCTCCGACTACTTATTTGTAGCTATACACCATGAAATTGACAATAGGTAATACACTACGATCATCCTTAAATAGGGCATGTTAATCGAATTTATGTACAACTTTTACAAAAATGTTTATCTCATTGTCAATGCCGAAACTTCTAGAAGTGAAGTATTCACAGACGTAGCAAATGTTACTCATATACACATGTAAACTATATGCCGTTGAAATAAATTAAATAATCAATAAACCTATCAACCTGAATATTTTGATATGACAATCGTATTGACATTAATAGATTTATTATTCAGACAATATCTATAATTGTCCATCATTCACCACTTTAGGCTTGCATTTCCCCCTTCTGATTTACTGTAACTAATTGCACATCCATTATAGTATTATTTGTATTGTTTTGAATGTGTGAAGGGATACATGTGCAATACACATTTCCAGAACTAAAAGTAATAAAAAGATATTTGACATTTTCTTCATTGACGATCTCAACATTGTAGCCATTTCAACAAATAAATCTGAAACTCATAAGAAACTTACTATAATATAATGCATATTAATAAACAATTTTGTTTCCCCATTTATTGATAAGGTTGCTTTTATGTCCTTAACTAATTTTGTACTACCGTTTATTGTATTATCATAAGCGTTTTTCATAACCAAATAAGAAAAATATTTTTTTCGTAATTAAGTGTAGGTTGTAGCACTCTATAAAACACACAGATCTCCATTAGTCATCTCAGTTCCAACTGATGATTGAGGACATTTAATCATCTGAAGAAGGTGAAACTTGATATTTGTTCATAAAAATGGAGTTCATGTTGATAACATGTTAAGAAAATAAGGTCAAAAATAACAATATTAAAGATGAAACAAGATAAACAAAATACGTTATTGTATGTATCACCTCTCATGATCGTAATTATATTATTACTTAGAAGGTGGTTACAAAATTGTCTTAAACATGATATTAACTATTGATTTCATGGAGAAGGTTATGAACGTGTAGGATATCATGGATAAAGTTGTGGAGGTGTGGGAGTTACTCTACAATTAGTGCCCAGGCGTGGAATTCTAAAAGTTCAATTCCCTTGTTAAATGTTAACACAAAATGTTGGCTGAGCATATTCCACTATATTTGAATAAAAAACTACTTATTTGTTGAGTCCAGCCAGCCAGAGAAAAAACCTACAAAACTTGACTCTCTTGTTTGTGAACTTTCTTGCTCTCTTCTTTGAAGCACTCTTAGGAACTCATCTGAACTTAAAGTCCCATCACAATCTAAATCAAACATGAAAAATATCAAATCCACCACGTTATCGCTAAGTGATATGTTGCAAACCTGGTAAGAGACATCATTAGAAAATTCATAGTGAGGAAGAAAAGAGAAGAGGTTGTATAGACTTAATAAACATACTTGATTAGCAGCTAATTTCAACTCTTGTTTTGACAAAACTCCACTTTTCGCATAGCTTAAGATGGACTGTGAAAATGATGGTAGTTCTTTGCGTAGCTCAGCTAGGTTCATGAATTCCTTGAATGTAATGCGTACATCTCTAAGCTGTTTTTCATCATCCAGATCTTCTACTCGGTCAAGAAACTTGTCGATGTGACTTATATCAGCAGATGCAACCATTGATAAAACAAAATCTGTAGCAGAAATGCTTCCTTGTGACTTGTAGTCATAATGGGCAAATTCTAATCGCGATATCTGAAATCCATAAAGGTAATTTGAATCAAATCTAACTTTTTTAGAAGTAACTATATTGTATTTGTTGGAGATCGAAAATCATACTTCATTATGTAAATCTCTTAAGAATTGAACAAATTTTTCTTGCTCAAGTCTCCCTTTGCCATCTTTACCAAAAAAGTACTCCAATAGACCTCCTTCATCTACTGAACCTGTGACTTTCAATCCAAATCGCATTCCATTTCTATGTCGAGCACCTTGTCTATTAGCAGTTCGCATCAGTTCCATCATTCTCTTAAATTCTTCCTTGTCAACTCCCCTGTTAATAAAACTAATCAGAACACCTGCAATACGCGTGAAGCATGTTTTTTTCTAAATAAAGTATCGCAACATACCCGTCATTGTCAATGTCAAACATTTGAAATGCTTGCGAAAAGCTAGGTTCCGGGATGCTCAATAGTGTGACGAAAAATATGTACCTGATCCAAATGGAGTTTGAGTACTTATTGATACGGAAGAGCATGATACAGTAACTAGGAAAATTTCAAGAAAACTCACTCTGGAAATGATATAAGTCCATCATTATCGGTATCAAAGAGCATGAAAAATTGTGAAGGAGCACAATGTAGCTCGCTTGAAGCAGATTCTCCTTTGAGATTACCTCCTCTAATACCAGTTGTTTGAGATGGTGGAAAAACTGGAACAACTGCTCGCATTAAGTCCCCTGGAGTCATATACACTTCCCCACCTGGTTTTCGGTAAGATGCAAAGTACTCAAACACCTACAATCAACAAATTAAAGTCATTTAATAATGCATCATAATACATGTACAATTTATATATCTTGCTTCATGGATAAGTTTTTGGAATCAGATTCCTTTCTGATGCAAAACTTGACAATGTGACTAATAATATTCCTTACCTTTTCGGGAGGACTTTGCAATCTCAGCCGTTTCTCATACTTGAAGAAAACTTTTTTCCGGTATGAATCTGAAAATGGAAAAAAAGAACAAATTAAGACTGTAAATGTTGAAGAAATGAAATATTTTAGGAAAATGAAAAAAAAAATATAGATATTACCTCCAAATAAAAAGGTGGACTTCTTGCCGATGTCTTGTCCAGAATCGGCATAAGAAATATGACGAGAAGAAGATGAAATGTAATAGAGAGCTATGGTTGATGCAGCAATAATGAAGCCAGAACCGAAAACTGTCGGATTTTCATCAGAGGCATTTGATTTAGTGAAGATGGAACGGAGAAATAGTGGATTTTGAGCAGCAGTAACGACTCGAATTGCTGGCTTAGATGTTCTGAAAAATGCTGAAGAATGCATAGTAGTAATGTAATTACAAGGAAGAAAGTTTTGAGAGAGTAGGTAAGAAAAAAGGGTGATCCTTGGAAAGGGGGAAATGAGAATAGTATGGGAATTGACCAAGAAAGAGAGAGTTATGTTTTTGGTTCTGATTTTATCGTAACGGTTTCCAAGGTAGTTGCTCATCGGTTTTGTGCACATCAAAATTAAACACAATCTCCAATTTTAACCATATGCATTTTTTTTAATTTTTTTTTTTAATAATTCATCTTTGAGTTATAAAACAACAATTAAGTACCAATACCCAATATATATTCTACGGACAGTTGAGAAGAAAATTACAATGTCACTTTATTTTTAAAAATATATTTTTAATTTAATTATTATATTTCCACATTGAATGATTAATAATTTTTTTAGTTACTCTTTTTGTTTTTGTTTTTTAAAATACTAGTATATGTATCGCGTGAATCATATTAAAGCATTATTTATAGTAATTTTAGATTGTAATGTCTTTGTTTAAGCAGATTAAATCATAGTACTTTTTAAAAAATTAGCTAATAAATTGTTCCTCAATAGAATGATGTTCCTTGTCAAAAACCTTACTAAAAAAACTTTAACAAAAGAAACTCTCTACTGAAGGAAAAAAGAGTACACATATCTATTAATAGGCATCTAGGTTGCCTCATTAAAACCCTTACAAAGAAAATTAGTGGGACAAAACCTCGTAAGGGAAAAAAGTATAGCGCATATTAACTCCTCTTAATGAGAATATCAATTCAAAAACTTGAATCTTCGCATTTCAAGCTTATGCACCATCTTCTTGAAAGTTGCAGTTGGTAGAGATTTGGTGAATAGGACACCCACCTTGTCACTTGAACCAATCTGTTGCACATTTATATCATTATTCTTTTGGAATTCATGTGTATAAAAAAGCTTTGGTGAAATGTGTTATATTCTATCTACTTTTATGAATCCTTCCTTAAGTTGTGTTATGCATGCGGCATTATCTTCATATAAAGTGGTGGGCACTTTATCACTCTCCAGAGCATATTTTTCTCGAAAGAGATGTATTATAGACCTTAACCCCACATATTCTCTTCTTGCTTCATGAATAGCTAGTATCTCAGCATGATTTGATAAAGTGGCTACGATAGAATATTTTGTAGATCTCCAAGATATGGCAGTCCCCCCCACATACAAACACATAGCCTCTTTGGAATCGAACTTTGTGTGGATCGGATAAATATTTTGCATCAGCATAATCAACAAGATTATGGCTACATTTGTTAGAATAAAATAAGCTCATATCAGTTGTCCCTTTAAGATATCACAAAATGTGTTTGATCTTATTATAATGTCTCCTAGAAGGAGTAGAATCATACCTTGCTAATAAATTTATAACAAAAGTTATATCAAACCTTATAGTATTAGCAAGATACATTAGTGCACCAATTGCACTATGATATGGTACTTCCGAATCAAGGATTTCCTTATTTTTTTCTTGAGGTCAGAATCGATCCTTATTCACATTAAATGAACGAACAACCAGCGGAGTACTTAATGGATGCGCTCAATCAATACAATATCTTTTCAACACTTTTTCTGTATAGGTAGATTTGAACAAAAATATCATTTGTCAAATGCTCAATTTGTATATCAAGACATAATTTTGTCCTTCCAAGATTTTTCATCTCAAATTCGTTCTTTAAATAATTAATTGTCTTTTGAAGCTCTATTGGAGTTCCAATAAGATTTCTGTTATCAACATAAATAGCAAGTACAACAAATTTCGATGTTATTTTCTTCATAAACACACATGGACAAATTGTATCATTTGTATAAACTTTCTTAACTAAATACTTGCTAAGACGGTTATACCACATGCGTCCATATTACTTCAAATCATATAATGATATTTGCAATATAATTGAATACATTTCCCGAGATTTTGAATTACATGATTTAGGCATCAGAAATTCTTCAGGAACTTTCATGTATATCTCATTATCAAGCGATTAATAAAGGTAGGTTGTAACCACATTCATCAAATCCATTTAAAGTTTCTCGTGGACTATGAAATTAATGAGATAATGCAATGTTATTGCATCCCTAACGGGTGAGAATGTCTCTTGATAATTGACACCAAGCCTTTGTGAGAATCCTTGTGCCACAAAGCATGTTTTATATCTTTGTATTTCATTTTTCTCGGTTCCTTTTCACACAAAATCCATTTACAACCAACATATTTAATACCATTAGGTGTTGGAACTATAGGTCAAAAAACTTTACTCTTGGCAAGTGAATTCAACTCTAATGGAATTACTTCTTGTCATTTTAGCCAATAATTTCTATGTCGACATTCTATAATAGATTGAGATTCAAGATCCTCATTATCTTGCATAATTTTTATGGCAACACTATATGCAAAGACATAATCAACCACTATTTCTGATCGATTTAAATTAGTTTCAACATATCTTAAATTTACAAATAGTTCATTATTTCCTTGAGTTTAAAGTTCATTGATTCCTTCTGGATATCAGAATTATTAAAATGTTGAACTTCCATATGAGATTCTTTCATAGTGTTATCTTGGTATTTAATCTTTCTTTTTCTAGGATTTTGATCCTTAGAATCCAATGGTCTACCACATTTTAGGCGTGCTTTTGACTCTTTAGTTATGACACTAGTGGATGATCCTATAGGGACATCAATTCGAATTGGGACATTCTCTGTAGGAATTTATGATTTAGTAATCCTTTTCAAATCTATAAATGTTTCTGGCATTTGATTTCCAACTTTTTTGCAGATGAATAATCTTTTGTAATTCTTGCTCATAAATATAAGAATATGGATCAAGATGACACAATGACAAAAAATTTCACAAAATCTCTCATTTTGTTTCACTATCCCCCCCCCCCCCCCCACCATCCCCCCCCCCCCAGTTTTTGGAAAATCGTCTTGTCAAACTGATAATATGCAAATCGTGTAGTAAATATATCTCCAGTCAATGGTTCAAGATATTGAATAATGGAGGGTGATTCAAACCCAACATATATTTCTAAGCTAAAGGGTTGCCCTCCCAATTTTTCCTCTACATAAGTGATTGAGTTAAAATCTCCAACTACACCCCATGGGGCATGTATCATTGTTGCAGTATTCTTTAGATCATCCCAGAGCTCCATCCTTTCCTGTTCTGTACACTTAACATACACAATTGTTAAGTAAAAGTCACTAGGATTATTTTGAGAGGAATTTTGCACAAAACCTGTTGTTCTTTGTTCTGCACCAAGTTAACATGAACTTGGTCAGACCAAAATATCAAGATTTCATTGTTGATATTCTGGTAACAGTAGTTATAACCAATCTTTCTCCTAAAAACATCAATCTTTTCAGGGCCGCCCATAGGTTTCTGTAGAATGATCATTGGGAGATTGTATTTTTGTTTCATAAAGTTCAGTCTCTCAAGGGAATCTCATGGATCCTATTCCCCTAATATTCCATGATACTGTGTTAAAAATCATAAACATTAGATTTCTAAATCTTAGTAGGTTACTGAGTTTTGCTTTTTTCTCTGATTTAAAGAGTTATCGACAATCCCTTTGCTTTCGTATATCCCTCTTGGGAGAGGTTGTTGTAGAAAGTAACTGCTTGTTGGACTTGTGTTTTATCATAATCCACAAATTCTATTGTTTTGTAGCTACCCCTGGCTATGTCATCATCTGATTTGTTGCCTTCAATGCTAACTTGTGTCATTTCCAGGTCTTCATCCCAGGTGTTGTTTTGATTCTCTTCTGCCTCATCTACCAAGTCTAGTATATGAATGCTCACATTTTTGTTGTGTTTGTAGGTGTTCAGTTTTTTCTCCATAACCTTGTTCCCAGCAATTTTATCTATGAGGTTTAGGCCCAGAACAAAATTTGGTTTCACTACTTCTCCATCCTTTCCCTGCGGTTTGTTTCCTTTGTTTTAGTAGGTTATTTCCACATCTTTGGGGAGGGTGACCTTGGCACTGGGCTTTCTTTTCCTGCTACTTTGTCTGGTAGTGTTCATGTTCATATTTATTTGAGATTTTGCTTCCCTCTGTTGTTCCTCCTGGAGTTTGGACAAGTCTTCTATCTTAACATTCTTATTGTTTCTTGTTCCCATTCTTTCCTTTTGAGCTTTGGCTTTCTACTGCTTTGCTTTCTTCTTTTTGTTATTTCTGCTTTTGATGTGATCTCTGATTGTTTTGATGATAGTTTGCTCACCTTCTATATGAGGTTTAATAATCTACATACCATCATTTTCTTCTTTATGTATATGTAAGATCTTCTCTATTTGTTGGTGCATATGGTTGTGTTAATTTCAATATTTGAAGGCGGTATTTCCATGAGAGAAGGCTTGATGTACATTGTCAACATGAAAAAAAAAAACATGCAGAATAGTAGACGATTTTTTGTCGACACCATTGCGGTGAGCATTTAAATCGAGGTGGGTGCAAAGACCTAATATTTTGGTTTTGTTAAGACCCAATTTTGTGCAACTTGTGCAATCAACCCCAACAAAATGCCCGCGAGGATTGGTGGCCCAGAGGAGGAAGTGACGCTGAAGACGATATTCATGCGAATGAGTATTTGTGATTTAGAGGAAATAGATATTAGTTAAATTCTTCCGCATACTTACTGTGTGGGATGATTTAATTTAAAGGGTTGAAGACGATGTTGATTTTTATTGTTTTTGTTTTATTTTTGAAATTATATATTGGCCAACATAGTATATGTACAGATGGTGAAATGTTGTCTTCACTTGTTTCGTATTATTTTTGAACTCGTTTCTGTGCACACGCTTGTGCGGTATCCATGATTGTGTATTATTCTTATAAAATTAAACTACTAAATAATAAACATATGTTAATTGAGATTTCGACTTTGTTTGACTAATAATTGGACACTCCAATTTCTGACCTTCCAAGTGAAGCATCGAGATAATAATATGAGAAATTAATAAAATCAACTCTTGTGGTAATTAAAAAAATAAGTTTGCAAAGCTAAAAGAAAACAACTAACAACCTATTACATAAATTTCTTGATAGTCCATTTTTGGTAGAATAATGCTAGATAGTGTAAGATTAACTTTGAGTGAAGGAAAACAAAACTTTTAACTTTTTTAATGAAATGTGTTTTTTTTAAGTAGTGTATTAAATTTTATCACAAACATTTTAAAACAATTAGTTAACTAGAAAATTAAAACTAAGATATGTAAGAAGTTTTATCATTTATATTTTAAAAATCAGGAATTATGAATTTAACTACTATTTTATATAAAATTGATTATGTTATACATAAATTATCCACATAATTCTAATATTATATGTTTCACCTTTTTACCATAAAAAGACAAGAAGAAAAGAAAAGAGGTTAAACATCCTATTTTATCACATTCATTATTAAAGATGAAAATAATGTATATGTAAAATTATAATACAGGAGAAAAGAAACAAAAAAAGGTACACATTGGCAGATAATTGGCATTTCATTTTGTTTGTCTTCTAGAGGGAACTGCAACATTGAGCATACCAAATACAAGTATGAATTTAGAGCAACTATTGCTAATAAACAAGAATTCAACTATATAAGGAGAGACAAAAAAGTCTTATTATAATCTTATACAAATAAATATAAAACTAACACATCAAGTTCGATGCTTCAGTAATTGAAATTCTCATAGATTCTCGTAACTGCATAAGGAAATATCACAATTTCACTCAAAATTGTGACATATTTCACATGTTTAGAATGCCTAATACAGAATGTAGGTTAGTAAAATATAAAAGTTTCTTGTGAAAAAAGTTAAATTTATTGAACAAAATTAGAAAGAAAAACATGAAAAGTCACATGAATTATTGTAAAATAAATATAAAAAAGATTAGAGATGAAATTTTAAATTTTAAAAGAACATGAATCTACTTAATTTCTTGATAATTACTGATTTGTTTTTTATTTACATTTATGTTAGAATTTGAAAGGTCAAGATTAGGTAAGAGAATAAGAAGATATATATATATATTAAATTATATAAGTTTTAATTTATTAGAGGGGCAAATGTAATTCAACTTTTAAGTTTGAGCTTCATGCTTCATAAATTAATGATTATAATATACAAATTATGGTCGTACACACCACTCTCATGTTATACCTATATATTGATTATTTAGGTTCTAAATCATAAATTTTGGGTCAAATTTCTATTTTTCCTTTCTAAATCGATCAAAATGTCTCTTTTAGTATCTCCCTTGATTTTTTATCTGTAGCAACATATGCAGTTTTCTGTTGTTTTAAATTCGCAACATATAACGAAAATTGTTGCATATATAAAAAACAAAGACTCTTTTGGGGCTTAATTCAATTAATTGATACGTAAATTCCGTATGTAACACCCAATATATAGTCCTAGATCATGTCTAGTACAAAATATGATCGTTAACAACACTCCATTGGATTTTATAGTAATTATATTTATAAAGGACATCATCTCACTAGTTCAATCATACATTGTCTAAAATCAATATTGATATTATATAACCACCCTCTAAGTCGGTATTCCAATGTTATACCTATATTATTGATATTTATGTTCCTAAATCACTAAAATTTGGTCCAATTTTCCGTTTTCCTTGTCTAAATCGATCGAATAGTCTATTAGTGTCTTCTTGGTTTTTCATCTGTAGCAACATGATGCAGGGTTTCTGTTGTCAATTGCACATCTAACGAAAATTGTTGCAACATTATAATTATAACAAATGAATCTTTAGGGGCTTATTCAATTAAATTGTCACGTATTCGATATGTAACACCAATATATAGTCATAAACATTCTAAGTAAAAAAATTATGGTGGTTAACAACCATCATGGATTAGCAATTATATTATAGACAATTCTTTACTAGGTCATCATACATGTCTAGCAATCCTATGATAGTTATATAATACCCTTTAAATCGTTCTTGTTACAAATGTTGTACCTTATTATTATGATTATTATGTTCTAAAATCACTAAATTTTAGTGGAAATTTATATTTTTCCTTTCTCTAAAGCGATCGAATCGTCTATTAGTGTCTTCTTGATTTTTCATTCTGTGTACGAAACATATGCAGTTTATGTTGTTAAATTCGCAAATATAAAAAAACTGTTGCAACTATAATTTTAACAAATGAATTTTTAAAATGTTCCCAATAATAGGCAAAGCGCATTTGTTTAACCAAAAAGTAAAATCGGCCAACCCGTTTTAGAATACGTTTTCTTTCATTTCAAGAATAGGGTTTACAAAATTTTTCATCTTAGCCGATAAATTTTGGCCGCCTTTTGTCAATCTAATTTGATATTTTTTCTCGTCACACGTTCTAATTTGATTCGATAATGTGGTGTTCTGTATTTTTTTTCTTGATTTTTAAGCTTTCCCAAGAAGAATTTATAGAGGTACAACATATTATGTAGTTGTGTACACCAATACAATATCATAGTTGTGGAATTAATAGACGTAGTTTTGCATGTCCTGATCAAATACAATTATTATGTTGCGATTACGCTTCACTGTAGAACATTATGACTCAAATATTCTACATATAATCATGTAGTAGCAACATATGATTAACATGTGACTACATATGATCATCAATGTGGACACATATGCAACAAATGTGGCTTAGAGGCGAGATTACTGGATGTGTTAGCAGTATATGCCACATGTCTGATGGACGATATTGCGATAAACGCATCAGCTTTAGCAAAACTGTGACTCATAATTGTTGCACATATAATCATCTGTAGAACATATGCCTCAAAGGTTGCTACATTATAATCAGTCTTGTAGTAACATTATGACTCACAATATTGCTACATAAAATAATTTGCTAGAAACAGATGACTCAAATGTTGCTACATATAATTCTGTTGTAGCAACATATGACTCAACTGTTGCTACCTTAAAATCATCTTGGTAACAAAATATGACTCAAATGTTGCTACATAAATCATTATACCCAACAATAGACGAAATGTTGCCTACATATAATCATATGTAGGCACAACATATGACTCAAATGTTGCTAATATAATACCTATACCAACACATGACTCAAATGTTAATCCATTATGTAGCAACATATGCCATATGTGTGAAGGCACGAACGAAGGTGGGATATGGACATGTCGGATTGTAGAATGTGTTGTTGTGTAGATTTGTAGATTGTGTTTTGTAGATTTGTTTTGTTAGAAACATCTGAACTCAAATATTGCTAACAGAAATCATCTGTAGAAAATACGGACTTAAATGTTGAACATATAATCATCGTTAGGAACATATGCAAAAACCTGTTGCTTCCTATAATCAATGGTAAACCAATATTTGCTCAAGTGTGTACAGGCGAATCATCTGTAGCGACATATGTCAAAATGGGTGATAAAACATTGTCTTAAGATAAAATAAAATTAATATGTTTGATAAATTAAATATTGGCTTTATTACTAGCATAAAAATGTTTTTCCCCACCCCCCCCAAGGTTTTTTTTTAAAGCACTGAGATATTATCCCATTAGCCCAAAATATATGCATTCGTTTGAATTGACTGTCACATAACGTTCCCGAAATGGGTGGAGTAATTCTTCCAACCAATCAAAGGGCTCAATGAATGAATGGAATAGCATCCGCACGCGATCCATTTGCATCTTGTACATAGGTTCTATTTGACCGATTAAATTTCCCATGGTTGGACGTGAGCACTCTATTGGCAAATGATTCATTATTCCACTCTGCTTCAGTAATTGGCAGCAACCTGAAGACAGGTTTATGCGTGTGAAAAAAAACTTGTCATGTTCCGTAACCACCAGGTTTTGCAGTCATAACATATTGATCAATCCCTCGTGGCAAGAGAATCTCGATTGGCACAAATGGTTACACGACAGTGTTCATGAATGTTCAAAAATCTTTTCGCATTCATAAAATCCCTGCCTCAAGGAGTTGGCCTAATTACCCCTGACATAGTTCCAATATAATAATCATCCTTACAAAGTTATATGTAACTGACTAATGCTTTACCAAAAACCTGGCATTGTTGACATCATCGCTCATTTGATTATATCTATGTGGAAGTTTCATACAAAAGTGAGATCCAGGATTCTATCTCTGGGATAATAGTAGAGCGGGTATTCCAATTCCTCTACGAATGAGTTAAAGGATTTCGTCACTAGACTGAAATAAAAAATAATATATTAATTAAATAGTTAGGAAGAGTAATACTGAAAAGACAGAAGAAATAGTTAATAATATTAAAAGTAGGATAGTCGGATTACCCAGTCTTCCCACAAATGTAGGCTTCTCATGTTCCTAGAAAATCTTGAACGGTAAAAATATGCATGACGTATTCCATTCGAATATCCTTTGAAACCAGTCCCTTAATTAATGCTTCTTTTTCATCTACAGATGGATGCCTATAAATATTCAACTTTTTATTACTAAGTCATCTTCCTCCATTACGATCCTTGAACTGTCTCCAGCATCTTTACTACTCAAATTTTGCTTGCCTTGGCAATGAGTCTTTTCTCCGCTTGGGCCTTGGTATTGGATTGCCCACCATTCTTTTTTGTACAATTGCATCAACACCATCGTTTTTTTAATCATTGACAGCCACTTAATGTTTTTAGATCTGATAGAATCTTCATCATGTTTTTTAACTTCTCACAGAGAGAGCACCAAGCTCGTCTACAAGAGGTAGCCCCTTAGTGTTGTCCTGCACCACACCACCAACACAAAGCAGCAGCAGCGCACCAAACACCAACACATCATCAACAACAACACCATCATCAGAATAAAAACTAATTAATTCACGTACTGACTTCTTAGGAACTCTCTCTTCTCTTTTGATGGTTGGTTGATCCAGCCAACACCATTTTAACTCTATCCACAACATGATCAAAAATGATTTCAACCAACCCTAGAGTTATTAGATATGACATTTGCAATTCATCTTCTGTTGGGGTAATCCAAGGATGGACAACCTAAAATAGTAAAAGTGAGTCATCAGTAAGAATTTGTTGTTGATACAGATCAATTGTCTGTCGCAACATGTGTCACAAATGTTGCTACAGATGAATCCTCTGTAGAAACATGTGTAACATGTTGCAACATATGACTCATCTATAACAACATGTGACACAAATATTGCTACAGACGAATCATGTGTTGCGACATGTGTCAAAAATATTACAACAGATGAATTGTCTGTTGCGACATGTGTCACAAATGTTGCTATAGATGAATTATATGTTGCGACATATGTCACAAATGTTGCGACATATGTCACAAATGTTGCTACAGATAAATCATCTGTAGCAACATGTGTCACGTGTCGTAACACACGACTCGTCTGTAGCAACATTTGTGGCACATATAGCAACAAATGAATCATTTGTAGCGACATGTGACACAAATGTAGCAACATATGCCTGTAATATACTAATAATAACTTACAACATCAAAAGGAGGGTTAAAAAGATCTTAAATATACTCTTCTTTGGTATTTTTGTTCTTGCCATCAACCATCTCACATCCTTGGGGATGCTTCTCTCTTTGCTGCAATTACTTGGTGGGTGTCAAATAAGAATGACTTCAAATAACAGGGCTTATAATAAAGGAACACCTTATCAATAATCAAATGTTGAATTATTATTACTTAATATAATATAAAAGATTTAAAAAACATTAATTTTACCCTGACAAGCCCATGGGAAAACCCAAACAAGTTTCTGATCTTTTCTCTAAAGGCTTAACATGTAGCGACAGGTAGATGAAGCTCTCATGACCCCATGGGTAGTTCTTGAAAAACTTCAATATTCCTACAACAAATTGAATACTTTAAAAGATGTTGTTGCCGGATCTTCGCAAAACAAAAGAATATTATGGTAATCAACATTAAGAATTAAGAATAATGACTCCTGTGCTCTTATATATACTCCCGTTCCAACAAACTTAATAAGTTAGAGGTTTTTTTAAAAGTTTTGCCAAAAAGGAAATCAAGTCAGGCTCCTCAGTTGAGGGCAGGACGTTGTCATTGTGTTCCTGCTTACTTTTTAACTATTTTTCTTTCATCATGAGTTTGTTTTACAATGTATTCAGGGATGGGCGCAACAGGAGGATTACATTTTAGCCCTGTAACTATGGAAAACGCTCTCTAATGCCAAGAAAAAATGACGGCCACAATAATTAATTAGAATTCATCCTTCTTATTGGGATGTTCAAAAAAGGAACATTCTTTTCAGAGAAAGGTCATACACGAAATGGTTCATTGAAACCGTGAAAGTAGATTAATGGGTAAATCAAGCAAAATGACCAAAAACAAACTATTCTGAAAAAAATCTTCCAATTTGACGGAAAGCTCTTTCCAGGACTGACATAATGATGCTTTAAACATTACATCAGGCTGCAGATGAATAGGGAAAAAGTGTCTGATTGATGATTATCCATCGTCAACACTAGCATTGAACTCTTCATGAAGTTCTTGTTCTTCTTCATGAATTATTTTTTTTTTCTGTTGTGCCACACTACACTTTTGTATTTTCCCCTTCTCATCTGAATCATTTATTTTCCTTGTTCCTCAACCTCTGTTTTTCCATATTCTTCCTACATTACTTGTTCTTTTTTCATATTCTTTTTGACAAAAAATTATACTTTCTTCTTGAGAAGAAGAACTTTTCAGTGCACATGTTTCTAAAGGTTGTAGTATTTTCGTCCTCTTTCGCTAAATTGAGACATAGCCTCTTTTAGATCTTTGTTTGGTCAGATTGTGTATCAATATCAAGTTTTCTTTTGACGGGGCCATTGAGTTGTATATCGCAATCATAAAAATAAAATATTTAAAGTCACCACACACATGGCTACAGCCACAAGTCAAAAACATGGCAATAATCCGATAAGCACATGCATTTAAAACCCTAATTAAATTTTACCTTACCTGATGAGAAGATCATATCAACGATTTAAAGTTAGAATTATGAGGACAACACCGGCATTGCTTAGATAGAAGAGATCTGTAAGGAAGGGATTAATAGAGGAGAGAAGATGGAGGAAGTAGTTGGCAGTTAGCAAGAAATAAATAATTTTGTGGAATACAAACGAACATTCATAGAAGAAGAGGGATGACGAGGAAGGAACAAATGAAAATAAAGCCGTTTAATTTTTTTTTAATGTGACAATTAAAATGGACAATGTTGCTACATATATAAATTTGTTGCCTCCATAGATACGAACTGTTGCATACATATATTTTTCGTACTTATTACTACAGAAAATTACATTCTATAGAAGAGAAATTAGTATAAATAAATAAACTCTTGTGGAATACGAAATGACATTTAACGAAGAGAGGAGAGATGAGAGAGGAGAGAGGGAAAATGAAAATAAAGTCATTTATTTTTTTTAATTTTGCAATTCAAACGGTTAGACATATGTTGGCACATATATACTGATCTGTTGCAAATATACGAATTGTTGCAACATATTAATTTTGTTGTGGTTATTTACTACAGAAAATTACATATGAATATAAATTGTATAAATAAATTAAACTCTTTGGAAACGAAATTGGAAATTTATAGAAGAGAGGAGAGAGGACAGAGGCACAAAATTAAAATAAAAGCGTTTATTTTTTTTTTTATTTGTACAATTCAAACTGTGAAATTATATATACTATTTTTGCTACATTATATACGGAAAAGTTGCGACATATATTTTGCGTGTTATACTAGAGAAATTACATTTAATTACACTTCACCAATTGTGTTTATACAACTTATCAACAAAGGTTAATTCACAATGATATGATATACATAACACCTTTCTAATCAATGGTTGTATACTAAACATTTTACATCTATCTGTAGATTTTTTTTTAGTTCTACGATCTCTGGGTCTTCATGTAACTAATGTAACATTACGAGACTTTACATCCAACAATTCCAGTAGGAGTGAAAGATATACTCAAGAGAAGGTAGTCAGCATTAATCCCCATTGATACTTGTAATCTATCACTCAAATACTTCAACGTACGCAACACACAAAAATTCCACAATATCGCATGGTATATCACACTTGATATAATAAACATCACCATTTCGATAGTACTACGAGTCAAATAATATTGTGATACTTACAGACTAATGCTTTCTTGTTGGGCCAAATACCACTAACATGGACTGACTTCGAATGGGTGAGATTTATAGAGATTTATTCTTTCCTTGAAACATTTAAGAACTGACCAGTTGGTTCGTTATTTGCTAAAAAAAATCCACTCAACAAGGTTCTTGGCAACATTGTACGATCTTTTGAATCTCGGAGGATAGTTTTTATTAGACCTATGAGGACATGGGATTCGTTTACACTTTTAGCTCGTTCCTTCAATTGCCACACAACTTTCAAACCAAATGGAACCCATTACTATACAGGGACATAACACACACCGACCAAGTGCCAGAAACATTAAAGGTATGCATAACCTTTAATTATGTCAATGGAGTTATCCTCATATCACTAGATTTGTCAATTATTGAAAAAAAACAAACTAGTGGTTTTTTTTTTTTTGATGGTATAGTGATCTTCAGACGGAATCTTTTTGATTCGACCTTCTACGCAATAGTTAACAATGACATCCACATAATGCCCACATGCATCAACAAGGTATCAATTTAATTATATATATTCATGTTATGTAAACAGTACATATACAACGTGAGCATGAATTTACCTCTCATTCCAGCACATATTGGATTGAGACATCAGTAGAACCAAAAAGTCCTGTATTATTAGAAATGCAAACTACTAAACAAGTCGTCAAATTCAAGTTTTTGAAGCAATTACTTAAGTAGTGATCTCCTTGTTCCCTCTATAATGTATAATATATAAATCAATAGAATGGGACAACAATAAGAAATTCTAATAATAGTTGAACGACTTTACTTGCTTTACATACTTTCGTTTTTGCATGATGAATTGTAAAGACACTCTTTATACATTTGCGAGAGGATGACATTAGTTCAGTTGGCCATCGCCATCAATGTTAAAATTCAACGGAATATGTCAATTTCAATAACACAACTAACAACTGTGATCTTTCTTCCCTTCTTTTTAGCTTTTGCTTTTTCTGTTGCTTCTACGTCTATTTGCTTCTCCATTCTCTATCTCCTTTGACTTTTTTCTTCTTATCCTTTCCTGTAGAATGCGAGGAGGTTGACTGAGGTTACCTAGATTTAGGCATATCGGACTGGCGTAGACGCATCATGACTGTGCATTCTTCTCTTTTCCTTGATCCTCCTTACCTTCTATTAGTGTCTTCTTCTCCTTTTATTTCTTCTCAATAATCATAGAAAGTGTTTGAAGAAGAAATAGATTTTTTCTAACTCTATATTTCAAAGGTTGTGAAGTCTTTTGGATCTTTGCACATCAATACTATGAGACATTTCCTTTAAAAAATATTAGTTGAACTTTTTAACACGATAATAAAATAATCATTTGCTTCTCACATTCTTGAATAGACAAAAAAGAACATTTATGTTAGAGATAAGATTAGTGTTGTCATGGAGAGTGCTTGTATCCATTTAGCCACAAGGTAAATAAAAAAATATTGAGTTACAATTCATTATAAAGAAGAATAAAACAGTATGTAAACAACCGATGGATTTTTTGGATGGATAGTCGTTGTGAAAATATAAACCTATGTTTCCAAAACATATGTAGCTGTTTGCCGCAACATATCCTCTTATGTCGCAATGAGGCATCATATGTTGATAAATCTTTACAGAATACAACATGTGAATCTTATGTGGCAACAACATATGACCAACATATCAATGTTACAATCATTATTAAATTAATATTAGCAGATGTGAAACCGCAGATAGTCTGTTGCCCGATAATTAACATTATGTTGCCACCATTGTACCTGCTGTTGCGTAACATATATAAGTATGTAGCGACAGAGGGCAATCATATGTTGACACATCTGTACCAGGTATTGCAACATTTGAAACATTATGTGGCAACAGAGACCAAATATCACTAAAATGTGGCAACATACGGGCTAAAATTCATATCACCAAAATGGCAAAAAAAAAGAAACAGCAGAAAGCAACACAAAAATGACTTTAACTAATGATAAGATAAATTTCCCAAAATAGAATTTTTTTAAGTCGGCTGATTTTCTTTTCAAAAACAGATAATAAATAAACAACACCATTATGTCGATTATCAGTTTTATACCTACAGAACATTTTATTGTTCATTAATCCAAGAAAAAACACTTTGAAAATATGTAAAGTTATTTCAAAAAATAACTACCCATATAGTTGAACACGATTACAGGATACAAAGATGACGAGATTAATGAGGGACTGGAAGGAAGAGTAACGACTGAAAAGGAAGACAAACGACGGATTTCTGATTCGAAGGAAGAAGATAAGAAAAGAAGAGATGAGCAGAGATAGAAGAGAAAGAGGAAGATGGAAAATATTTTTCTTTCAAATTGATTGGCCTTGTTGACATATAAAATTGTTTTTTTGTCTTTATAAAAGATTAGAAAGTTCTGAATCTGAAATATTAATTTGGCCCCATAATTAATTAATTACGTTTTAAAGAAGATTTAACCGAGTCTTGGTCAATCTGTCACCAGAAACAAAAACGAGACTTATTTGACACCTTTCGCTTAATTTTCTCGAGTTTATTTTTGTTGGTTTAAAAAAGGGGGTCCATTTTTGGAGTTGCATAGTACAATCTCCTTCAAGATGAATGTAGTTCCTCGAGGATAAGTTCTCATAGTCGTCTTCGTATTCTACATCAATGAAAACATTTTTAAGATCAAATTCCCTAATTTATACTGTACTATTCAATTGAATTATATTGTTGAATTCTGCTCTTATGATGTCAATTGCAAGCCATGTCCTTGAGAATGTACCAATTAATGTCCATCTACACGTATCAGTGAGGATGTCGTGTTCTTCCTTTGTCAAGGTGACCACTGATTTACCTTGTTTTATTTCATGAGCCCTAGGAGGAAGTTTGTATTAAATACAATAGTTAGTTAGTAATTAGTTGAGTAGTTGGCTGGTTCAGCATAATAGTTAGTTAGGAATATAAATTAGTTATAACAAATTGTAGTGGTTAGAATTATATAGATGTGAAAGTGTATGAAGTGATGTATATATATGAGTATAATGATCAGATGTAACTAACTCAATACAAATTACACTTCACTGTACATTTGTTTGTTTTCCTTTTCTCAACACGTGAATCTCCATTTAAGGAGTTAGTAGGAGTTTAACATGGTTCGGGAGCTGGAAAGTGAAATCGCAACAATGGTAGTCGATCTTGTATTCCTTACCACACATCCTCTCTATTTGTCATCCCATGGGATACTACGAGGGTCGTTATTGTTCCTGTTAATGTGACAGGATCAGAAAAATATGGATTATGGCGGGAAGATCCATGCCGACATTACTTACCAAGAGAAGAGGAAGAAGGTTGTTGATGGGAACCTGGAAGAAGAAAGCAAGTTTTAGAGACTAAGTATCATGATCAATGGGTACCTTATGCAATGTTCTCTCATGGATTATGAACCCGGATCTCCCAATCTCTTAAGTGTTCATTTGTAGCGTTCGATGCTCACTAGTTTGGGAAGAACTGATAGGAACGATTTGATAAGGTAATCGTTTAAGGTTTTACCAGCTACATTCGAGAGGAGAGAATTGCCTACGATTGCACAGGGGATCGATACTTTTCGGGTTATTTTAAAAATTGAGAAACTGGGCAGTAATAGATGCACTGGTGATATTCCAAGTTGTGAGTGTTCAAAGTCAAGGTTATATTGAGCATTTACATCAACAACGAGATTCAATTTCTTGGAGACTTAAATGAATCACACTCGCAGTCTAGGAGGCAAATTCTGATGAAAACTTCTAAACCAACTCTCAATCAGGCGTATGCCATGATTGTTGAAGAAGAGAGTCAAAGGTCTGATGTGGATCATAATTCTCCGGGAATGAAAGCTATAGCTGAAGCAAATGATATTAGACCTCTTTGGACTACTAAGAATCCACCAAAGATTTGATACAAATCTCCAAATGCTTTTCGTGATCATTGTAATACATAAGGCCATATGAAAAATGATTGTTTTAAGCTTATAGGATATCCATCTTGGTATAAAGGTAAGAAGAAAGATGGATCTAATGTGAAACACAATGTACCACATGTGTTTGAACTAAGTAGGCAGTAGAATGAGGGCCCCTTCTTGTGGAAACTTATCCTTTTCTCAACAACAATAATCATTGCAGGAGGAATTCACCATGTCTGTGGAGGAAAGGTCATACAAGAGTGGAGCATCCCTCATGGTCATGGGATTACATGGATCTCATAATTGTTCAGATCTCATCCCTGCTGACATGTGTGCTCATGGAGTGGATCTACAGATTCATATAGTCATGGAGGGTGGTGCGGTATTAACACGGCTTTACAGGCAATCAACTTAAATCATCTAATTCGTACACATATCCTTCAACGAAACTGCAGGTATTGTTAACGCTCCGTAATAACATAATCATCTAGTCATAGAGGATAGTGATAGTTTACACAGGTGTGAAAAATCATATGACTTCTACTCCAGATCTTCTTTGTGCGACTTCAAACATTCTACATTCAAATGGGTTCAATAAAGTTCATTTGCTAATTGGTTCAACAAAATGCTATTGTTTTTAGTGAGGCATCGTAGTTTGATAGGGAGATATATCTCATGTTTTATTATTCCAGATTATTTAAAGACACCTTGTAAAGTTTCCTAAACGACTAGAGAACTGCATTTTTATATGTATTTTATCCTGATCATGCGTATTGCAGGACTCACATGGAAGGTGGAAGGGGACTGGTTGCAGGAAATGGTTTACTACTGGTGACAAGGTTTCTTCTATGTAGACTCTACTATTCTCCTCAGCTGCCTTGGCACAATGGATACTGTTGATTTTGGATAATACCGATTCGGACATTAGTCCTCACAAGGTTCTTCAGGCAAAATGCACAATACCACATATCTCTACTTCTTCAAAATTGTTACCTTGTACAATGTCCTTTGGCAGCAAACGAGGCTGCCTTTTTCATCAAAGTTTACTAGATCAAAATTGTTGTTTGATTTAATTCATGCTATGTTGGGGTCCATATAAATTTTTTACTTATGATGGAATAGATATTTTCTTATTTCGTAGATGATTGTAGTGAATGGTATGTATCTGCCGCTCTCAAATTGAAAAATGATTGTTGTTTGTTGTATCATTGATTGAAAGATTTGCTTCAGCTAATACAAGGTAGTTTGGTTGGTTATTCAAGATTTATTTTTTTTTTCCGAGAAGTGATTTGAATGTACAAAAAATTTTAACCTACATTGTAGTGATTTGTTTAGAAACAACATGTATTGTTATTAAATCCTTGGGTTTACACCACCCCACAAATAGGGTAGTGGAGAGGAGACACAAACAAATTCATAAGGTTGCCAGTCCATTAGATTTCAAGCTATTTGCTATAGATTTGGGGTTCTATGTTTCAGAATGCTGATGATTTGATTCAATAGATGTATACAGCATCTACTGCATTATCAGGAAGTCTCTTTTCCGGTGTTTTTTGGCAGGTTGAACCGTCTTTACATAATCTTATTGTTCTAGGCTTGATTATGCTGTTGCTTGTCAATCACCATACCAAGGGGATAAATTTGACACAAGATCATTAAGTAGTTTTTTGGGTCTTTACAACACCCAAATGGATACAAAACTATATTAATTGTCCCCAAAAATTTTTCATATAGAGATGTCATGTTTAGAGAAGATCAATATTCATCCAATATATTTTTCAGGCTGAGTTTGGTGACTCTTCTTCCTTTGAGAAGAATTATGAATGTTTGTTTATGATGTCCTCCTACTATTCTTTTGCCTGAGTATCTGTTACTCTCTAGATCAGCTTTTACATCTTCTGATCAAGATTCTTAATATCTTCCTTCCAATCTCACACCATCTGATCTGTTTCTACTATATTGACATGATCTAGGAAGGTACACTAGATCTTCTAAGCCTTTGGTGGCTACATGGTTTTGTTATACTGCTTCTCACAACCCTGCACATTCATTCTACTTGTTCTACTTACTCATCCCTTATCCAATATAGTCTTATGCCTCCTCTCCCCATGACATTTTCAACATTGTGCACTTTTCTGCTATAAAATAACCCCAGTTTTTTATGGATGAGGTTGTTGCAGAATTCACATTGGCTTCAAGTTATGGGAACTAGAATTAAAGGCTTACATTGTAATCTACTTGTGACTTAGGTACGTAATATTGTCCTAGGGAGATTGCTATTGGATGTTAGATGGGTTTAACAAGAGCAAGTTTAATGCTCAAGGTGAGGTAGGAGAGTTAGAGAGCAGGTGCCCCAAATGCCCACCACAACCCCACCGCCGCCCAAAGCCCCCCGCAACCCTGCAACCCCAAGGCGGCAACCAACACCACAACCCACCCACGCCAGCCCACCACTGGCACACCTGGCGCACCAACCACCCCCCCACAAGCGCCGCGCCCCAATGGGCAACCAACCAAACAACGGGGAAGGCAACCCCCAACCCCACACAACACAAGGCCGCCCCCCCCACCAAGCAACCCGCCACCAAGCAACCGGTAAACCAAACACCAAAACCGCGCCCGCACTGCCCCAAGCAACCAACGCACCACACCCCCCCACCCAACTGCACGGCGGCGCAACACACCCAACAACCCAAAAAACAACCGCCCCCAAACAAGCAACCAAATGCAACCCAACGGCCCAACGGCGCCCACAACGCCCCGCAACCAACCCACCACCCCACACACCAAGCAACAACCTGCAAGCACCAACCAACCCAATGGCCCACCCCCCACAAGCGCCCCCCAACGCAAGCACACAAACAAAAGAAACACCACAAACAGCCCAGGCAACCCCAAAAACCCAACCATGCAACCCAAACCACGCCCCCGCAAACGCAGCCCAAGCGCCCACCCCGCCATGCCCAACAACCCCACCAACAAGCAACTGGCAACCCCCCACCACCCCCCAGCCACCCCCAACAACCCAACAACGCACAACAAGCCAACCCCAACAAACACAAACAGCAACACCCCCCCAACCCAAGCAACGCAACACCCCCCCAACCAACCCCCCCAGCCCAAAGCACAAAGCAATTGCACAAACCAACCCACAAGCGCCCACAACCAGCACCCACGCAGCGCAAGCAACACGCGGCACAGGCAACGGCACAACAAAAAAAACACGAAAAAAACAACACAACCCCACAAATGCAACAAAAGCCAACGAAACCCAAACCCCCCACCACCAGCCCCCACAACACCAACCAATGCACCACACACAACCCACAACCAGTGGACAACAGCCCAACCCAACCAACAACCAAATTGGCCAACCAACAACCCAACCGCAACACCCGCTGCCCCAACACACAAAAAAAAAATCAAACCAAACCACACACACAACCGCGCAGCCCACAAACCAACAACACACACACAACCCAACACCCCAAAGGCCCCAAACCAACAAAGCCAGGCCCCCCCCACCAACGCAAGCCTGCACAATGCAGCCCGCCCAACATGCACCCCGCAAAACCGAAAAAAGGAAAACAAACAAAAAGAGGGAAAAAAAAGATGAAAGACAAGGAAAAACAAAAGAAAAAAAAAGAACGGGACACTCCCGTGCCTGCAAACAACCCCCAACAGCAGCCCCCCCAACCCCAACAAGCCCCCAAACAACAACAACGCCCAACGCCCAAGGTGCACCGGCCACTGCAAAACAGGCAAACGTATGCGCCCCCACAACACAACAAACCCGTCCACCCGGGCAATGCAAGCAACCAATGCACAGCAATTGCCAACCCATGCGCCACTGCGCCAAGATGAGCACCAAGACAAGCCCACACCAAGCCAACAAACAACACCCCGCCCCCACCAAGCAGCAACACACCGCAACCAAGCAGCGCACAAACGCGCAACAGCCACAGATGCCAAACCCACAGGCGGCGCAAATTGCAACCAACGCCCCCACCGACACCGCCCCACAACAAACGCCCAACCCGAACCATGCCACCAACCATGCCAACAACCCAACCCCCCACACACCGCAAGCAACGGCCAAATGCAAACAACAGATGACAACACGTGGGGCAAATTGCAACAAACCAACCACAACAAGCACAAACAACACAACAATTGTCACCAATGCCCAAGCCACCCAAACCCCACCAAAACACCACACAACGCCACCACGCCAACAACACCGCCAGCAAAAGCCCCTGCAAGCCCAACAAGCCCCAACCGGCCCAACCCAACACAACAACCCTGGCATGCCAAAGCCACACACAACAACTGCCCAACCAAGCAAGCCAGCCACCATGCCCCAGGGGGCCCAGCAAGCGCCCAAGCCAACCAAGCCCCACCAGCGCCACAACCCCCAACCAACACTGCCAACACCCGCAACAACAGCACAACAACACCCCACCACAACCAACACAAACCCAACAATGCGGGCACCCAAAGGCCCCACGCCGCACCAACCAACCCCACAACAACAACCAACCACCGCCAACAACACCAACAAACACACGCCAGCCAAACAGGATCACAACCAGCACCTCCGGCTCAACAACATATCCCCCACATGATCCAAAGCCAACGCCAACCCAACAACCCCATCACCAACAACTCAACCCCACAACACGTCTTCACCCACCAGACCAACCAACCACCAACCCGCCAACCAACACCAAAACGCCCTGCCCAACAAGCACAAACCGCCCAACCGCAACAACAAGACCGCAACACAAAACAACCACCCAGCAACTGCCACAAGCCACAACCCCCACACAAGCCAACCACCGGCAACAACAACCAACAAGCAACCAACCCAAAGGCGGCCCGCGCAAGCCCAGCCCCCCGCCCCAAACCGCCCAAGGCCCAACCCAAGGCCAGCAAAACGCAGGACCCCACGCCAACCAAGTGCAAGCAAGGGGCAAGCAACAAGCAAACACAACCCAACGCACCCCAAACCTGCGCCAAGGCAACACCCCACAAGCAACAAACACGCCCACGCGACCAACAACCAAAGAAGCCAACAAAAAAAAACAAAAGACACAAACAACACCAACAACACCAAAACCACACCAGCCCAACCCAAGCCAAGCAGCAAAACCAACAAGCCCAACCCGCAACTGCGCCCAAACAGTTGCCCACCCAAAGAGATCCAGGAAAATGGGCCCCAAGTGCCCACCACCAACACCAAGCACCACCCGGCAAACGCAACCAACCGCCAACCGCCACCCCCACGTGCAGCACAAAACACACAACCCAACTGGCAAACCCCCCATTGCCGCCCAGCCCACACCCCTGCAAGCCAACCCCAACCGCCCCCAACCCCGCGCCACAACCAACAAGCGGCAAAAAAACCGAAATAAAAGAAAGACGACGTGACGCAAAAAGACACAAAACCAAACAAACAACAAAAGAAAGAAACAAAAGTGCCCAACAACAACAAGCCCACACACAAACAAACACACACAACACAACAACCCCCAACACTGCCACAACCCCTGCAGCAGCACAACCAAGCCCCCAAACACAACCCCCCAAAGTGCAAGGCCCAAGACCGCACCCACAAGAAACCAACATACCAACCCAAACAATTGGCCAACCAGCCAACAACGCAAACAACCCACAAAAAAAAAAAAATCGACAAAGCAAACAACAAGTGACAAACGCGGGGCGCCAGCAAAACAACCTAACAAACCACTCCCGGCGAAACACAACCGGCCCCAAACACCACCTAACAACAAAAATAAGACAATCAACACACGGCCCCAACCCCCAAAAAAACCAACACCCCCACACGCACACAACCCAAACAGCAAGCCCCCTGCCTGCACAAGCCCTGCACAAGTGCCCCAAACCAAGCCGCAAGCAAGCCACAAGCCCACCGCCAAGCAGCCACAACCATGCCCCCCAACCCAAGCCAACCAACAAGCCGCAACCCAACAAAAAGCAACACCACAAACCCAACAACAACAGCCAAACCCAACCACGCGCAACACGTGCCCCCCACCAATGCAAGCATGGCAAACAACACCCACGTGCAAAAAAACAACACCCAACAACAACAAGCACAACCACAACCACCGCCCCAACCAGCCCAGCACCACACACCGGTGGTGCAAAGCGCAAAAACCCCGCAAAAACCAACACAAACAACCAAAAAGGTGCCAACAACAAGCCAACACGCAAGGCCTGCAAGGCACCCCACCGCAACAACAACAACACCAACCGCACATGCACGCCAAGCAACACACGCGCGCAACCACCAATTGCGCCAACCATGCAGCACTGCAACCACAGCCCCAACCAAGCAATGCCAAGGCCCAATGGGCCCGCCGCGGCACAACACCCACACAGCCAAACAACCCAATGGCGCACAACCAACCCCCCACACAACAAGCCACAACCCAAGCAACCCAAGGCAAACCGCCCAACAGCAAAAACCCAACAAGCCCACACCCCCCCAACCAGCAACACAACAGCAACACCCAACAACACGCAACGTGCCCCCGCCCCACTGCAACACCCACCAACAACAAACAACCCCCACGCGCAAACGCGCCCACCAACACCCCAGCAAACAACCAGCGCACAACAACAGCACCTGACAGCAAACGGCACACCCCCCGCAACCGTGCAAACCCACAGAACAATGCAAACAGCCCCCGCCCCAGGCACCATGCGCCCAACCAAGCCAAACACCAACAACAAACAACAACAACCAACAACGCAAAGCCAAAGCCCGCCCCTCAACAACCAAACAACTTGGCCAACCCCACCAACCCCAAACCAACCCGCGGCCAACCAAGCACACAACCAGCAATGCCAACAGCCACACTGCCCAATGAACAAAATGGAAACAAGAAAGGGCACAATTGGCACCAGCAACCAACAACCAACGCCAACAACCAAACACCCCCAAGCCACAACAACAAAACTGCAACCGCCCCACCCCAACCAACGCCACCAGTGCAACAACACGGCAGCCCACCGCAACAAGCCCCCAACAACACCACTGGCCCCAAAACCAACCAAGCCGGCCAGCAACACCCAACCAAACAAACAAAAACGCCAACCCTTGCACCCAACCCAACCCAGTGGCACCCAACCAGACCGCACAACGCAACCGCACCTGCCCAATGCGGCCAATCAACAGCAAAACAGGCACTGCTGCCAACCGCCAACCATGCCGGCCGCACCAACCAACCCAAGGGGCACAAACCCAACCAGCCAACCAACAAATGCCCCGCCAATGGTGCCCAAAAAATAAAAAAAAACACAAAGAAAAAAGAAAACGAAAAGCAAAAACAAAATAGACAAAAAAAAGAAGGGGGTGGATAAAACGACAAGAAGAAGGAAAAAAAAAAAAAAGACACGACTAAGAACACCCGGAGGCAATGCCCACCAAAGTGCAACACCCACCACCCCACCCCCCGCACAACCGGGGGTGCCAAACACAACACAACAGCCAACGCAACCCCCGCCGCCCCCACGCCCCAAAACAACACCCAAAGGCTCAACTAGTAGCTAAGGGTACAAACACAAGAAAGGTTTGGATTATCAAGAGACATTTTCTCCTGTCAAGATGCCGGTAACGTGAGAGTTTTACTTTCTTTGGCTGATGCTATGCATGGTTGGGTTTTACATCAAAATGGATGTCTTTAATGTTTGCCTTCAGGGTGACTTAGTTGAGGAGGTTCTGTACATGGTTTCCCACCGGGTATGCTCAAACAGCGGGGGGAAGTTATTCCACGTCTCTAACTAAAAAAATCACTCTATGGTCTAAGCAGGCTTCTCGCAGTGGGAATTTGAATATTAGTAGGCACTTATAGTTTTGGCTTCATCTAGAGTCACCATGATTACTCCTTGTTTACCAAACCTTTCTGATTCTGATTTGGTTCTAATCTTAGTTTATGTGGATGATCTTTTGATGGCTGGTTCTTGTTCTCAGTTTATTCAAGCCACCAAACTTATGTTAAAGAATCAATTAATGATCAAGGACTTGGGAGAGATGATATACTTACTTGGTCTTGAAATTGAAAGGAACAAAGATGGTATTATGGTGAGTCAAAGGAACTTTGCTTTGGATCTTATTACAGATTTCGGTCTTGTAGGGACCAAACCAATTAGCACACCTTTGGAAGTCAATCAAAAGTTCATTAGTCAGGATTTTGACATAAATTGTGAAGCTCAGGATACACATGAAGATGTAGTTCTTAGTGATCCTACATGTTATCAAAAACTAGTTGGTAAGCTACTATACCTCACCATGACAAGGCCAACATTAGTTATGCAGTGCAAAATCTTAGCCAGTGCATGCACAAGCCTAAGAAGTCACATATGGAGGGTGCATTAAGAGTAATAAGGTACTTGAAAAATGAACCAGGTTTGGGAATTATGCTGACATAAAAAATCTCTAAATAATTTTCAGTTTATTGTGATGCTGACTGGGCTACATGTCCTATGACAAGAAAATCTGTTAGTGGCTTTGTGGTGAAAATTGGAGATTTGTTAATTTCGTGGAAGTCAAAGAAATAGAATACTGTATCAAGAAGTTGCGCTTCAGAAGAGTTTATAGAAGCACTGGCTAATGCTGTTGTATCAGAAGTTGTTCGGTTAATAGGCCTGTATTTGGCTACAAAGAGTGAAGATAGAGTGGAATTACCAGTTAGACGTTGTGATAGCAAAAGTCGCATTCAAATGACTTTTAATCCTAATCATGAAAGAACTAAACATCTAGTAATAGATGGACATTTTATCGAGAAAAGTACAAAAAGGGCTTATTCAGACAGATCATTGGGACTTCGAAGAAGCAGTTAGCTGCTGGACATATTAAAAAGAGGTTTAGGGAGGGACTAACATGATTTTCATTATGCAAGATGGGTGTATTATACAAATTATTTGCATCATACAGATTGAGGGGGAGTATTAAAGACAATAGTTAGTTAGTAATCGTGAGTAGTTGCTGGTGGTTCAGGCATAATAGTTGTTAGGCATCTAAATAGTTATAACAATTGTAGTGGTTAGATGTCGTGGGTTAGGAATCAATAGATGTGCAAGGGTAGGAAGTGAGTATATATTGAAGTATAATGATCAGATTGTAAACTAACGCCAATAGAAATTACACTTCATGTACATTGTTGTTTGCCTTTCTTCTCAAACACGGGAAAATCACCATTGAAGGGACAGTAACAGTTTGATCCTCGATTTCTTGTGGTTTTGGTTCCGTATAGCTGCTGCATAATTTTGTTTGACTGTTTTGGGTCCCTTGTTCTTTTGGACTGATTGATTCTCCTGACCATTCTGATTTGGGTTTTGAGAGTTGGTCATTTGTGTTTCAGGGTGCTTGTCTTCGAATTGGGTTTTCGTCTTACTCCGATCTGGTGGGGCTAGTGGAAGGGCGGGGAAATGGAAGGAGTACTCCTCCGTTAGACTCATTCTCTGGCGGTGGTAGGGTGGATAGATAGTCGTTGCCCACCCAAATGTTACTGTTAATTTTAGACAGAGTTAAGAGAAAAGCTTTTATAGAGAGGTCAGAGAAAAAGTCAGTTCCCAATTAGCACTTAGAAACAGAGAGGGTCCTTTGTCTGTACAATTATGAGTTGTACATATGTGTAAAATACATATAGTATACAAAACTTAAGAATGTATTAAAAACAAAATTAATAGCAAACACACAAAATGATGAAAATAAACACTTTCAAATTTAAAAGTATGAATTACTTAGAAGTATCATATTAACCTGGTGAGAGATACTACAAAACATTTAATGTATCTTCAAAACAACAAAGCTTCAACACTTGACTGTCAGTCAGTATGTAAAATACTATTCTACACTAATCAGTTCATCAATTGCTGATGGAAGGAAGTCACTCTTTATACTTGCAGGATCATCATTCTCGCTAACATATTCCTCCTTTGCCTTGTCGGTGCCATATTTCCATAACAATGACACATATCTTGTGTGAGAATAGTCACTTTAGAAAAAGATTGTCCCGGACTTTGATTTCATGGCTTAGAAATTCAGCAAATGCAGCTACATTAGTTACGCAGTCATTGCAAATAGGAAAAAGATACAATATAAATTAAATGAAATGTGTAAGTAAATAAAAGTGGATACAGTACTTACATGTCTTTTTTCTTTTTTTGGTAATATTTTAATTTCAACTTTCTACATGGCAATATTAAATGACAATATTACTATAATATAGAAGTTATGAAAATAAAGAGGGGTGACTAATATAGTTAATTTTTTGAATAAAATGAATTAAAAATAAAAATCTACTTTATGGGGCGACTAATGAAGTTAATTCATCTTTTACAGAAAATTCTTATAAGTTTAATAATTAATACACTTCTATTCAATCATCATTTTCTCTTAAAAAATGAAGAAATAAATACAAAAATTAGTATGTTAACTTTATCCCTCTAATTGCAATTGACCAACTTTTTCGTATCATTTTGAATTTAAAATTTTGGTCAATTTTTTCCTACTACGTGTTTAGAACTTTAATAACTACTCTTGTTTTTTAATATAAATATAATCGACTCACATGCATATCCCATTTAGTTTAAAATTATACCTCTTAATTCTAATTATAATTTCTCCTATAATACCCTTCACTTCCCATTATCTCAAACACATTAAATTATGATCCATTTTTATAATAATTTCCCATTTCTAAAACCTTAGCCTATATATTTGCAAAGGAAAAAGTGCAAGTACTAGAAGAACAACAACAATATTTATTGAAGTAAAAATCATCTACACATGATGATATTTTTAGACATATCATGCTTTGAGGTGATTTTTTTGGGGTCATTTCTTTCAATTTGATTTATTTGTCATATTTTAAACCTGAATTTTTTAGATTGAATGAGCTTTCTATTCTTTTTTGTTTACATTTTCAATCTTTGATGATTCTTAATTTAAATTAATTTTTGTTGATTTCTTATTCAATATTACTGACATGCTTTTTTCTATTGAAGAATATATCATGTGAATTTATCATGCATCGTACATCAACTTGTAAAATGGGAAAAATAAAGCTCCTTTTAGAGGTTGTGAATATAAGTGTTTGAATGCGTATGTTAGGCGCATAAACTATAATACACTATAATACTTGTGCAGTATCACAAAATCTGAGCAATATATGAAATTTTGATGATATTCTAAAATTATATTCCTGCGATTCTAGTGAAGTCAAAATAGTTATTTTCATTGCATTCAACACAAATGATGTGTATGCTCATATCCTCTGAGATTCTAGTCAAGTCAAAATAGATATTTTCATTGCATTGAACAAAATGATGTGTATTCTCATATCCTCTATTTGTTCAATGCGCGTTGATAGTTATAACAAATACTATTGAGAACTAATTAAATTGCTTACAAACTGACTTGAACATCATAATTGTCCTAATTTCTTTGTTTACAAGCTTTAATGGTCGTAACAAGTAATACTTAAAACTAGTTAAATTGCTTACAAACTGACTTAACACCACATTGTCCTCCTTATTAGATATAGATAATCTCATGATTTGATGTAACCTTAATCTTATTTTAGCTAATACCCACAGCTAAAGTTTAATAAAGTGGCCTTCACTACATTAATATAGTCATAAAATCACTTTAGTGGACTAATAAATGCTTCGCCTATATCAAGAGCTGGTTGTTACATAGTCCTACACCGAACATTCAAAAGGAAAAATAATCCTTTAAAAGTAAAAGGAGAAATGGATAGTTCACTTTTAGGGGTGTGGAGTTGAGAGTTGCACACGATTTAAGTCTAAATCCTAAATCGCTTTTGTAATCAGAAAATTTCTGTAAAGGGGTGGTATTCCCGGTGTTTTTCTCCAGTTGTGCTAAATAAAAGAAACATTGATGCCTATGCGCGTGTCCGTCTCAAAATTGAGTTTCTCTTGACAGGTTACAAGGTAGTGTCCATTGACATGAACGTGTAGAACCCTACTTTTTCACTTTTTTTCCGCGATATTACTCAATTCATGTCCAAATACACATTTCTCATTCCTACTTATGTTTTCTTAATTAAATGAACGAACTTGTATGTACTACTCATATAGTTTTTGTATGTTTTGTTTTCCCGATATTACTCAATTCATGTCCAAATACATATTTCTCGTTGCTACTTATATTTTCGTAATTAAATGACCAAATATGTATGTACTACTCATATAATATTTGTATGTTGGTCAAATTCATGCTTTCAAGGTTAATACTCTCTTTTGACAATTTTAAATGTGATGTTGCGTTTTTGAGAGCCAATTTGAATATTATTTATAAAGTTAGATTAGATTATGTTAGTTCGATATTTTAAACAAAAAATTTAGATATCCATAAATTTTATGAAAAGTATCAAATATTGAAATTTTTTTGCATATCAATATATGATGAAAAAATATTTCATAAAATATTAGTCAAAGTTCTTATAATTTGACTCTAAAAAGAAAATCTTGACAATTAAAAGTAGACGGAAGAGTAACTCTCAACGATAAAATAAAAACAATAGTATTATTTATATATTTATTTTGTAAAATGACAAATATAAAAAAAAGAATGACATATTGATACAAATGGAGACGACAACACATAAATGAAAACAATACTTACTAAATAGTGTCCTACTTTGACTTTTTTTCCTCCCATATTACTCAATTCATATCCAAATACATAAATAATGACAATTTTTAAAAATATTTACACGACACTCGTTTATTTATTCGTTAAATATTTATATCAAATCAATACAACTTATCCTAAAGAAACACTAAAATAATTTAAAATAACTTTAACAATAATTAATTAATGATAATAGCTTAATTGTCATTAAATATATTTTTAAAGGCAATTAACATTTTTTAAAACGTCTCTAAAACATATAACAACATTAGATTTAATTACAATAAACTAATGCCAATAAGGCATTAGAATTCTTTGTCGTTACTCATACTTTATTGTTACTAAAAATGATTTTTATTATATTAAAATATAATCTATCGAAGTAAATTATATGTTAATTAATCATATGATTTTTTGAAGTTAAATATTTGTTAACTAACTGCATGATTAAGTAAAAGAAATATATATGTTTCATGCATACAAATTGTTAGTGAAGAAACTTACAATATAATAAAATTGCAAGATTACAATTGAAAATAAAATGAAGAAATGAATCTTTAGGCTGAGTCACGAATATCTCGGTCTCTTTAAGGAGATTCAAGCCCACTGCAGCATAGTCTACATCGATCCAGCATTAATACTCTTGACTTGTCTACTTCAGGATATAACAGTCCAACAACAGTGTATAACTCAAGCAACTCCGGATTAGTTGAAGAGTCCAAAGCTCCACAAAAGGAAAACATTCATTCAACAACATATAATACTCTATTTTTTATATGAATTATAATGAAGGGGGGGACTAAGAATATTTTTTTATTATCAACTGCTCTTTAACTACTTGACTTCAATATAAACCACTCATCTGTTTCACTCATATTTCTGTACTTCTCTTGGTTTGCTCCCTATCTCAATACAAATGAAGACTAAACATTATAGGTGATGAATTCTCTTGCAATGAAATAGAAGATAGTTGGTAAAAAATTTTAGGTGTTTTAAATTTGCCAAATGAAGACTCCCAAACTGTTACATAAGGTACAAGACTAAATATAGGGAATAATGGATTGAAATGAAGAGTTGTGGGTTACATAAGTTACTAAAACTAATGCACCATACCAACCTGTACTGACCAATGTATAGAGCCATGAAGCGGCACCGACTATAGCCCACTAGTAGGTAATGCCAAACCGTAACCCCAAAACAACACGTAAGGGTGTGAAGGATAGAAAGAACACAAGACTAAGAACAAATACTATTTAACAAACATAAGCAAACCAAAACATAAAAAAAAAATACAATAATGAACGGATCCCTCACAGAGCCTGGAATCACTAATACGGCTGCCAACAAAACGAGTAAAAGTCTCAACGTGGACCACCAAAACTAGATTAGCTCGAAAAGTAGTAAAGGACAAGTCTTTAATAAACAGATTGGAGACTGAAATAGTACAAAACCCGTGTCTCACCCTGTCTCCAGACCCAGAAAAGACAATAGCCTCCCAAACTCGGAATCAACGGCTGATTGCTGGTGCCGAACCTGATCACGAAAATAGATGACAGAGCTTAGCCAGAGTACCAAATAACAGGTACCCAGTAGGCATCATAGGGACTGACCTAGGAAAAGTAAAGCAATATGAAAAGAACGGAATCACAAATAGAGCGTCAAGAACAGAAGGCTAAGTAAACACAGAAAGTAATGCAAACGAGTGTATAAAGATCTAACTAAATTAATATAAATAAGTAACTACACCAAGGACCCACAATAACCTAGAAGGTACCTCGTGCGCAAGTGTAAATAAAAACTTGAACGGACCCCCATAAGCCGACGAGAGTACACAAAATAACTATAACTTAAGGAGGGGATAGAAATCGAGGCCAAAAGAACACCGAACAAAGTAGTGAATCTTGACGGTACGGAGGGCGGGCCTTTGAACCGGACGCTCACCAGAATACACAAGTAGCCATTGCAAAAACATATAAGTAACTGAGGCGGACCTCTAAAGGATGCTTTACATAACTTGAGGAGACCGGACTCTAAACGGATCTAACATAAAGTAGGTGGATGTGTGAGGGCCGCAACATAAAATTCGGGTACCCGACCAAAGATTTCGATTAGAGCATGCTGAAGAGTCTTTATCGATCTATAATCATACATACCCGTGGAACGCCACTCCATACTTACGCGATCAATGCTAGCCCCTTCTTTCTTAAAAGCCGAATAGAAACTGAACTTGAATTCACGGAGCAAAATTCATTGTCACTGAGAACTCGAGAAAGACATAAATCGAAAAAAAAGAGTAAATATCACTGTGGAGCGAGTCATCGTCTGCTAAATACCAAATTATCAGGACTCAAGTCTTGCCTACATCAGTCTACAAGGATTCAAGCCGGCCGAGCGGACGTTGGGCTAAAACTAAATCTACCGACTTTGAGAATTATGCATTTCTAAGAAACCCTAGTCAAACCTAAACTAGTCCCAACATACTCCGATACCATTATTCAAACATTACAAGTATCCATTATACAAGAAGGTCAAATTAAGAACAATAAACATGCTCACAGTGACCCGATCATTCTCAGAAAAAGCCGCGAAATATTGATCTTTTACACCTATGTTGATCAATAAACTACCCAACCCAAATCCCAATAATCAACATGCATTACACTGTTCGAGTGCAATCCTAAGAAGAAAAACCATTAGCCTACCTGAACGACAGATCTGCGCGCTCCAAAAATTCACTTCCCCTGATCTTTTACTTTCTAAAAGTCTCGAAACGTTGATCTTTCTTCCACAATTGATGAGAGTAAGAGGCACAAATATAATGTCTATCAATAGACATAACATGATATATAATATGACATATAATATATATTTTTATTAAAATTAAAATTTCATACCAACACAAATTAAAAGTCTATGAGAAACCTCCAGTTATGCGAATATTTTAAAATGATTTTATCTAGATGTCACATAAATCCAAAGCATTTGTTCTCTTTCATTTTTTTCCTTGTCATTTATTTTAATTTTTATATGGTTATTAAATGCAAAATTACACTTAAATTATCAATGTAGTTTGGTTTTGACTTAATGGTAAAAAAAATATTTTAATTAATTTATTTACTTTTTGTAAGTTTCATATTTAATTATTTATTGTTCTATTTATCTATTTAAAGTACTATCATTTTTTACCAGTTTCAGACTTTAACTATCACTTCCTTTTAGATGAGCTTATAATGTATCAAGCATAACAACTGATACACAAAAAAGCAACCTTTGTTTCATTCTGTGAAGTAAAGTATATTAAGTATCACTATTTTAACTGTTGGGAGGTAAATCAAGTGAAATAATTTTCTCGGGAGTTGGCTAAATGCGAGAACAAACATTCTACAAACAAATAGTGAATCATTACTTCCTTTCAGATGAGCTTATAATGTATCAGGCACAACAAATGATACACAAAAAAGCAACCTTTGTTTCATTGTGTGAACTATAGTATATTATGTATCAACCATTTTAACTGTTGGGAGGTAAATCAAGTGAAATGATTTTCTCGGGAGTTGGCTAAATGTGAGAACAAACATTCTACAAACAAATAGTGAATCATCATAAAATATCAAAAAAACAATGTATTGCAAACTAAAACAAAATAAGTAAAAAGGTTGTTATATTTTAATTCCATCAGTAAAATTGATTTCCATAAACAACTCAAATTTGGGCTTTGCAGCAATAACTTTCCAATTGCATATCCTTGATATACCATTTGCTTCTTTAACAGCTATCGCAGTATGTATAACAGACGCACATTCATATACCCATACATTAAGTGTATGAAATCCAAACAAATGATACATTTTTTGTCGGAGGTGAACTCTTGCCTAATTGAATGCATTAACTTTGTGAATGCAAGTTGTCCTCACATATATTGTTTATAGCTGCCATCTTTTCTACTATAAAGAAATTCTCAATCGGAATTGATGCATTACCAAGTTACGAGAAAAAAAATGAATGAAGTACAAAATAGACAACTGAATGGCATCATCAATGTTGTCCCAAACACCCATTAAAAAGCGATCTACTAGACGTCCTTTATTTATGTTATAAATTTCACAAAAAGAATATCTTTTAACCAGCCTATTAATTTTTCTTTTACATTTAAAACCAAATCGCAAGATATTTTCTTTTGCTTGACGAATATGAAGTTCTTCGTCTAGATTGTACTGCTCAACCTCTAAAGATATAAACACTTGGTGATTTAACCTTGATAGTTACATTTGGGAATGTTTAGATATGAACCAAATATAGTACCCTTGAATAATTTCATACCTTCGTCCTTCATTAAATTTTGAGTTATAAGTATGATCAAACTTTAGGGAGTACTTTAGAATATGTATTATTACATATTCCATATTCTGCAATTAAATAAATGATGTTGATCGATCGTATAAAGTACAAATGGTACATACAGATCAACAAAGCAAATGCCATATACTTCACTACATAGTATATTTAACTATAATTGATACTAAATAATAACACACCATAGTTGTTACATCAAACCAATTCATTTTGTATAAACAGACCTACAAGGCAAAGGCCATAGTATGTTTCACTATATTTGATAGTAAATAATAACAATTCATAACTCGAATCCCCCCCCCCACCACCCAATCCCCTGCCCACACCTATCCATACTAAAACCACTTTGTTATGTATATACATTTCCAAATATTTGATTATGATAAAAAATATAAAATATCATAGTTTTTGCATTTTATTTAAGTATAATTTAAACAAAAATGTATAACTATGATACACTGTATACAAAATACAATCTACATACCATACTATGATTTGAACACTTATGTTAAATACTTTTCATCCCAAAAGTTTGACCAAAAACCTGGTATATGTGTACAAATAAGAAATTGATACTCAATACATATATTTGATACCTAAATTATAAAAGCATTCAATCTTATAAATTGACCTTTAACTTTAGATACATTAACATTATCAATAACATAACAAAAAAATATACAAAAATTATCATTTATGGATAACAAGTGTAGATTTCAAACAATATAGTGAATACAAAATTATTTATCAATAATGTATTAAATTAAAAGCGAAATAAAAATAGGGAATACTTAAAGTTCAAAATCAATATCAGAAAAAAAAATACATACCATTGGTAGTATGGGTCAAGATACAGGAGGGACAACCTTTCTACCCCTTTTCTTTGAAGTTTTGCATCGTCCTTTGCTTTAGATGATGTATGTACTTTGTTACTTTTTGATTTTGTCTACTTAAAACTTCGATTTGTTATTATTGTCAGGTCGTGCAACCTCTTAGATCTAAGTTTTGCCCAGTTGGATCAACTGAATAAAATATGAAATTATTGTTCGGTAATACTATATAGGTAATTTCAAAATTTAAAGACGGAGGATCTATAATAGAAGAGACAAAATGATTAAGCATAAAACAAAAAAGAAAGCAAATGAAGAAGATTATACTGTAAGATTAGAATGACAAATACAACTACTAATAATAACATAGATCAAGAAAAACTATAAAATACACGAAAAGGATGTGCTTACCTTTTTCTGCTATAGCTACGAACAACTGAATATAAGATAGGCTGAGTCTTCCTCTCCTTTAGCTTATGACGTATGCACCTTATGGGAATACATCTTTTTCTTAAGCTAGGAGAGGGACCTAATCTAATATTTATAGGTTTAAAAGCCTTTAAACTAGTGGGCCTCCCCATCACGGGCTCATAAGTCTTCAACATGCCTACACTATTGCCAACCCACACATATGAAATGCAATGAATACAAGCCCATAGGAAATCCACACAAATGTACGTCTTGTGTCTTGTCCAACCAGTATTAACATTCAACTTGTTTTACTAAAACACAATAATAGTTAATGTTAAGTCCATATCTAATAAATACTTCTAATATACTAAATAAGATCAATTTATGCCTTTAGTAAAAGCCCTAATACCTTACGAGACCTATCGCGTCAAATCTCAATGCCCAAAACAAATGATGCCTCTCCTAGATCTTTCGTATAAAAAACTTTACTCAATGAATGCTTAGTTTCATGTAACATTCCTAAATTATTGCTTGCAAGTTAAATATCATCAACATAATGAGTGAGAATTATGAACTTACTCCCACTGATTTTGAGGTAGATGCAATGATCAATCTTATTCTCTACAAAACCCATAGAAATGATAATTTCTTCAAACTTCAAGTACCAATGTCGAGAAGCTTGCTTCATCCATAGTTTAACTTGTTCAACTTGCACACTAGATACTCATTACCTGTATTAAAAAAACCTTGAGGTTGCTCCATGTAAACCTCTCATTAAGATCACCATTCAGAAAAGTTGTCTTTACTTCCATATGATGCAACTCATGAAAAAAAATGAGCTATCAATGCCATAATGAACCTAAAAGAATCCTTATATGAGACTGGCAAAAAGGTTTTATTGTAATCATCTCTTTCTTGTTGTGAAAACCCTTTAGCAACCAATCTTGTCTTGAAGCGTGTAATATTTCCATTTGAGTCCTTCTTGGTCTTAAAGACCCACTTGCTACCAACAACTTTATGACCGTTAGCAAATCTACAAGCTCCCAAACATCATTAGTTCTCATGGAGCTCATCTCTACACACATGTCATCAAGCCACATCTTTCATTGAGTACATGATGTTGCTTCAGAATAAGTCAGAGGATCCACAATGTAACCTTCAACCTGATATGCCAAGTAGTCATCAGATAATGTTGATCTTCTTGATCAACTCAAATTTTGTTCAACAACATGTTCCTGAACCCCTTGTTCAATGATAGCAGTGCTTGAACTGATTGCTCAACAATAATAGGTTCTTGAACAACAATTTCTATAGGATCCTTAGCTTGAACGAGTATATGATCATGGTTCTCTTTTTGTCTAGATGATAATACTGTAAGATTAAAACGACAAACACAACTACTAATAGTTAAATAGATCAAGAACACCTATAAAATACATGAAAAAGATGTGCTTACCTTTGTCTACCATAGCGACGAACAACTCAATACAAGCTATTCTGAGTCTTCCTCTCCTTTGGCTTATTCGTTGGCACCTTATGTGAATACCTCTTTTTATTAAGCTAGAAGAGGAGAACTAGCCTCATATTTATAGGCTTAAAAATCTTTAACCTAGCGGGCCTCCCCATTAGGACTCACAGGTCTTCAACATACCTATACTATTGCCAAATCACACACATGACATGAAATGGATACAAACTTATATGAAATCCACACAAAATATACGGCCCGTGTCTTGTCTAACCAATATTAACATTCAAACTTGTTTTACTAAAACGCAATAATAAGTTAATGTTAAGTTCATATTTAATAAATACTTCTAATAAGTACCTATTTTGAACTTTGCAGACAGTTGAAAAGAGTTATAAATCATTTGAAATTCAAATTGATTTGAACTAGATATTTGATTTGATAATTTGGAGAGATTGAAGCCGAAATTTTAGGAATTGAAGACATGAATGTAGATTCTTGAAGAAATAATGTATCCGATAGAGTCAGTTTTGGGGAAAAAGAAGGTAATTTTGTATTTTTAGTAATGAGTAGGCAAAAGGAATAATAGGTAAACTAATGTAGTGTAATTCAGTAATTTATCCTTTGAATTAAATGTTTTTTTTTGTTTAGAATTTTGCAACTCCAATAGTCTATTCTTGGGTGAAAATGACAAACATAAACTATCTAGCCAGGGGCGGAGCTACTGTATTGGAAGGGTGTTCGAGGGAACTCCCTAACTTTTTCGTAAACTCTATATTTGTGTAAGAATATAAAACAAAATGGATATGTACATTTCCTGTGAACCCATAAGCAAAAGTGAGATGGTTGACTTAATGGGTTTGTGCACCCTGCGAAATTGTTTGGCCCTCTGGTCGTGAGTTTGAAACTTAGCAAGTAGATTTATTTTTGGGATAATTTCGTACGTGCTTTTATATAAAAAGATTTCTTTTTTTTTTTAAAAAAAGAAAATAAACCCACTTAGTAGGCACGATTTATTTTAAGTATACTTTTGTATGTTGGTTTTACGAAAAAGAAGTTAAAAAAATTAGAAAAATAAGAATTAACTCATTATACATGGGTTTAATATAATTTTTTTCAAAAAAAAAAAATGGTAAATGTAAAAAAGAGGAAAATAGTATTTGTGATGTGTTGCAGTTGTACTCTAAAACAATATCTGATGTTGATCTCTAATGAGACATTCAAAAAAGTTTAACTCAAATATTTTTTCCAAAAGTTAGCGTTCTAACTTTTGGTATTGATCAGATTGCTACCATCTGGAATATGGCCTCGGGTATGTACTCTTTCTTTCTCTTTCCATTTTTTTTCTTATTTGTTTGCTTTTACACGGTATGACTATTTATTCAAAAATTGATTTGTAATCTTTGATTCTAGGGTTATCCTACGTATTTATACTTTATTATATTAATATAATTATTGTTTTTTTTTCAAAATTTTAACTTATCGTTCAAGTTGATAGTGAAACTAGTAAAATATTTTTTTAGGTATTAAAATATCAAAAGTGAATTTAATAATTTTAACTTCGCTTAGAACATTGAAGATTATAGTAAAAATATTCAAAATTTGATGTTTGTTATTTTAGGTTAAGATAGTTATTCTGTTTTGAAATTTAGAACCCATTTATTTGAAATCCTGGCTACTGATTAAAAACATTTAACCTAGTGGGCCTCCCATTATGGGCTCACAAGTCTTCAACATACCTACACTATTGCCAACCCACACACATAACATGAAATGTGTACATACCCGTATGGAGTCCACACAAATATATACAGCCTATATCTTGTCCAACCAACATTAACATTCAACCTGTTTTACTAAAACACAATAATAAGTTAATGTTAAGTCTATATTTAATAAATACTTCTAACAAATGCCTATTTTGAACTTTGCAAACAGTTGAATAGAGTTACAAATCATTTGAAATTCAAATTAATTTGAACTAGATAATTGATTTGATAATGTGGAGAGATTGAAGGCGAGATTTTAGGAATTGGAGCCATGGATTTAGGTTCTTGAAGAAATAACATATCCGACAGAGTCAGTTTTGGGGAAAAAAAAGGAAATTTTATATTTTTAATAAAGAGTAGGCAAAAAGAATAATAGGTAAACAAATGTAGTGTCTAGTCTGGAATGAAAATGACAAATATCAACTATCTAGTAACTATAAAATTGCAGTCATTTGAGAATGTAGATGGTAACACATACGAAGAAAATTTATCCCTAGTTGCCAATTCAACTTCAACGGTAAGAATGAAAAACATAAAATTTTGATAATCTTCAAAATCCAAAAAATCTATACATAATAGCAAACATAACACGACTACTATTAGAATTTCAATATTTGTCTAATTTTATTTTTTGATGTAAATTTTACTACCGTAGCTTGATATGTAAACTGTTGCAACTCAGTAATCAATTACATTGAGTAGCTATCATCTTTTTCTTTCTTCGTATTTTTTGTTCTTTAACAAAGCATGACCTCTATATTATATAATTTGGCTAATTATAGTATAAATATTTTCCAGTGATGCACTTTTGGCACAACGATATAATGATTTGCACAAAAAATTATGGTAGAAAGTTCAATGTAAAATAAAGCATTTACAAATAATACATTTTTAATCAAATTATACAGGATTTAAGAACCAGTAAATAAGTTAATTTCTTATGTATTAGAGCTTTTTAGTGAACACAAATTAATTTTCCTCCTCCTTACACAGGAAAAGACTTGCATTACTACATATTATATTTTTTAAGATTATGAGTACTAACTTATTTTACTAATAATATAATATTAAGAAATGGGAGTTGGGTATACGAATAAGGGTACTTTTGGAATTGCTATTTGTACATGTTAGTATTTCTATATGTCCTTTCACGTTCATCTCTTTGGTGCCACATGAACAATCCTTTCAATTTCAACATTAACTAGCCTATCAATAGAAGATTTCGACAGACCAACAACCTTGTGAATGTTTTGTCATCTGCCTTTCACCTAAGCTAATTTAATATACACTTTTTCCGGTAATTCCAAAAGCACCCTTGTTCGTACATCCAACTCCCATTTCTATTTCTATAAGAAATGGGAGTTGGGTGTACGAATAAGGGTACATTTGGAATTGCTATTTTTACATGTCAGTATTTCTATATGTCCTTTCATGTTCATCTCTTTGGTGCACAGGAAACCAATCCTTCAATGTCACATAAGGCCGATCAATAGAAGATTTCGACAGACCAACAACCTTGTGAATGTTTTGTCATCTGCCTTTCACCTAAGTTAATTTAATACACACTTGTTCCAGTAATTCCAAAAGCACCCTTGTTCGTATATCCAACTCCCATTTCTATATATATATATATATATATTAGTAATGTTGTTATTGTTGGGATCTTCATTTTTTTAATTGTCTGTGAACATAATAACAAAAAACATGCTAAAAACAATTTGAATATATAATTGAAATGATATGAATTATCAGCCACACAACAAAGACAATGGGTAAGTAGTTCAATTTCATATTCTTCAATATTTGATATTTCAAATTCTTAAAACAATATTAGACCAAGAACAAATCTACTTAAATTCATTCTTTTTTGTGGTTCGAGTTAACAACTCCATTTTATTGATAACTGCATATGGGCTGCCATACCCATACAATTTTAAGATATAATAATAAGAAGGAAAAAAACAGAAGTACCTCATTAGATTATGACCCAAATCTCAAAGGCACACCTTAACTAAACTAAGACTCTATTACCCCTCAAAATTCATTTTTTTTTGTAATTTATACACTTTTTACTTATATGGCCTCCAAATATCTTCCACGCGCTTGAACTGCGTGAAGTTATAGAATTTTCCACATAACCCAAAAGGTGTACAATATTATATGTAAAATGAGTTCGAGAGTAATAGGTCTTTAGCTTAGTTAAGGTGTGTCTTTGGAATTTTGGTCATAGGTCTTCTCCCTAATAATAATAATAACGAATACTATATATATAAAAATTAATAAAAGATACTTAGAGTGTATCGAATACATTGTAAGAAATAATTAATAATAATTAAATAATAATGGGTTTTGAAATTTAAGGAAACATCAAATAGCGTGTAAACTAAAGAAGTTAACATATGAACTCAAACAAGCCTCACGAAAATGGTATATAAAGTTCAATGATACCATTCAAGAGGTAGAATACAGAAGACAAATGTTTTTGTTTGTGTATTTGATTGATATGATGTGGTGTGTAAATACAAAAGAATTATGTGGTAAAATATCCCACAATATCAGCAAAACTAATGAATCCTATCAAGTATTAAAGGTAAATATTAAGAGAATATACAACAATGAAATCAGAATGTAGGATTCTGATATGGAAAATATCCCATCATCAATTAGCTTTTTTATGCCCCCGCAAGTTAGGTGGTGGTGGAACGACCCCCAACTTGGAAACAACGCATTGATTTTATGCTTTGGATAAAGATTTCGTAAGTATGTCAGCTAGCTGATCAGCTGAGTGAATATGTACTATCCGGAGTTGTTGATGTTGGACTTTGTCCATGATAAAATGGAATTCAATGACTATGTGCTTAATTCTATTGTGGAAAACTGAATTTTGGCACAAGTAGATGGTGCCAATGTTATCGCAGTAGATAGTTGGTACATTATCAAGAGAGAAACGAAGTTCATTGAGAAGATTGGTAAGCCAATTTGTCTCTGCAACAACATGAGAAACGACGCGATACTCAGCCTCAGTTGAAGATCGGGCGACTGTTCTTTGTTTCTTTGATGACCAACTGATTGGTGTTAAGCCAAGATAGATAACATAAGCAGAAGTAGAGGTACGATCATCATGATCCCCTACCCAGTCTGCATCGGTATAAACATGAAGATCAGCATTAGATCTTTGGTGAAAAAGAATCCCATGATGAATATTTGATTTGAGTTACCGAATGAGGCGCTTCACTACTTGCTAGTGCGTGTGAGATGGCTGATGCATAAATTGGGAGAGCTTATTAACATAAAATCTTATGTCCGGTCTAGTAAATGCAAGATACTGGAGCTTGCCAATTGCACTTCGATATTGTTTTGCATCTCTAGGAGGGGAGTCATCATTCAAACTAAGAGAAATCGTGGTGGATAATAGTGTTGAAACACATGGCAGTCCTGCATAGAGAACTCCTGCAAGATGTCCATTATGTACTTGGTTTGACAAAGAAATAATCCAGCTGATTGTGGAAGGACTTTAATGCCTAGGAAAAAGTGTAGGGGTCCAAGGTCTTTGAGCGAAAAATGGGTGGAGAGTGCGCTCTTGATGTTGTTAATAGTTTGCAAATTATTTCCTATAATAACAATATCATCTACATATAAAAGCAAGAAAATGATAGTGTTGTGAGAGTGTAAGGTAAATAAAGAGTTGATCAGAATGCGTCTTGCGAAATCCAGCAGAAATGAGAAAATTTGTGAGCTCGGTGTACCAACCACGGGGTTCTTGTTTGAGACCATATATGGCTTTGTTTAGTTTGCATACATAGTTTGGATAATCATGATTCTCAAAACCTTTCAGTTGTTTCATAAAGACTTTCTCAGTCAATGTACCTTGTAGAAAAAAATTGTTTACGTCTAGTTGTTGAAGCGGACACTTGTTTTATGAGGCGATGACAAGCACTGTTCGAATGGTTGTTGGTTTGACAACTGGACTGAAAGTATCAACATAATCGATTCAAGGACGTTGAGTGAAACCTTTGGCAACAAGGCGAGCCTTGTACCGTTGAATTGATCCATCAGGTTTGCGCTTGATGCGGAAGATCCATTTATTCTCTATAATATTTTGGTGATCAGATGGAGGAATAAGGTTCCATGTGTGGTTGCTCATAAGAGCGTCAAGTTCACTTTGCATAGCTTGTCTCCATTGTGGGTCCTTGCAAGCTTGTTTGACTGTGACTTGTGGTATTTGGGATGTAAGGATGGACATGGATGCATACTTTGGATTAGGCTTAGTTATTTGATGTTGGGAGAGGGTGACAGGGCGTCACACTGATAATTACTGAACGATCTGAGAAGGGAAGTCAAGTTGAGGTGAGTGCTGCTACTGGGGAAGGGAATTAAAAGTGGAAGTTGTGGACGATTCAGTAGTAAAAAAGGAATTATCTAAAGGGGAGGAAGTTACCTGATTTTATCGAATTGCTGGATGTTTGACGAAGGACGCACAACTATTGCTGGTGCAGTAGAGTCATTTGTACGAACAACCAAGTTATGATCTTCGATTGGAAGTGGACTTCTTAGAGTAATAGTAAAAGAGATTGTATGATTTGGAGAATACAGAGTAGAGGAAGATGTATGCGAATCAAATGTGGAATTAAACAATAAAATATTCTAAGAGATTTCCTTGTACTTGGAAAAGATATTTGCCTAAGGGAAAATATCTTCCAAAAATTTTACGTTTCTGGAGAAATATATTTTTGAGGATTCAGGATCAAAGCATTGATGACTATGAAAGTGAGTGGAGAATCCTAAATAGACACATGGTGTTGATCTTGATTCAAGTTTATTTTTAACGTATGGTTTTAGCCAAGGATAGCATAAGCAACCAAACGTAAAAAGTGAGAAAATATTGCTAGTTGTACCAAAAAGAGCTTGATATAGAGAAATATTATCTGAGGATGAAGGAAATCTATTAATTAAGTAAACAGTAGTTTGACAAGCAAAACTCCAAAATTGGGGTGGTAGTAATGCTTGGTGAAGTAGAGTTCTAGCAGTTTCAGCAATGTGCCTATGGCGTCTTTTAGCTAAGGCAATTCTTTGTGGGGTATATGGGGGAGATGATAAGTGTCTAATCCCAAATTCAACCAGAAGTGATTTTAGTCCCTTAAATTCTCATCCCCCATCAGAATATAAGGTGAAAATCGTAGTATTGAAAAAGTTCTCAATGAGTGGTCGAAATTCAGAGAAGACCTTGACTACATCTCTTTTTTGTATAAGTGTATAGAGCCAAATATATTTGGTAAGCTGATCGACAAAAATAACATAATAGCGTTTTTGATCAAGGGATAGAATGGGTGAAGGACCCCAAACATCGATATAGAGTGTTTCGAAAGGTTTTGAACTTTGCAAAGAGTTACGTGAGAAAGGAATCCTGTGGCTTTTATTGCAATGACATGAATTACAAGATTGAAAATTATAAAAATAAGGCAACTGTTAATTTCTCAAAAGACGCTTCAAAAGACGGATATTAGGATATCCTAAATGACGATGCCATAGAGATAAACGAACTTGAGAAGTATGTGCCATGTAGGCTGTAGGAATTGAGTGTGTTGATGCCGTAAACGTTGGCCTTTTATACAAGTCATTTCTATTCCGGCCTTCTAATAGTGGTGCCCCCGTAGTTAGTGCCTTCACAACAAAAGAGAAAGGAAAGAATTCAATAGATGTTTGGTTTTGTTGACAAAAATTTTGAAACAGATATAAGATTCTTTTTGATAGATGGAGTACACAGAATATTATGTAAAAAAAATATATGGGAGAGTTTAATGTAGTGGATCCAGTGTGGGTGATCGAAATACCATTACCATCACCCATTTAAACTTGTTCATGACCCGTGTATTCATGTGGAGAGGCTATGTTCTGAGAATCAGTAGTGATATGATGTGAGGCACCGGAGTCCAGAATCCATGGAGCATTTTTTTGAAAATATAGAGCAACAAACATAGCCTTAGCATCAAAATGGTTATGGGACTTGGGACGACAAACATTTGCAGTGTGACCAAATTTTTCACATAACTGACATTGGATTTGCATTTTGACCGACAAAGGAATAGAAGGGTGTCATGGATGCGAAAAGTTTCCATTGATTTGAGTGTGTCCATTGCTTTAAGTGTGGGGGTACGCCATTGTTGCTTTCCAGAAGGAGTAGTTTGCGAACGCCATTGCGGCTGACCAGACCAACGGCGAGTTTTATTAGTAGCTATTGTTATTGTGATTATTTGTTCTCTCTGCAACTTGAGCAGTGATTGGAGTTGGTGGTTGAATCTTGTCAGTTTGAGTTAGATAAAGTTCATGATCTGTGAGCTTTTGAGCCAATTCCTCATATGAAATAGGAGAGTCTCATGAAGGAATAACAATGCTTAAAGCCTCATAATCAGGTCCAAGGCCGCTCAGACTTTTTACAACCAACTCTTCATTGGAAATGCGAGCACATGCAGCAGCTAATTCATCAGTGATAGTTCTTCTCTCCCTGAGATAATCAGTGATAAATTTTTGATCTCGTTGAACTTTTGCCAATGCATCTTGAAGACTGTAGATCCTGTTTTGAGATCTATTTGCATATGTAGTATGCAAATAATCCCATGCTTCTTTTGAAGTTTCTGCAGAGTTAACTGATGGTGCAATGGTGGAGTCAATAGATGCCATTAAGGCGTTGCAAATGAGATTATCTTGCTGTAACCAGATTTTGAAATTTGGATTGATGACATCTTGTGTGTCTTTCTTAATGGTTCATGACAGCGGCGTTATGGATCCATCGAGATAGCTCATTAAGTCAAACCCATTCATGACCTTTTGAATTTGAGCTTTCCATGTTGCAAAGTTTGCACCACCAGTAAGTTTAATTGGAAGTTGTGCAGTTGGGTTGATGTTAATGATTTGAGTTTTGGTTGAAGAAACATTCACAATTGTAAATGAAGAGTTGATTGGGTCATTGTTGTTCAGATTGATGTCCGAAGCAGATGAGTTCACCATTGTTTTTAGGTGGTTTGCAAAGGAAAGGGAGAATTTTTTTTTTAATAAGATGGGAAGATGATTACAAGCTTATACTCGTTTGAGTGTTTATAGCTCTGGTACCATGAAAAAGCACAATACAGAAGAGAAATGTTTTTGTTTGTGTATTTGATTGATATGATGTGGTGTTTAAATACAAAAGAATTATGCGGTAAAAGATCCCACAATATCAACAAAACTAATGAATCCTATCAAGTAATTAAAGGTAAAGATTAAGAGAATATACAATAATGAAATAAGAATGTAGGATTTTGATATGGAAAATATCCCATCTTCAAGTAGCTTCTTTAACCATAAGATCGTTTGAATTTAATAAAATTACAGTTGATCCGTGTATATACCAAAAGATTAGTGGGAGTAAGTTTACATTTTTAGTCTTGTATGTTAATGACATTGTACTTTTTTCTAATGATTTAGACATATTGAGTGAGACGAAAGACTTTCTCTTGAGAATCTTTGAAATGAAACATATGGGTAAGATATCCTATGTGATAGGGATATAAATATTTCATAAAATAGATCACAAGAATTATTGAGACTTTCTTAAAATGACTGTATCAAAAAAGTTCTAGAGAGATTTAACGTGAACAATTGTTTAGCAAGAATAGTTCCTATTTAAAAAAAATGGATAAATTTAATCTCATGTCATGCCCAAATAATGATGTAGAACGATAAAGAAATGACCTCATTTCCTTAATTTTCCATTGTTGGAAGTTTGATGCATGTTCAAACTTGCACAAGACCATATATTAGCTTTATGGTCAGAATTCTAGGAAGATATCAATGTATCCCTGGAATTTATCACTAAAAACCTTCAAAAAATGTTTATAATATGTTATGAAGCCACAATTCATAAATTATGGTTGCGAAACTTTATTTCAGGAGTTGGGGTTGTCAACATCATTACCAAAATTATTGTGATAATGTTGCAGAAATATTCTTCTCTAAGAATGATAAGTAATCCAAATATGTCAAACATATGGAATTAAAGTACTTTAATGTCAAGGAAGAAATTTGGAAACAAAGAGTGTTACTTAAGAATATTAGAAGCGATCTCATGATTATAGATCTGTTAACAAAAGGCTCACAACCAAAGACATTTAAAGAACATGTTCAAAGAATGGGTCTTGGTTATACTTGTGATTGATACATTTATGATGTTTTACACTTTGAGCTCAAATTTTGTGTTTCTGATATACATTAATGAACACCTTGTTTCTCATAATGTGTACACATTATTATTTTGAGAAATTACAATATAAGTCTCTATGAGACATTATTGTGGACCGTGATGTTATATGTTTTTATAGCTTATGAACCTAGTACGATAAGTTGCTACTGTAGTAGTATATGGAAGGAAGTATGTACCTTAAAATTTATGCACAACCGCCATAACTCGAATTAGTAGTTTGTTATATTGTTGTATGTATGATGGACATTATAAAAAAGATCTATTCAATGCGCAACTAATTCTTATTAAATATTAATGTTGTACGGTTATTGGGCCAAGTGGAGAATGTAAAAATTATTATTTAATTATTATTAACTATTTCTTACTTGTGACCCAAGTTTACTTATTAATCAAGTAATACCATAAATTGTTTTTAATAATGAATAGATCTCGTCCGTACATTGGTTACTCGATGGAGGTACCAGATTAAATCATAACCTCTATAAATTGGTCCTCCCTCCACCCACTAGGGTCACCACATATTCTCTACAATAATTCCATCGCTGACGGTTGTGGTAACATAAAGTTAGGGCAAGGAGGTAGAAACCAATTTACGAATTACACTTCCTCTTTTAACTGTGATGATGTCTTCCTCATCAGGTATGTGCCTTTAAGTATCTCTATGTAAGATTATTGTGTTCAAGATCCTGATATTATATTATAAAATATTTAATCTTACATACATGTGATTATAAAAATTGCTTTTAAATTATTTAGAAAAATATAATTAAGATGATGAAAGTGATTCTCTATTTAATTTCTCCTGATTTTTTAAAAAGTCCCACTCAATCTTCATTCCGTACCTTTTATTTTATTTTTTAATTTAAATAAATCCTTTTTAATGTAAAACATTTCTTAATCTTTTCCTTTAGTATCAATCTTTTTCTCTTTTTTTTTAAAGTAAAATTTATTCCTAATTTTTGTGGTGCTGACACATGATTTTTTTTACTTATCCTATTATATAAAGATATATATTTTACAAATCTAAGATTTATTTTTTTAAATAACATTTAAATATTTTTGATACCATCAACTTTGAGTAATATTAAAAATTGGAGTACATATGATGGTATATGAATCTAAGTTTGTTTCAGTTTTTGTATTGTTGCTTGAATAAACTAAGAAGAGAAAACCCAATATGAAGCAATGGAAACACCTATCCAGAAAACCTTTTGACGTTGTGGATAAGACTTACTAAGTTATGAATAATTATTTTATCAGATTAATTAGTCTAGATTTTTTCAAGAAAAGAAAAAGAGTAAGATGATTGTCTCTAATTGCTCTAATAGTGCCATGAGCGGCTAAATATAATTGGAGGACTCAAGAAAAAATTCAATTTGAGGCGTAAAATATAAAAAAACTTCGTATACATATTTATTCAAAATTTATTTTTCTTACGCTACTTAGATGAAAATTAATAGTATTTAATGTTGTTTTTTGCAGTTATTGATTTTAGATAAGACTTTATCAAATCAATATTGAAAAACATCCTTTCATTGAGGTAATTATTATATGAGTTGTTATTTAGTACCATAGAATCTTGTTCAAGAAGATGATGACTTGATTTACCCCATTTTTATATGTTTGTTGTAATGCTTGAAACGAAATAAAAAAGAATTTGAAATTCTCTTTGTTCAACACTCTTCACAATTAATTCTTATTTTTAACAAAAGACAACATATATTAAACGGAGTAAAATATTTATTTATTTTTAATTTAAAATAAATATACTTTTTATCATAAGTAGTAAATTTTTTCAATAAAACTTTAACATATAATTTATTTTTAATAAAAATAAGGGGGACTAAGTCATAAACCTTATTTTACAAAGGCATGATCCGGCCCTAAATAGTGTTGATGGAGAACGAGGTGAAATAACAAGATGATGAAAGAATCCTTCTTATTTTTGGAAAACAAATAAGAATCCTAAACAAACCCCTACACTTAGTTTATGGTGCAATTTACCATATAATAAACTCTTTTTGTTATTTTTATTTAATTATTAATAATATGTTAATATATGCCGAGAAATAAATATTTCTGAAAAAGAATTGATGGTATAATTTTCTTCCCCACTGTGTGTGGATAGTACTTAATCTCCTTCAACTATTTCCCAACTTCAAATGCTATCTTTTTCTCCAAATTTCAACAAAACATTATCCAACCAGAGCCATTTAATATCTAAGCAGTCAATATATATAGAGATAATAATAAAATTTATTGATTAAAGCTATATTTTTAATGGTAAAAAAGTGCTTTCGGAAGTGAAACCATTGGGTGAAGACTTTGGCGAGCGAAGCACAGGAAAAGGTGAGAGTGGAAAACGAGCGGGTTGAATCAAATACGAGTTAATTAAAAATGTAACAACCCGAAAAACTAGTAGGTGGAACTAGAACCATACGAGTTTCTTTTGTGTTTATTGTGGGGTCTAGAAGTGTAAAACGACTTGTCGAGCTTAGGCTGAGGTGTTTAGGGTTAGAAGTCAAGGTATGATTCGCAAAGGACCAGATAAGGCTCATTGAGGGGGGACTTAAAGCCTAACACCCAAAGCTTCCCAAAACCCAAAAGTTGTCAAAAATGTCATGACCTACGGATTAGGCCTACGCCCCATAGGTCCATCCACACCCTTTGGACGACTTTCGTAGGTCAAGGCCCCAAGTTTCATGTTGCAGACCGAAACCATAAATATCCAGTACGGCTCGTGGACCAACCAATGGTCCGTGGGTGGGGTCTGGTGAATCCCACCTATGTTCCTGTCCAAGACTTGACCAAGGTAAAAGTGTTTCTTAAATTTCTTTTGAGGTTGGTTACGTTAAGGGATGATTATTATTGATTAATGAAAGTATTTTAAGGATTTTAAATATATTAAAACTATTTTTCCAATTTATTATTCCAAACCACAAAATAGAAACTTCCCCTCTCAAAATATTCTCTCTCTAGAAACCACCACAATTAGAGAAGAAGGAATCAAGCTCTGAAGGTTAAGATTTCATAGTTCTCCCTCAATTTTCGTGGAGTTTCATCAATAAATATATGTGAGTCTTTAAGTTTCATTCAAGAAGCCCTCTTATTTTTTTAAGAGTTCAAATCCCACAAACCTAGGGTATTTCAATCTACAACATGGGTTTGCTTCCAAAATGATTTCAATTGATTAATTATGGTTTATTATTGTTGATTATGATTAATTAAGATTGGATTGATGGAGTTTTTTTGTTTTATAATGAAAACTCCCCTTGGACCCATGAATCCCCCACTTTAGTAAATTGACTTCATGATGTAAGAATTGTTGAGTATTGGCCAATAATGTGATTAACGGTTGTTCTTGGTGTAATTACATGATTCTAGTATAATCAAACATGTATCCTTGGTTAACCTAATATTAGAGGTTAGAAATTGATATAGCATAGGGTTATGTTATTAAAAAGGCAAATAGAGGGTTAAAATGTGACATTCTAAGATTGATGAACTTCTTGATGAATTGCCTTAGACTAGAACACCTAGACATGAATTGCTTATAAGTAAAAATTTATGATACGAATTAACTTGATTAGGGCTTACATGAGGGATGATGGTGGTGCAGTACTAATATTGAGTTATATTTCTTTTATGAGACATTTATTGAGAGTGAGGCTTGTAACATGAAGATGACTCCTAGGGATTTTATGGCAAAAGGATAATGTGATTAGGATAGAGATGTCAAGGCTTTAAGAGAGGACCTATGATGTATGTTGATTTGTATATGCGCCTATTGTGAAAAGACTTCTCCCATATGACCTATAATATGATCACACAAGATTATGCATGAAATGAATGGATTACTTGAGTTATGGTCGTATCTATTTTCATGTATTGAATGCTATATTGTTGACTCAATATGACCGTTTAATTCAAGATATGAGGTATACACATGAACATGGTATTATCAACATTTTTTTAAGGGTGATGTATAAATGATGATAATATTGTTGTTGTGTCATCAAAAGGACAATCAGACACAAACACACATATGCGTGAATACGACTATGATGTGATTAAGCTGTTGCTTGTGGTTCATGGCCCCTGAAGGGAAAACTAATGAGGGTTTTGACATCTTTATGAGGATTGTGCATAAGCTTATGAATCACTTAGAAAGTGAATTTCTTATGATTTTGTGTAACTGTTGTATTGTTAAAAGGGAAATCCACCATACCCTTACACATTATTATGCGTGAAACTATTATGATAATGATGATCTTGTTGTATTGAATGAATGACTATTCTCATGAACACACTATGAATATGATGTGAAAGTTTTACTCACATATTGATAATTCTAAGGTCGAAATGACGTTCTCACCTAATGAATCTATGAGCTATTATGATGTATGTTGGTTTAAGTGCCTATTGCATTCTCTCATGAACATGGGCTTAAGAAAGAAATCAGTACGAATTCTAAAGGATATTATGCTTAGTATCGAGTGGACATGAGTATGAGAATTGTTCCTTCACACTAATAGTTAGGTTCCTAATAAATTTATCTCATGAGATGCAAGCCTCCAAGTTAATAGTCAAAGCTTCTATAAGCAATCTCCCAATCCCATAATTATGTGTTATCATTGGTCTTTAGCTAGTAGATCCACCTACAAACTAAAATGAACATTTTACCTTAGGCAAGTAGGAAACCTCTTTTTCAGTGTGGGGGCAGAACACTAGATTCCATGTATCTCACACGACCTATGTTGATTAAGGCTATATATCCCTATAGGATAAGTATATGAATTTATGATAAGAAGATGAGTTATGTATTATGGTTCCTCAAGAGGTTCTACTTGAGTGGGGGTATGAGACTTCATTCATGCATTGCAAAAGTAGTCTTTGAGAGCGGGCATGGTATGTTTATCTTATGACACGATGATTATGAGATAAGGTATGCTTTATATGATTTGCGAATATAATTATGAACTTATTTATGACTTTTTGACGAGCTTTTCTAAGTGTGAGTGGGGGTATGCGACTTCACTTATGCATTGCACAAGTAGACTTATAAGGGGATTATGGCGTTGTTTCCTTATGTTAGGAAGAATTATGAACTTATGTATGCATGATTATTGTGGCCTAAAAGTGATAGTTCTATTTGGATGGCATTATCATGG